>JAFEMH010002821.1:0-310186 GCA_022495995.1 Adenophora triphylla var. japonica | reverse complement strand
TTTTAGCTACATCATATGTTGCTTAAAATTTGGCCTTAGTAGTAGAGTCGCATATAATTTTCTGCTTGGAATTCTTCCAATCAAAACTGCACCTCTAATAAGCATAAACACAAATTCTAATTGCGATTTTAAATTAACTTTGTCGGTTTGGAAGCCAACATCTATGTAACCCTTACAACAAGATTAACTTCCATCCTTTCAAATACCAAGAACATATCCTTAGTTACTTCTTAAGTACTTGAGGATTGTCTTAACTTCCATCCAATGGTTCTCAACACAGGATCAAATTGGTATCGACTCGTCATGCTTAGAGCATACGAGACGTCGCGTCTAGTACAAATCATGACATACATAACAGATCCAAATGCCGGTGCATATAGAACTTCATTCATTCCCTTTTGCTCATCAGTTGTCATAAGACAATGAGTATTGCAAAGAGAACATCACATGACCCATTGACAAGTTACCTTTCTTAGACTCTTCTAAGAACCTTGTCAATGTGAGTATTTTGACCTCAAACCAATTTATCCTTTTAGATCTATCTCTATAGATCTTGGATGCCAAGGATGTGTTCGGCTTCACCCATATCTTTCATTGAGAAACCTTTCCTTTGACCAAGACTTGACAGTCTTAAGTGTTGGAGTTTCCTGGTTTTCCAATGAGTAAGATATCATTGTAATAAGACAATAGAATTAATACTACACTCCCACCGAATTTCATGCATACACAAGGTTCATCTTCATACTTGATGAAGTAAAACTGACCTTGATTTATCAAAATGAAGATTCCAATTCCTCGAAGTCTTGCTTCAACTCCACCTCATGGATCTTTTGCAACATGCATACTTTATTAGAATTTCGGGATCAACAAAACTTTGGGTTGTGTACTATACACATCCTTAATAATCTTTCCTTTTAAAGAAAGCCAAGTTTGACATCCATTTGTCATATCACATAGTCATAATATGCGATTATGGCAATTGAAATTCTAATAGACTTCGACATTGTAATCAAGTAAAAAGGTTTCAACATAGACAATACTATGAATTTGCCTAAATCCCGTTGCTACAATCCTTAGTCATGAAAGTATACACCTTTCTCATCCATGCTCTGGTCATGAAGACCTACTTGCATCCTTCGCTTTACACCTTCAGTGTAGCTCAATCAAGTTCCAAAACTTGATCATCAAACATGGATTATGATTCTGGATTCCATGGTTCCTAACCATTTATCCAAATTAGGAGTGACATCGCCTCAAGATAGGAGTAGGACCGTCCATTCTCAATGACTTCCACTTTATTACTTTCCGATACGAGAAATCAATATTTCTTGAGTTCGGATCGTAACTCATCCAATCTACGATGGACTTATGCATCTTGGAACCGGTTCCACAACTCTTGCGAACTTGGTTCCGTCTCTACTTCTTGGTTCCATATTATTTTCGGGTTTTTGAACTTTTCAAGATTAATTTTACTCCCACTAGATTCTTTATCGAGAAACTCTTTCTCAAGAAAACGAATTGTATAGAAAGCAACAAACATTTTGTTCTCTTTGCGGTTGTAAGATTAATTTCCGAAAAATAACCCTTATCAGAGCCTTGGTGCTAACTTATCAGTAGACAAGTCTCTTCTTATAAGCTTTGAAATCCCAAATCTTTATGAAAGACAAACTAAGTTTTCTTTCCATGCCACATCTCATGTGGGGACTAAGGAACCGATTTAGTAGGGACACAATTCTGTAACCAGCATCAAGATATTTCTAATCCATATCCTCAAAAGGAAATAGGAAAGTCAACTTGACACATCATCTAATGAACCATGTCCTACAAGGTTCAATTCGGCCCTATCGTGACACACCATACAATGTGGTGTGTCGGGTGGAGTCAACTCTGAAACTATTTTACAGTCTTCTTAAGATGATTGTCAAACTCTTTGACTCAAATATTCATCACCTCCGATCTAATCGAAGTAGTTAATTGTTCTTGCCAAGTTGTTTTGTACTTCATCTTGAAATGTTTGAAACATCTCAAACGATTCACCTTTGGACTTCATCGTATAGACATAGTCATATCTAGATAAGTCACTCTAGTGAATGTGATGAAACACTAAAAATCCTCTCCTAGCAATGCCGCTTAATAGTCCACAAACATCTTCATGTATAATGACCAATAAGTCACTGCCCTCCCACTACTTCTTAGTATAGGGGTGGTTTAGTCAATAATCCCAATAAACAAGATCCACATTCCTCAAATGATTCATAGTCATATGAGTCTAAAAGTTCATGTTAATGGAGTTTAGATATATGTTTCTTATTTATCCGACCAAAGCCGACAATGCCATAGCGAACGCGTTTGTTCATATTATTCGGTTTAGATTTCCCAATCTATATTATAGATATCTTGGAATATTATTTTGTTTCTTATCATCAAGGATATGAAGACCATCTCAATGACATATGCAATACAATAAGGCATATCATTAAATTGAATATAAAACTTCTTATTTTCAATAAGAAAAATTATATCCTTCATCATCCATAAGAAACGAAATAATACTCCTACTTCCAAATCTGGAACGTAGTAACATTTGTTCGAAATGTGGGGCAAGTACTCGCTCACATCAGGTAAATCGACTTCATAAGTCCCTATGGGTTAATGTAGCAACTTTTGCTCCATTCCCACGCATAGGTTTGAATTCACCTTCTTCGAAAGTAGCTTTCTATTCTTTGTTCCTTGGCACATTCAACAAATGTGGATCCAATCCGGTATCATATACCCAAGAACAAGAAGTCAAAATGAAAATATTTATCATATAGATACTTGAAGTAGTAGCAATCATATTGCCCTTCTTCACCTTATAAGCCTTCCTAATAAGCTCTTTTTTTTTTTTTTTTTTTTTTGGTAACTTTGCTTCCAATGACCAATCCCTCATTGTGTGAATGGTATAAAATGCATCCTTTTTGAGACATTTTCGGGTTTAGCCTCTTCAGCTTTGGCAACTTTTTTGCCCTAGGTTTTAAAGCAACTTTTGCTTTACCTTCTTTTTCCTTCCTTTTTGAACCCTTTTCTTGTGTTAACCATTAACACATTTGCGGATTGCTCCTTCTTTCATCTCATGAATTCAAGAGCCTTCACTCAGACATACATCTTTTGGGCTTCTAGCTTGCATTTGGAACATTTCCTTTTTGCATTGTGTTAGAACAAAAAGTAACTTCCATGTGTTCAAGGTTCTTCTCAAGAGCCTTTAAACATGAGTGGCAAGTATAAGGCAAACAACATCATAGGAATCATCTCTATGTTTGCTTATGTTGCTCCTCTTAACTCGCCTTTCGCAACATTTGCGTGATATGGATTCAACAGGAATGTGGATTCGTCTAAGAACGTACAATTTTGCTTAAGAACACTTCTTAAGCATTTGATCAAATCAAAATAACTTGTACTGTTCTTTTCGAACTTTGTCCTTCATAAGGACGAATCGCAATTTATTGTGTTAAGCTATTTCTACAACAAAATATGCAAACTATATGAACACATATTAATATCAACACATTTATCATCTAAGATCAAATAATGTATTTCACAAATACTCCCACTAAATTATATACCTTCCAATGCAAATAAGCATAATATACATTTAATGGGCTAAGATCCAACTTTAATTTAATCTCAAGTACGCTATAGTTGCACCACTCAAGATTAGAATTAATTAGGTAGAAAACATCAATCATATCGTATATGACTCTTAGATCTTTTATGAGATTTATTTAAGACATCATATGTCTAAGCATATTTTAATCTCTATCTTATGCCTTGGGTCCAAAACCATTTTGATAACCCAATTAAGTTCATCCACTTTAAACGTATAGGAACCACCATTTCCTCATCTTGCTTCGCAAACGAAATAGAATCAAAGTACCTTTCTATGGCAAGCCCACCCAAAACTATCCGAGTGGTCTCAAGTGTTTTAATCATGGATTGGCATAAAGATCTTAAAAGTTAAATGAAGGTTCTTTAAAGAAGATTATAAGCATATTAGTAAAGATAATCATAACCGTGCACTGGTAAATTCCCAAGAGAATGGGTGAGCCACAAGGACTACTTAAGTACCAAATCTCTCCTTCGATAGAACTCTCCTAGACATGCACAATTAGAATACCAGCTGATTTGCTACATAATCAACACTTTATGTGATGACTTGTTTCTCACAAACAATCAGATTCCTTTAGATTTTGTATAAACTGACTTATTTCTCATAAACAATCAGAAAACCAAAATTTTAATGTTTCAACTAAACATTCAGGAAATTACAATTCAATGTTTCAACTAAACATCTAACAAAATTCTTAACATATAAGAACACACAATTCATGCATCGCAACAATTAATAAAATCATATTTTAATTAACTAAGCATGCATAAACAATGAATTAATCTAGCATGACCCTATAAATTTAATTTCCAGAAATTTATAGCCTCTAGATTAAGACATAAACATATAAGATTATAAACATAATCACAGATTAGCAGAAAAAATATCAGACTGATTCTGCCCAGATTTTGACAAAGTCTGTCGCGTGACAGAAACATCCATGAGGCACAGTTGTCGCACGACTGAACGAGCCACCAGACTACCCATGGCCAACTCTGTCACACGACTTGAGTTGCCAGTTTGGCAGTTTTTCAGAACTTCAATCAATTCAAACATAGAGCAATTAAATCAAATAAAAAGCTTTTAACATATTTAATTCAATATGAATAAAATACAATTTAGGCATATTGTTTCAAAAACAATAAAACTATCGCATACAAAACATGCAATAAGCATATAAACAATTTATATCTTAATTCTAGCATGTTAATTCAAACTTAACCATATGAACGGGGCTCACGATACCACTTTGTTGGGTTCTATGGGTCCATGCGCAGCGGAATTAAGCATCTAATAACCTGACAAACCCGAGAGCCCTAAGATCCGTTCTATACAATTAAATTGAATTCCTATGAGATAGAATTTACCAACCTTAATTGCTTTCCGTTCTAGAGCTACCGAACAATTATCAATGTGATTTTGAATCACAAACTTCGATCTTCAAAAACTTGAATCTTCAGATTGCTTGAACAATTAGAACTCTAGGCCTTGATCGTCGTACGAGCGAAGACCCTCTAGTAGTATCCACACCTTTGAATGAACCAAGAATGATTCTTGAGAATTGCTAGATTCTTAAACCTAAGGAAGAATATTGAGAAACCCTTTTGTGATTTTTTTCCTAAGAAAATTCGGCTTGGTTTTGGCTGCTCACAGACTCATATTTATACTACCATAGTATTAATATTAGTGCCCTAATCATATTAGGAAACTTAAGCTGTAAAGGCCTCTTGGCATGAAGTGTCGCACGACCAGACATGCCAGTTGGCCAGTTCTGTCGCGCGGCTCAGCATGCCACATCAGGAACTCTCAATCATTCTTTCTTTGGTTTAACTAATTCATTCTAATTTTGTGTGATCCAATATGATTATATTATGTTGGCAATGAGTCCGATCAAATCGACCCTCATAAGACATAAGCGGACTCTAGCAAGCCATTATATCTACCCAATTAATATAACGTAAGAGTTCACGTTTCCAATGGTACACTTCCATTTCTCCCTTTGTCTCACGATGTTATATTGAACACAAGTCATGGTCCACGTTAACTTGTATCTGTTCAATGCTTTCTCGATCTTGAGTATAATGATAATCCAATCGCATTGGGGTATGACCATACACTTTCATCATTATCACTCATCGAGGGGCCCAAGCAAAACATCTCTCTTTCGAGGGACAAATTCCATCTTGACTTATCATCCTTCCCATCATGAATCCGATCATGCCAAAGATAGCCTTTATAAATATCGTGTTAAGATATCGTTTGACTAAAATCAAACATGACTTTCATCATATGTAAGGTCATGATAATCTCAGGTCTAGGGACTAAATTAAGTGACCATATGAGATTTAATTATGACATTTGACCATGACATAAATCTCATACGGGTCAAGTCCAGTCACTTGTTCACTAACAAGTACCCATAAATTTAATGTGCATCTCTATGCATATAATCATCATATGATTATCCATTATCAATTATACTAATCATTCACTTAATAATTAGGGACGGAGACTATTACAATAAATATGCAAAATATATAATAATTAAATAATAAACTTAAACAATAAAGATGATACATAATGGTTTTAAGTTAAACATAACTTAAGCCTAGGGCATTACACCAACAGTTAGTTCTGCTGTCGGTTCCCTTGATGAAGTAATGAGCGAGTTGAAACTGTAAGGTTGGAGGTTGGGTGTGCCGTTGGAGGTTCCCCTTCTGCGGGCTGCTGCTTTGGTGCTGGCGAGCCTCTTGTTTTTCCTGATATCAGCTGGTCTTGGCACGTAACCGAGCCCCTGGACCGTGGTGTGGTCCTTGACTTTGATAACTCGGTGTTGGCCTTGTAACCTTTTTCCGAGCCCCAGTCCTGGGATGAAGTTCATGTGTTTCATCATCTTCATGGCGGGAGGGATTTTGTCTTGAAATAGTAGAAGGTCCACGCTCCATATTTGGATCTTGGAGGTCTCCAAAGTGAATCCAGTTAACGCCATATCGTCATCATGCTTGATTTCTAACACTGGAATGCCGTTGGTGCTGGTCCCCTCGGTGGTGACGCTGTCGCCATAGACTGTTGTTAGCTCATTGCCTTGAATGAACTTGATACACTGGTAAAGGGTGGATGCCACGCCGTTCATTTGATGCAGCCAGGGTCCCCAGGATGGCTGTGAAAGTGAAAGGAATGTCCAACACTTGGAATTCGGTGGGGATCATCTGCTTGCCGAACCAGATATTTAGAGTAGCAACCCCGAGAACTGTGCAGGAAGTGGAATCATAGGCCTTGACAGTGTGGAATAAAGGCTTTAGATCTGTGGGCTTGATGTCAAGCAGGTCCATCATCTTGGCGGGCAAGACATTTATTCCGGAACCTCCATCTACCAATACGCGGGGAAGGCGATGCTCGTCCAACTAAACTGTGATGTAGAGCGGCTCATTGTGATCAGCACCAAATTTTGGCAGGTCCAAATCTGTGAAGGTGATGATGTTGCCGTAGTGGATGTTGTCGATCATCTGAATTACTTCGTCTGGGGTTGCGTCTACGGGGACCATGGTGCGGGCCAAACATTCCTCTAGCTTGAGCATGTGAGGATATGAAGATGTGAGCAGGGACCAAAGGGAAGTGTTCGCCTGGGTCTGCTTGAGCTGAGTGAGGATTGGGTCCTCCTTCACGGAACTTGTGTCTTCGGGCAAGCCAGGTTGCGGTTCTGGCTCCGTTGACTTTTTAGTGGCCTTGGGTGGTAATACATGGATTTGACCCGATCAAGTCAGGTTGCTAACATCAGGCTTGGTCTCTTCTGAACAGGTTGCTCTGAGCTGAGCCATAGTCAGAGGAGGATTCCTCAAAGCATAGGGCCATATGTCTTCTCTCAATTCGTTGACTGTAGACGCATTCCCGGGGGCTTCGACAGCCTTTCCAAATTCTCGTCCCGTGATACTAGCTTGGGTGCCTTTGTGGGGAGGGAGTCTATGGTTTGCCGCACTGCTTCGAACGTCGTGCACAGCAGTGCCGCTGGACCGAACCGTGCATTGTGACCCTCCGAGGGAGGTTAGAGAGTTCTTGGTTCATGCAAACTGTCTCTTTGATCTCTTCACGGTATACCTCACTTCTTTTCTTCTTTACGAGCATGCTCAAGGCATTCCGGAGAGTTGGGTTAGGCAATATTCATGGTTTTCTAATTTTCCTCCACTTTTAGCCCAGATCACTGCTTTGCAAGAGAGCCTACGTCGAGAGTTAGCGCCTGTGTTTCTTCCCACGTGAGAATAGCCAAAGTGCTTCCTTGAACCGTATGCGGCAGTCCTAGATAAACTTCCATCGAGGAGAGCTTTTTCTTCTGCTTTATCTGAGTGGCGGGTATGTCGGAAGGTGAGTACACGGCTTCCCTAACATCTGCCCATGTAAATGGCTGCTGTCCCAATTGATCTTTTTTGTAAACGAATGTCGTAGTCTGTGGAATCTCCCCGAGTAGTTGCTGGAGATGTATTTCCATCTTTCTTTTCTTTTTGAATAGACCTTCCTCCTTCAGTTGGCCTTTTAGCTTGAGAGTGAAAATGATCCGTTCCCATCCTCACAGGACCCTTGGGATTCCGGTTTTGTTGACTTCACGACCGGCTTGGAAGAGAATGGTTTCATCGTCTTCGTCATCGCTTTCACAGAGAACTTGCTTTTCTCGGGGAAATAAGCGCTTGTACTCTTTATGCTGTTTGGCTAGGTGTTCCTTGTACTGTGCCATTCCATCTCCTAGGTTGTCGGGACCGTTGACCGCCCTCCCTTATCAGAGGGGGTTTGATGAGAAGTGATGGTAGTCCAGGAAGTTTCCGTGGGCAAAACCTTTGAGGTCGAACTGTTCTAGAGTGGCCTCTAGCTTTCTGTCTGAAGCTGCTTGTGATGATTTAAGGGCTTGGTCCCTGTGAGTCTTCTGAGCTTGGTTCTCGTCCCAGAGATGGTTCTCTTGAGTGGCTAGTTCCATGAGGGCTTTCCTTGCGAGAGCTAAACAGTCTCCGTAGGTGCGCGCCATCTGACTGGTGTCTAGAACTGTAATCACATCCAAATCCCCGAATGGCAGAAACACTTGGATTATATTGACGAAGGAAGTCGGGCCGGGACATTCCATGCGGCCTCCCTTGATCTCAGTTACCAAGAAGTTTGCCCAGATCTATTTGATTAAACCCACGGGGGTATTGAAATCTACTATGTTGATTGTCTCGTAATCCTGCTGGATAGCCAAGTCTATCAAAGCTAGCAGTTTGCTGGCGGGATGCCTGAATCCGTGGCCGTGATGGCTGGGAGCAGGGTCGAACTTGAGCATGTTGATGCTGAGGTGATCATTCCTTTCTTCGGAAGCTTGATCTGTCTTGCGGGGAAGACTCTTACAGATGTTTTCAGGGTGGCTACTGGAAGCGTTCCCGAGGTTGATCTGATTTGTAGCAGGGTGAGGAGCTTTGTCTCTTTTGCTGGTGCCCTTGGCCTTGGTGGCGCTCTTGGCTGTAAGCTTGACTGACGGCACGGGCCGGTTGCCACTGGGGCTGGTAATTGGAAGTGATGATGAACTTTGAGCTCGATTAGCTGTGGCCTCGTTTACTCATGAGCAAGGGCGATTGCCGAGGGTAACTTTGGCATTGCAGAATCTGATAATAAGGATCGGGTCCTTGTATCATCGGGATATCTGGAAAAGATAATGTTGACGAAGTCGTCGTCGGTAACTAGATCAGAGGGGTTCTTTGTCGTGTCAACCAGTTGCTTCCATTCGCCGGACAACTGCCTGTACGTGATGTTAAGCTTGACAATTTCCATGGTATTGGAGCACTCGTCGTAGGTGACCTCATCGGAACTGGTGCCGTCCTCGAAACTGAGCATATGTATGTAGGGATCTTCCTACGGATCTGCCGCATCTTCGACTCCAGAGAGTCCTGATTCATTATCGTCTGACGGCTCAACCCAGACATAAGGACGTCTTGCATCCTATCGCGATGCTAGAGCCGCTAGAAAACATCATGCTCTTCGCTTGAGAAGAGGGACTCGGCGGGCAATTCTTCGTGTAGGACATCCCATACGACTGCTATACATTCATCACGAGTGTGACGATTCTTGTTGACCTTTATCACGAAGATTTATTTGCCTGGCGGGGCCAGTGAGTTGGATTGAAGGATGCTAACAAATATCCGATCGGAGACAGGGGGTTTGCGTGCCCGCATCATTGCGATGCTCAGGGTTTCTTTCCAATCTGCGTCCAAGTTTCGAAAACGGCAGTTGAACTTGATGAATCTGACTGCTTCAGGGTCTGCCTGTTTGAGGATGTTGACATAGTTAGCATCTCCGGACTCTGAGGGATTTTGATGAGATTTGCCCCGATAGTCCCTTGGTCAGCTTGAAGGAGTTAGCCCCGGTGCCTGGCTGCGGGCACGCTTGGCTGTTGTCTCGGATTCGTTCCCTATGAGGAAACTGTCCCCTCTGATGATTTTAAGACCTCCTTTCCGGTTAATGAACTTGAGGCACTGATGGAGAGTGGAAGCTATGGCTTTCATGTGGTGTAGCCATGGGCGTCCCAACTGAGCTGTGAATTCGGACGGAATGTCCATCACGTGGAATTTTGCTGGCACCATTTGGGTTTCAAACCAGAGCTCCAAAGTCACCGTCCCTAGGATGGGACGAGATGTGCTGTTGTAGGCTTTGATAGTCCGGGCAGATGGGATCATGTGGCCTTCGTCGATGCGTAGGGCTCGCATCATGCTGAGAGGGAGGATGTTGACTGCTGATCCATTGTCTACCAATACCCCAGGGAGAGAGATGGTGTTGAGCCGGAGAGTGATATACAAAGCTTCATTGTGCCCTGAGGCGTCTTTCGGCAGGTCTTCATCACAGAAGGTGAGCATACTGCCATACAGTCGGGAATTATAGATCTGGTCTCTTTTCGGAGAGGGAGAGTCATCAAGCCATCCGTTTCCTGTCTTCCTCTTGAGAGGTAAAGGCTTTGGTGGTGCCTCGGGATTGTGTCGAGGTAGCTTGTGGCGGTGGCTGCCCTTGGTTAGCACGTTGATTGAGTGCGAGTGCCAAGTTGACTTTGATGATCTCTCGGGATATAGAGTCAAAACCTAGCCATTGGTAAACTCTCACTCTCAATCTTCCGTTTCATCTCTTTTTACGCATTTTACGCTACTTCTGATCCGATCAAAATCTTTAAAATGTAGACACTACGTTATCTACGGGTCTTGAAGTGATCCTCTCTCTATCACTTTTCTCCTTCGAAAAGAGTGATTTAGGGTTAAAACGGAGATCTTGACCCATTTTTATAAACTTTATCTATTTATGTCATTTACCATCCGAACCGTTTGGTTCGTTGATGGTTATTTACCGTCTGAATCGTTTGATTCGTTGATTGCCATTTCAATAACGCTCTTTATCGTCCGAACCATTTGGTTCGTTGATCGCATTTTTTACCGTCCGAACCGTTTGGTTCGTTTACACTGTCAATTCAATACTGTCATTTACCTTCCAAACCGTTTGTTGATCGTATTTACCTTTAACATCCGAGTCAAGAAATTGACTTGTCGATCGTCTTTTCTTTACTATCATTTTTATCAAAAAAGGGGTAACGTTGTAATGCCCGGTTCAAAATCAAACTCTTTCCTTTACCGTCATTTTGTCAAAAAAGGGTAACGTTATAATGCCCGACTCATTTCAAAACACGCCATTCAAACTCCCGTTTTAATCTAAAGTTTTCCATTCAAACTCCTTTTTAATCTAAAAGTTTTCCATTCAAACTCCTTTTTAATCTAAAGTTTTCCATTCAAACTCCTTTTCAATCCAAAGTTTGCCATTCAAACTCTTTTTTAATCCAAAGTTTGCCATTCAAACTCATTTTCAAGTAACACACAAACACACACACTATTTTCAAGGAAGGTAGAAAGACTCGTCAATATGAGGCATTTCGGGTGAGCCCAAATTTATCACTTCCCGAGGCATAACGTGACCTCCGAACCTAACAATCTCTGTTCAAAAGCCTTTTCTTCAGTTTTTGCTCCTAATAAAAACGATCCCCTTTCAAAAGTCTTTTCTTAAGTTTTTGCTCCTAATAAAAACGACCCCCTTTCAAAAGCCTTTACTTAAGTTTTTGCTCCAAATAAAAACGATCCCCTTTCAAAAGTCTTTTTCAAAGTTTTGGCTCATAATCAAAATGGCGTGGTGACTCTCCTTTTCCCGTGAAATTCAAACCGCTCGCCGCCCTCGCGATCCCGGTAATTTCAGTTGGCGACTCCGCTGGGGACTTAACATGTTTTTTCAAAACTACCTTCGTTTTAAAAAGAATTTTTGTGGGTCAAACTTTTGTTTACCCCTCCTCATTTTTTGTGCGTGTGTGTTTTCTCCGTGCTTCGGGTTACTTGCTTTTTCTTTTCAAAAAAGGAACTTAAAACAGCTTCGATTTCCAAAACATTGGACTGTTTTCAAAAATGTGTTACTTTTCATCTCTTTTGAAATCGTAACATGTTCGTGCATATCTGTTCAATAAATTGGTTTTCGTGCAATATTTTGAACTGCTCATAAATTCTTTAAAACACATTCTGAAAATCTTTGTTTTACTCAGAAAAAAGAATTTAGTGACCGCACACTACGCGCATTGTTACCATGTACACTTGCACACTACAACCCTTAACTCGGGGTAACCGTTCAGCTGCAACTTGATTGGCCTTCCTATGCTTCTCTCGTGCGCATGGGGTCATCCCAAACAGCCCATCCTAGCCCATGTAACCACGCACTCTTTGTGTCACACTTCTTCCAAGACCTTGGATGGTTTTTGGCTTAGTTCGTGTCAAAAAGCCTAAGTGTATGTTTTTTACGCCGATCTCCCTCACTAGTCAAAACTTAAAAGTTGGGATCAAAGGTCGTTTCTCGACCCAGAGTCTTAGCTTTTGGCTTTGAATTTGATGCAGAACCGTGTTAAAAATATACCTGAAGGTTCAATGTGGCGCCGTGTCATCAAACCTTTAACATATGAACCATACCGGTCACAACTTGGCCAATGCCAAGAGCTAAGGCCCCTCGCGAAAACGAGTCAAAGAGAGGTCATGCCAAAATTTTGGCACGATTTATGCCTTAACTCGAGGATATTGACTTTGACCGTGACCTGCATGGCATATGCGTCGAAAGTTTGTATGACCAGCTAGCCTTAAGTTCACTTTTCCTTTGTCGGTGGAATCCGCTTGCCCTATAGGACCCTCGCTCGAGATTGTTCGTCCTGGGAATATGATTTACAGGTGAAAGACAAGGGGTCTATAGACGTAGTGTCGGGATCCGCTGATTTAAGACCTAGAGTAGTTGCGAAAAAGAAGAGCAATCTTTTCCAACCAGTTAGGATTCTGAGAAAATGTGTTTTAAGTAAACTTAAGCGGTAACTGCACGTTGCACAAGCCCAAAGCCTTGAGCCAAATACCCCTTCCGAAACCTAAGCCCTACCTTTCATTCCCTGCAGTGAACAAAGGGTGGTTCAGAATCCCGGGTCATCGTCTCGTCAGCATTACAGTTACGAAAGCGTCAGATAGTTTCTCAGTTTTCTCACTTCCTACAGTTAGATTCTCCGAGATGTCAGATTCGTCGAGAAATCGTGATGGGAACGGAACCCCGCCATCGGTAAACGACATGACACTAGAAGAAGCCATTCGAGCCTGTGAGGTTCACAAGAAACAGAAAGAAGATTAGCAGAACTTCGTGGTACAACTTCTGAATGAGCGAGGTATAACAGCTATCCCCCGGTCAGATGGTACTTTCGATTTAATCGAGGACGACGATCCTCCCTGATCAAATCCCTAAACCTTCAACCAGGTCCCTCCACCTTTGAACAACAGAAATCCTTGGATCCAAGGAAATAGCCGACCGAGGCTTCATATTGCCACTTCCCAAGGCACCCCTGTCATACACGGCCAAGTCGGTTCTGACCCCTTCAAACAATACAATCAGCGCAGTGCTGGACCCTCTCAAACAGATCCAAATATCCTTCAGTATCCTCCGGGGTTCAACCCGTTACCCATATACGAGCCTCAGAATAACGGGATTAAACCCCGATTTAACCCAGAAAAGGCCCCCGCATATCCAAATATCTCAAGCCTGCCACCTTCAATCACTACCTCTCTTATCGCAACACCAGGCATCGAGCCTCAAAGTCAACCATTGGATCCAGCCCTGGCCTGGATGATCGAACAAGTGAAGGAAATGAAAACTAGCATGGGCAACTCCAAGAAAGAGACACTCATACCTACAAATTCAGGAATGGTCACGCCTCTTCCCGCCAAGTTCTGAATGCCTGAGATGGACAGATTCGACGGAACTGAATGCCCTCAAACTCACATTGACACCTACGTCCTCGGCATGAGAGAAAAAGGGGCCACCCTCCAACAAATGGTCGACCATTTCCAACACACTCTCAAGAGTTCAGCGCTAAGGTGGTTCCTAAGGGTCAAGCCCGAAGACCGCCACACTTGGGACCAGATCAGCAACATCTTCCTCGAACGGTACCGGTCCAACCTTGAATGGGAAACAAGTCATGAAGACTTAATCACAACCGAACAGAAGGCAGATGAAAGTGTTGGGGAGTTCTACAAAAGATGGAGCTGGAAACTTTCTGAAATCATGGAACCTCTTTCCAAAGACGAACATATGAGGATCTTCAAGTCTTGCTTGAGACCATCCATAAGAACGCTCATCAACCACCACTTCTTCCCTGTTCTCCGAGCCATGGTCAACGCGGGTTCCCAATTCGAGAAGGACCTAAAGGAAAAGCTGGCAACAGTTCCATCTTACCGATACAGAGCAACAACTGCATCAAACCCTGCACCGGCTCCCGGCAAAGGAAAAGACACCAATGTCAACTACATCCAGCAGGGACATCAGTCAAGCAATGGGAACACAGCCCAACGAAGCAACGACTCTTCCGGGAAGCAACCTTTCATTCGCTTCGACAAGCTAGACATGCCTCTAAGCAAAATGCTAGAGGGACTGATTAAAGATGGCCTACTTAAACCTGCGGAGAACTACAAGCCAAAGAATCTCACAGCCAACACTACTGACAGAAGCAAGTACTGCGCCTTCCAACAGTACCACGAGCACATAACTGATAATTGCCTCGGTCTGCGGTATGAAATCCAGAAGCTGATAGAAGAAGGAAAGTTGGAACGTCCTCGTGGCCCTAACACAGTCGGGAACCCTTTTCCCAACAACAACAGTGTGAACTCCAACGAATGGGTGCCGAAGACGATTGTCGCTAAGCCAGTTCCTCCGCCTCTCCCAGTCAACCCCTCACTGGACGTCCATATCGGGTACAACGTATACGACTGCTTAAAATGCCTCGACGACGAGTTCTAAGACATGATAAGGGGAGATTCCCCCAAAAAGAAGAAGAAACCTTCCTCTCAGCAAAAACTTAAAGAGAGATTCGAAGCCGGAGACACTAGCGTGGGTACACTCAGAGAACCCTCTACCCTCTGGAAAGTTTGATTACTACGTCCTCTACTCCAGTAAGTCTTCCCTTTCTTCGAGGAACACAACTTCAGAACCTACAAGGGATGGAAAGCCGAAATATCCTGCTGACACTGAAGTTCATGCCTCGGGACACAAGAAAGCTTTAAATCCCGGCAACCCGACCGTCAGCAAGAAGCATAATCCCCAGAAGGATCAGCCCAAGTTCAACTTATCAAACTTCAGAGCGCTGGCCGGCAAAGGAAAGGCAAAACAAACTGGGCACTCGCACTCAATCAACGTGCTAACGAAGGAAGGTCACCGCCACAAGCGACCTCAATGTAATCCTGAGGCACCACCAAGACCTCTGCCTCTCAGAAGAAAGACGGGAAATGGATTGCTTGATGACTCCCCTTCTCCCGAAAGAGATCAAGTGTATGATCCCAGACTATACGGCAGCACGCTCACGTTTTGTGATGAAGACTTGCCAAAAGGGGTTACGGAACATAATGAGGCCTTGCACATCACCATTCTGCTCAAAAACGTCTCCCTTCCTAGAGTCCTGGTAGATAACATATCGTGCGTCAATGTCCTTCCCCTCAGCATGATGCGATCCTTACGCATCGATGAAGGCCATATGATCCCATCCTCCCGAACCATCAAAGCCTATGACAACACGTCTCGTCCTATCTGTAAGTACCCCAATCCGGATCGCTCCCCATCCGAGAACCCGGGAAACACCGTGGACTCACACTAACGTGATCTCGAAGACCCGTAACCTTCAAAAACCCCAAAACCACCAACCAAACTAAGGTAGGACCTTTCCGGGATAAAATGGGACAAAAAGACTTTTTGGGAATTACAAAAAATCTTCAGCCTGCAAAGGTGTCCGTACGGACAACTTTGCAGGGTGAAAATCATCATTGCAAAATCCCCTTAAAGTCCACAATATTCCCTCAAATCTGGTAAAACCAAAAAATTGTAATTGCAAGAAGGTCCATACGGACCACTTTGCAATTTTTTGGGGCCTATAAATAGAGGGCTCCCCCTCTCATATTTTTCATACCTCCCTTCTCTCCTCTCTCCCCCATCCTTCTGGCTCCTCTCAGCCCTTCTGAGGCAATCTAGGTCCCTTTCGGTCCTTCTCGGGGCCTTTCGAGCCCTCCCGAGGCGCTCCAAAGCCCTGTCGAGCCATCCCGAGACGCTCCCGAGCCATCTCGAGGCGCTCCCAAAGCATCCCGAAGCCCTTCCAGTCCATCCTGAGCCATTCCGGTCCATCCCGAAGCATCTCGAACCCGTGCCGGCAAATCCCGAGGCATCCCGAAGCACGCCGAACCTCTGCCCGAATCCACCTAACAATCCTGAGGCACACCGAACCTCTGCCCGAATCCACACAACAATCCCGAGGCACGCCGAACCTCTGCCCGAATCCACACAGCAATCCCGAGGCACGCCGAACCTCTGCCCGAATCCACACAGCAATCCCGAGGCACGCCGAACCTCTGCCCAAATCCACACAGCAATCCCGAGGCACGCGGAACCTCTGTCCGCAGACACACCTAGCACTCTCGAGGCACACCGAAGCTCTGTCCGCAGACACCGGTACATCCCGAGGCAAACTCGATCCATCCCGATCTGTCCCGGAGCACTATTCACACTAAATCAACACACTCCCCAACGGAAGATAGACACGAACCAACATTGGTAAGGCCTCCTTCCAATACTATTTTAATACTTAAATACAAAGCATACAATGTAGACATCATTTACAAAATGCATTTTTAAAAGTGGTCATACACACACACACACAAAACTTTTAAAGAAAGAGGGATATCGAAAGGCTCGTGTATACGAGGCTATAAGTACCCAAATCTGGCTCATGCCTTCCGGTTAAGTTTCCTGGCAATTCCCCAAACTTTCATAAAGTTTAGGGGTAATTCGGGAACTTTTCCAAACTTTCCAAGGGAGGAAGGACCTGCTAGGAATTAAAATTCCAAGCAGGACCTCGCTGGAAAGAAGCCTCTAGCTGCCACCTTGCATGAATCTAGAAACATGCTGACACGACAGATGATAACGTCGGGCGGCTTCTTTTGCCGCGGACTAATGCCGGGTGGGTTCTTTAGGAAGCACACTGCAGCCTATAAATAGAGGCCTCCTCTACCCATTTTGAGATACAATTTTCAGCACTGTTACTCTGCCCAAATCAATACACGAATTTCCAGAAACTAAAAACACTCAAAACTCACCTCCCTCATACACAAATCTCATCCTAATCTAATCCTAAATAGGAAAATCCCCTTAAGAGATAGAGAGAACCAACATTGGTAATCTCTCCTTCCTTTCCCCTTGATTTACTCATATTACCTTGCCTTTACTTACTATTTGTCATTTATATTATTGTTACTTGCCATTTATATTGATTTATTGTCTTAAAGATCTTATCTTTGCGATGTAAATATCATATTCCCACTCTCCCTACACAAAGGATTCATTGGAGATCCTCTCCCAATGATGAAAAAGATTCCACAAGTGGCTTGTTCTAGGGAAGATCTACCACATGATGATGTGATGTCCTTTTTCCGTTTTACATAAAAATGCAATCTTTATTCATATTTTGTCATCCCCTTCCCTTGATCTAGCTTTCCAAGGATTGTCCTCCTTATGAGGTTTTAAAGGACATAGGAAATGCCATAAAGATCATCCCTTTTACGTTATTTCTCTAGTTTAATAATGCTCATTGTGTTATTTACCTTAAAAATGCAATCTTTACTTTAAATGTCATTTTCCCCATGTCCCTAAAAGATGGATCTCTCTCCGAGGATTGTCTAATAGCCTTTTAAGGCACGAAAGACATAGGATGAGTATAAAGATCCAATCTTTATACCCCTTTTTCCTAGTCCCTTGGTTCTTAGAGCATTTCATGGTGAGGATCGGTGTAAAGACTCCATCTTTACATCGTTTCCGCCATTAAAATGCCACAATCTTTGTCCCTTTAGAAATCGACGGATCTTAGTCCCGATATCTCCGATAATCACTTGAGACGAACATAAAATGTCCCTACGAATCTTTATCGTCTCAAGATGTAGGATTGATGGGCAAAGATTCCTCCTTTTCTAAAGAGTCTCATTCTTGGACTTAAAAGGCGTCCCTCTCTCGATCACATGTGACCAAATCCCCAAAGAACGTTGGTTTAAGACATACCAAGGCTCTTACGCCTACCATGGTTGATTAACCTAACGGGAGGGTAGAAAGGTCCCGTAATGATGATCACAAGTCCAAAATGAGCACGGGATCAAAATCCCGAAAACATCAAATCCAAGGAATCCCGAGCTATAACCTACTTAAATGGTTTATTGTCCAGAAGATAAACTTGGCACATTCCCTCCCCTTTTCAAATCACACACACACACACACGAGCGCACATACAAGCACAGACTTCAGATCTAGGAAGATTTGCTTTTGCAAGGATCCTTGTGAATGCAAAATGTTCTTCCCAAGGAGTAACTTAACCTCCGAACCCTTATCCTTTTTTTCAAAGTTTTGAGGAAATCAAAATGGCGTGGCGACTCCGTTTTTTCAATAAAACCGGTGTCTTCAAACTTATGTGAATGGCGACCCATAAAATGGTTCAATCCCATGGGGGCCCACATTCAAAGTTTGGCGACTCCGCTGGGGACATGTAAATGTTTTCAAACTTCTTTTTCTCATAAGAAAAGTTGGAAATGTTTATGAGGGTTAGCCTTCCGTCTCGGGTCCGATTTTTTATGCTTGTGCGATTTCCTTATTTCATGCATCTTTGTATTCTTTTTATGTTTGTTCATACTCTGAATAATGAACAGGTGCCATTCTGAAGCTGAAAGTTGCCAAAAATGCCCGGAGAAATAGTCTGGAAATGAAGCAAATTGGAAACTGGAAAACTGCTGGATCTAGCCGGACGGCTTGATCTGCCTGGATCTAAGCCGGGCGGCTTCATTCGCAGTTCCACCAGGACACTTTTCTGAGGTTAATCTGGAAGCCATGGCAGCTTGGGGCTATTCAGTCTTGAGTCTGGCCAGGTTCCAGAAAATTTACGTGCCTATGTGTTGCATTTTCCCCATCCCCAAAAACATTCTTTTAAAACACATGCTGAAAATCTCTATTTTAACTCAAAAAAGAATATTTTTAGGAGATCGCACACTACGCGCACTATATATCATGTACACTTTGCACGCACGTCCTTTTAACCCGGGATGGTTGTTCAGCTGCAGTCACAGACAGTGTTACGACGCTCCCGGGCGCGCACGGAATCATCCCATACTCCCCATGGTAGCCAGTGTCGACCAATGCACTAGTCCGTGTCACACTTTTAAAACCGTGACTTTTTGGTTGGTTTTTGGTCTAGACCGTGTCATACAGCCTCGTTGTATACCCCCGTAAAAGTCAAACCCGAGCCCATGCTAAAAGTCAAGATTCCTCGCACAAGCGAAGCCATGCCGAAATTTCGTTAGGCAAAATTGGCAAAATCTTGACCCCGACATTGACTTTGACTTTGACCCGCACGGGGTATGTAAGAGTCAAACCCGAGCCCGTGCCAAAAAAAATCAAGATTCCTCGCGCAAGCGAAGCCAAGCCGAAATTTCGTTAGGCAAAATTGGCAAAATCTTGACCCCGACATTGACTTTGACTTGCACAAAGTATGCAACAACGCTCAATGTGACGCCATGTCATTCGACTTTTAACGTCCGACCCATGCCTATTATTTTCCTTGGACAATGCCGAAGTCAAAACGTCTATCGCGTAAGCAAAACTCTGCCGAAATTTCGTTGAGGCTAAAAGACTTGACTTTCACGGCATTGACATTGACATTAATCCGCATCGCTCGTGCGTTAAAAAATTCCTATGATCCACTAGACCCTAGGACCATTCTTCTCTCTCGGTCGGTGGGATCCGAGTGCCCTATAGGACCCTCGCCCGGGGCTGTCCACCCTGGGATGTCGAAATACAGGTGGAAAACGAGGGGCTTACGTAGTGACGGAACCCACTGATCTAGGATCTAGAGTAGTTGCGAAAAAGAAGGGCAACCTTTTCCAACCAAATAGAAATAATTAAAAGACACTGTTTTAAGTAAACTTGAAGATTCTTAATTGCATATTACTTGAGCCTTCAGCCTAAACACCTACCCCCGAGTCTAAACCTTGCCTATCCCTTTCCCACAGTGAGAAAGAAGTGGGTGAGAATACCAGGTCAGCGGATTTTCAGTGCGGAAATTTCAGGCTCAGATAGTTCGTCAGAATTGTCAGTTTCATCAACCCAGAAGTTTATAATGGCAGGCTTGATAGCAAACAATGGTGGTAACCCGATGCTCGGAGAGGAAGTCGTACCAGCTCAACCCAAACCCCATATTTGGTACGATGTTTGTGACTGTGATGAGTGTCTGGAAGACGCCTATCAGGAATGGATTCATGAGGATGCCCCCTCAAAGAGGAGGAAGAAGAAGAAGTCTTCCCAACAAAAGCTGAAGGAGAGATACGAGGCCGGAGACACCAGCATAGGAACGCTAGGAGAACCCTTGGGCAAGTTTGATTACTATGTCAGTTACTCTAAAGAGCCCATCAAAGCATCAGTCAGCCAGGACAGAATCCATCTCAGCAATCCCCTCCCTGTCGATCCCTTAGAGGTAGAGAGTTCCGAGTTTATAGTCATCGTCAAGTTTAATGAGAAGTTGGAAGATTTGGAGGCAGAACACAGGGTCCCCATAGAGCGCATGGCCAGTCAGGGTAAAATCAAGGTCTCACTTGAGGAAGATTTTATCAGTATAATCCAAGCCAACCCTCCTGTCGGCTACACGAATAAGGTGGTGGTGTCAAAAATCAGTAAAGGAAAGATGACTTATCAACAATGTCTTGACAAAATGAATCAGACCCTTCAATCCATGAGTCCGGTTGTTACGGATGAGCTGGCTAAGAGACTGCACCAGGCCTCCCTGGATCCCCTTACCACTTTCCCAAGGTATCTATCTACGAACGACCCTGGTAAAGCTTTTAACCAGTTTGAGCTTCCCAACTTTGTGAAGACCAGCAAATTCGCTTCTCCCCCAGGCAACAAATGCAGAGAGTACCCCCTGTCTAGTCAGGTCAAACACTGTGTCAATAATAGTGTAGGGTTAAGAGTCTTTAGAGTCAGGAGTCTTTGAGTTTCAGTCCTCTGAGTCATCTGATGGCCTCACGCCTGAAGATTATGAGTGTGTCGCCAATGTTATCTTTCCCTTTGCATCAAATGAAATGATAGATCTTTCCGAGTATCCCCTTATTGCCAACTTAATAAATGATAAATTAACTAATAACCTAACAACAGTTAATAATGATTCATTTGAACAAGATGCAAACACACTAAATGAATAATACATTAAAGAAATCTTTAAGCAGGTTATTGATAAAGAGGAAAACCGTGCCCAAGCTGCCGAGGAGGTTTTGACGAGTGTTAACCTGGGTACTATTGAAGAACCTAAAGAGACACAAATCGGGAACTTCTTTCAAGGGGGTTGAACAGGACAGATTGGTTGATCTGCTCAGAGAGTATGTAGATATGTTCACCTGGTCTTACAAGGACATGCCGGGGCTGGACAGCTCAATTGTGGAACACAGGATCCCTTTGACACCCGATGCCAAGCCGGTAAAACAGAAGCTAAGGAAAATTAAGCCAGAATTGTCTCTGCAGGTCAAGGAGGAAATTGAAAAGATGTTGTGGGTAGGATTCATCAGGGTTATTGAATACCCGACCTGGTTGTCGAATATCGTGACTGTGACTAAAGCCAACGGGAAGGTGCGCTGCTGTGTGGATTTTCGGGATCTAAACAAAGCCAGTCCCAAGGACGATTACGCGTTGCCAAAGATAGACATTTTGGTAGATGCCACGGCTAACTACGAAGTCAAGTCTTTCGTTGATGGTTTTGCTGGCTATAATCAGATCAAGATGGCCGAAGAGGACCAGGAAAAGACAGCTTTCACCACACCATGGGGGATGTACTGTTTTACGGTGATGCCTTTTGGGTTAAAAAACACTGGGGCTACGTATCAAAGGGCAGCAACTGCACTTTTTCATGACATGATCCACAAGGAAATCGAGGTCTATGTCGATGATATGATTATCCACTCTAAAGGAGTGGATGGACAACACCTTGTCGACCTACGAAAGTTCTTTGAGCGGTTAAGACAACATTCTATGAGACTGAACCCTGCAAAATGCACCTTCGAAGTAACAAGGGGAAAAGTGCTTGGGTATATGGTCACAGAGCAAGGCATTGAAGCCGATACCCAAAAGATCAAAGCCATAATGGACATGAGGCCACCTCGAACCCAGACAGAAGTCAAAAGCTTTATGGGCAAGTTACAGTACATCAGCCGTTTCGTCAATCAGCTGACTACCATGTGTGAGCCCATCTTCAAGCTTATGAAGAAAAATGTCGATACAGAATGGAACGAAGAATGTCAGGATGACTTTGACCAAATCAAGGCGTACCTAGTAAATCCCCCAGTACTGTGCCCCCCGCATGGATAGAAACCTCTTTTGCTCTATCTCACTGTCACTGACATGGCAGTTGGGGCTATGCTGGCCCAGGAAAAGAAGGATTCTCGGGTAGAAAATGCCATTTACTTTGTTAGTCGAACGCTGCAAGGGAGTGAGCTCAATTACTCGGCGTGTGAAAAGACTTGTGCAGGACTAGTCTGGGTGGTCGGGAAACTGAAACACTACATGCAGGCCCATTCTGTGAATTTGGTCTTAAAAATGGACCCCATCAAGTATATCTTCGACAAACCTTCCCTTTCGATGTGCCTAGCAAAGTGGTCATTCTTCCTAGAAGAGTTTGACATCAACTATGTAACAATAAAGGCAATCAAGGGTCAAGCACTATCAGACCATCTGGCAAATTTCCCTAGCAATGAGGACCGAGGGCCTGAACCCCAATTTCCAGATGAAGGGATCTTCGTTGTTGAGCCTGAGAATCAATGGCAACTCTTCTTTGACGGAGCTGCTAACAAAAGGGGAAATCGCATAGGAATGCTGTTGGTAGACCCGAAAGATGAGCATACACCAATAGCCGTCAAGCTGAACTTCTCTGTCACAAATAATGCGGCAGCATATGAAGCCTGTATAGATGGTTTGGAGGCTGACCTAGAGAGAAATGTCAAGGAACTCGAGGTCTACAGAGACTCAGCCCTGATCATTAACCAGGTCTCTAACAAATGGAAGACTGTGGATCCTAACCTCCAGAAGTATCATGCCTATATGGAAGAATTGACAGAGCAGTTCAGAGAAGTGACCTTCCACTACCTGCCAAGAGACAAGAATAGATTTGCAGATGCCTTAGATACTCTTGCCTCATTGGTAGAGATCCCTGAGGGAAAGGCAGTAAAACCATTCAGAGTGGGTAGAAGGGAAGCCCCAGCTTTCTGTGGCGAGATAGAATTAGGACCTGAGCTTGTCAAGGAACCTTGGTACAATCAAGTTTACCAGTTTCTCAAAGATGGGGAGTCAGCTTTTAGAGACGAAGAAGGTAAGCTGAAGGAAGGCATCAAAGCTAAAAGCTTGCAAGCCTTGGCGGCTGGCCTCTCACTATGTCATCCTAGGAGGTGACCTGTACAAAAAGCGATACCGAGGACCACTCCTTCTGTGTGTCACCAAAGAAATGGCAAGAGAGCTAATGAACGAAGTCCATAATGGTCCCTGCGGTCCTCACATGAATGCCAGAGCGCTGATGCAAGTGATCCTCAGAATGGGCTACTACTGGATCTCCATGGAAACAGACTGTGTTCAGCATGTCCGAGAGTGCGACAAATGCCAGCGGTTTGCCAACCTTAATCATCTCCCGCCTCACGACCTGTACTGCATGATGACTCCTTGGCCGTTTGCAACTTGGGGCATTGACGTTATAGGGAAGATAGCCCCGGCTGGAATCAATGGGCATGACTTTGTATTAGTGGCAGTGGACTACTTCACAAAATGGGTGGAAGCAAAGTCTTATAAGGTCCTCACTTCCAAGAAAGTGGCCCAGTTTGTCAAAGAAAATATCATGTGCAGATATGGGGTGCCTAATGAGATCATCTCGGATAATGGGACACACTTTGAAGGAGACTGCAATAGATTGTTGTCAGAATTCAAAGTCACTCGCCACAAATCATCCCCGTACAGGCCTCAGACCAATGGAGCGGTAGAAGCTGCAAATAAGACACTTGAGAGAATCATCCAAAAGATGGCCACTCGCGGTCGTGACTAGCACGAAAAGCTACACCTAGCACTCTGGGGCTACAGAACTTATGTCAGAACAGCCACGGGAGAAACCCCTTTCGCCTTGACCTACAGAATGGAAGCGATACTGCCGGTAGAATTGGAAATTCCGTCACTAAGAGTCCTCCTGGAAAATAGCATCAACGAAGTAGAATGGTTGCATAGACGACACGATGAGCTCGCCCTACTTGATGAAAGGAGACTAAAGGCCATGGTGCATACTCGAGCCTATCAAAGGCGAATGGCCAGGGCATTCGACAAAAAGGTCAAGGCCAGAAATATCAAAGAGGGAGATTTGGTACTGAAAGAGAAGCCCCCTACCAGAGACAACCCTCTGGGAAAGTGGGAACCTGTTTGAATCGGCCCGTACGTAGTACATAAAATACTATCGGGAGGAGCAATGAAGCTTGCAGACTTGGATGACAATCCATTTGTTCACCAGGTCAACGGTGACAAGCTCCGCCGGTACTATGTCTAAAAGAAAAAAAAAAGAAAAATAGTGCAAAAAGAGTAATGCCCAGCTAGGCTGAAAACCCTGAAAAGGGCGGTCTAGGTAGAAAATAGGGTTGCACCAAAAAAATATATAAAAAAAAATAAAAAATCCAAAAGTTCATTAGAATGAACTACGAAGACCTGAGCCCCTTAGCCTTTCTTGTAAAAGGGGAACGTAGGCAGCCAGAAATGATGCGGTATAAACAATAAATAAGACATTCAAATTTTCCATGAAATGTGTCTTGAACAATTTCTAAGATAATATCTCTTGTTATTACAAATCAAAAACTTCTTGATGAGTTCAAGCACGGTCTACTCTTGACTCTCCTAACATGCTACAAAGACTAAAATATACAATAAAAGGCCTAATCAGCTAAATGTGTTTGCAAAAGGCAATAAGTAGACACTCGAAATAGGTCTATCAGTTGTCAGCAACAGAGTCTTCCTTGCTCTTCTTTCCTCTACCTCGACCTAGTCGAGTGTTCTTCCTTTTCTTCTCAATGATGTCGGTCTCCCTCATCCCTATCTCAGGAATCCTCACTGGAGCCTCCATCAAACCCGTGTCAATAAGTGCCTTCTCTACCCTGGCACGAGTTCTTACCTCCTCCCGCTGAGCCTCGGTGAGAGGAGAAACCTCCGATAATCTCTCATATCGGGCTTCCATGTCTCTAATAAGATCGCCCGACTGGTTATGGCGACTAGCCTTTGCCTCGGTCTCCCTCAAAGTCTTGCTGGAGTCAATATCGGCACCCAATACGGCATGGCGTCTCTCTCCCAAAACAATCTGAGTCGCCCCCATCTCCCTCTCGTACCAATCCAAGTAGGCCGTGGTCAAAATGATACGCTTCCTATTCTTGAGAATGGCCCTGGGAGGAAAAGCGGCATATGTCCATGCTCTCGAGAAAAAGGGAAATCTATCTGGACCTCTCATGTCAAAAGGTGCCACCTCCATGGTGCGAATGTCCTCCCAGTCATCCAATGGCTCATGCAAGGTCCCGAACTGTCTAGACACTAAGCAGGGAATGTAGAAAGACGACAAAGATAGCCTTGGAACCCTCACTATGTAGGACTCCTGAAATGTCCTACGAGTCTGCAACCTCCAGTGAGGCACCCACCAACGAATATCCGAAGTAGACAGCCAAGCCATCATCAGCTCCCAGCTACCCAGATCCTGTTGTCTCGGTGCACCCCTCCGAGAAATCACCCAAGGACATTGGGTAGGCAAAGCCCCAGGTAAAGCCCCGAGTCAACCATAAAGCCAGTACACCTAGGCTCCCAGGCCGCATAAAAGGTCCCCCCTAGCCATCCTGTCAATGCCGTGCAGAGTCTCTCCCAAAATCAGTGGGACAATATCTCTCCCAGCCCTGCAGTCTCTGACCATGTCCAAAAGACCGCTATGGCACACTCCGAATGACTCGGCAGTGAATAGGAAAGAGAATATGCAGAGGATAAAGGCGTCCATAGATACCGTGGTCGCACCAGTACCCGAAGACCCGAATCTGCTCGAAATATCAGAAATGTCGATCCTATCAGGAGCTATCATCATCCCTTCGGCTTCTTCTAGAGAAATTTACAGAAAAGATGCCAACTTTACGGTCATTTGCAAATCCCCGATCGAAGGAATCGAAATGGCCTCAATTTCCGGACCTCCAATCAATGCCTGGAAATCCTCAAGGTTGGAATGATTTTGATGTAAGAAAAGCAGTAAACATGTCTCTGGACGTCCCAAAATCTTCCTGCTGCTCTCAAAAGGTCCCAATCGGGTGGAAGATCCTTCAAATGCCATAAAGATTTGATTTTGAAGGTGTTGTCGAAAAGTCCCTTGTGAGATTGAAAGTTGTGTCTCATCCAAGACTGGAGGTTGGAAAGAAAACGATCCCTTTTCCCCTTTTGCAATCGGACCGGTTTCTCCATGGCAGTGATCGAACTTGACAATTTTTGGTTAAAAATGTGCTTTGAAATTAGTTGGGAATGGCCAAAGTTGAAAATGAAATGAAAAGACCCTCCCTTGGTTTTATTTGCAGAAAATCAGTTCAGACAAGGTACCTAGCCGTGCGGCCTCTTTTTCTCAGGTCCTAGCCGGGCGGCTTCATTCGCTTCTGCAGAAAGAAAAAAATCTGCAGCAGCCAAAGCTGCTTCCCAAGTGAGATTTTCACCCCATTCATACATTCATATACCACCATAACACATTCCCAAACCTGCACAAAAACATTCCCAAACACCATTCATACATTCATATACCACCATAACACATTCCGGCTCAATTTTCGCCCCATTTCCATGCAAAAAATTGCCCCGAGGCTCAAGTAATTTGCAAAATAATAAAATAACAATAATGAAAAGAAAAGAAAAAAAAAAGGAGCATTACATGTCTTTGCCTCATTGGCTCCCAAATAAAAAATAATACAAAGTGTGCATCATTTGTTCATTGTTTTCTCTCTCCCTCTCTAAATGTGCATCAAAAGAACCCTAAGCCTCCGACTCATCGTCGCTGCTCAGTTCGTAAAGCTCGGGGTCCCTTAGCAAGTCTTCGTCATCGCTCACGGCGATCAAGTTGACGGGCATATGCTCGTACTATGCCAGCTGCTCTAGGATATCAATGTTAGGCCCTTGCCCTCGAGGCACGCCACTGGTAGAGGATGAGTAGTACTCCGAGGCTGATGATATAGAAGCCATGCTCCCGACATGCCTCCTCTTGTGCTCATGCTCTTGCGCATTTTCCACAGCCCTCGACGCGCAAGCCAGCTTCCCCAGGAGAGACCGAGCTAGCTGCTTCCAGCCCTTGTTCTGTCGCACCAGGGTGTCATAAGTACGAACAAGGACCTGCGAGAAAGAGAAATGCTCAGAAAATCTCAGGAAAAGATCCAAAATCGCAGAAGTAGCTTGAACGGGAAAAGAAAAGGTCGGAAAGAAAAGGGATCCAGAGTTTACTTACAATGGTATCAGCTGACAAAGTGAACTCGACGTCTCTCGTGCCTGGAACCGGCACCATCAGCCTCCTCGGCACTCCATTCACCACATAAGATAGGTGGGCCGAAGGAATAGGTGGATCAGTTGGCTCTGCCTCCCCATACCCCTGGGCAGCAGCTATCTTCACCAACCTCTGTGGCATCCTCAAACGCTCCTCCACAAAGGTGGCGTACGGAGTGGCTTAGTCAAAATAATCCTCCGCAGCCAAACCTACCTTATACCTGTCCCTCTCATCCTCTGATCAGTGCCTGGGCTGCAACATGAAAGGAGGAGGATCATGAGGAGTAATGGCGCCCAAAGGAGGGATATGACCGTGATGGCTGGAGAATCGATCCCCCAAGTAGATGATGTCACAGGTCGAACCTGTCAACCACATCCTCTGCCGAGTCACAACTACGGCATCTCACAGGTCAAACCTCACCATCTTGTAGTCAAAAGTAATCTGGGTCTTCCCGGTGAACTTGTCCCTAGCCTCACCTCTCCAGCGCACCATAGCAGGGAAGATAGCGGGATCACTCTGTTGGTTCCAGGGAAAGAACCCAATCACCTCGCAAAACCAGACCTGCATGTCAGAACATAAGGGTCATTTCTCTCGCAAAATCTTGAGGACACAAAAGGAAAAGAGAGAAAGAGAAACAAGAATACCTCCAGGGCAAAAGAAAAGCAATCCATCGAAGCAGCCTTGTTCCGGCTGTACAAATCCAAAGCAAAGTAAAGCTCCGCCAATCCGGCCTCACCCCAAGAGACCTCCCTAACTGTAGCCAAGTCAACCAAAGAGTCCAACAGACAAACCATCGCCAATGTCCCAGAATTGGCAAAAATGGTGACAGATAGAGTCAACCACAAGAAAGCTCTCGCGAGCTGGTGGGCAGTCACCTCATTAGCTGCAAATCCCTCCATACACCTCAAAATCTGAATCTCAACTAGCCGCGTCTCCATCCCTAGCCCCTTCGGATGGAGGTCAAACCCCACATAGTCCCTGAACTCAGCCTAAAAAATGTGATCCCTCCAGGTCAAAGGCCGATCAGTGAACCTCAGGCCAGTAATAGCCGTAAAGTCGGCGGGAGTCACCGTAGCCTCTCCCCAGCCTAGATGGAAGCTGTGAGTGGTGTCCCACCAAAACTCAGAAAGAGCTTGGATTAGCCCCTTGCTCTTGGACTAACGTGAATGCCTCGGCCGATAGCCTCGACAAAAGAATGAAGACCCGTCGCCACCACTAGCTGCCTAGGATTGTGGCCATCCTTCTCAAAGTTGGGCATCCTCTCCCACAATTTCACCGCTATCTAAGATGGTCCCTGTGATTTGCTCTCCTTTAGGTAAGCACAACAAAGGTACGTTAGTCCTTCAGTTTATCTCAGAAACATGCATACATGCACAAAATAATGCACACATTGCCAAAGAAAAGCATTCATAAGAAGTTTTCTAGCATCATTTGCCTAGAACACGTGTCTTTCATCATTTGAAACACGTCACCCCGAGCACATGCTCTCCCAAGCACAAAAATTCTAGTTTTCACAAAATTCTTTGTATATAAATTTTAATCTTTCAAAATGTCATGCATGAATCATTTTCATAGTCCAAAATCTTGCTTTCATGTCCATGATCAGGAGTTGACCTAGTTCTAGCACATGCAAGAACTCTGTCCCATTTTAGGCATTATTTTTTTTCATTTTATTTTCAAAAAATGAGTCATTCTCATATTTCTTCAAATAAATTGCACATGCATGATTATCTATATCCTTAGCCTCGTAGGTTAATTATCAAATCCATAAAATCATCAACAAAATCACAAGGAAAATCCAAAAATTCCCAAAACTTGAGTCTAGCCCTAATCAATCAAAAATCAATCAAAATCGATGAAATCAAGTAAATCGAGAGTGCTTATCCCAATCGATTGAGGTTTCATAGACTTGTGCTCCCTTTTACCGGGATAAAACTCAGAAGTAGGCACCACGAAGTCATAATTCCACTCGGTCCTCACAAACTCCCTCTGTCTCAACCTCGCGACTTGAGACAAAGTCCGACGCGGTTGACGAGGCAAAATGTTTTCTTCTTGGTCCATTTCAAGCAATAGGAAGCTAGAGATTTGAAAGTCTTGGCATTTTTCTCTCTTTTATCTCCTCTCTCCTCGAAGAACAACAACAACAATGGCTGCTGTTGCCCGTTCCCCTTCTGTTTAAACAATCTGGTGAAATTAGGTTTCAAGCCGGGCGGCTTCTTTTTCCTCATCTCATGCCGGGCGGCTTCATTCGCCTCAGACTGAATTTACATTTTTGCCCCTGGACTTTCTATATAAGCAAAAATTCCCTGTTATTTCCAAATGGAATAACGTTTTCTCCAAAATTCCCCGTTATCTCCAAATGGGATAACGTCTCCTCCAGGAAATCTCCATTATCGCCAAATGGGATAACGTCTCCATTGGGAAATCTCCGTTATCGCCAAATGGGATAACGTAACCTCCGGGAAATCTCAATTATCGCCAAATGGGATAACGTCTCCTCCGGGAAATCTCCGTTATCGCCGAATGAGATAACGTCTCCTCCGGGAAATCTCCGTTATCACCGAATGGGATAACGTCTCCTCCGAGAAATCTCCGTTATCGCCAAATGGGATAACGTCTCCTCCGAGAAATCTCCATTATCGCCAAATGGGATAACGTCTCCTCCTGGAAATCTCCGTTATCGCCAAATGGGATAACGTCTCCTCCTGGAAATCTCCGTTGTCGCCAAATGGGATAACGTCTCCTTCGGGAAATCTCCGTTGTCGCCAAATGGGATAACGTCTCCTCCGGGAAATCTCCGTTGTCGCCAAATGGGATAACTTCTCCTCCGGGAAATCTCAGTTGTCGCCAAATGGGATAACGTCTCCTCCGGGAAATCTCCGTTATCGCCAAATGGGATAACGTCTCCTCCGGGAAATCTCCGTTATCGCCAAATGGGATAACGTCTCCTCCGAGAAATCTCCGTTATTGCCAAATGGGATAACGGGCATATGCTCGTACTATGCCAGCTGCTCTAGGATATCAATGTTAGGCCCTTGCCCTCGAGGCACGCCACTGGTAGAGGATGAGTAGTACTCCGAGGCTGATGATATAGAAGCCATGCTCCCGACATGCCTCCTCTTGTGCTCATGCTCTTGCGCATTTTCCACAGCCCTCGACGCGCAAGCCAGCTTCCCCAGGAGAGACCGAGCTAGCTGCTTCCAGCCCTTGTTCTGTCGCACCAGGGTGTCATAAGTACGAACAAGGACCTGCGAGAAAGAGAAATGCTTAGAAAATCTCAGGAAAAGATCCAAAATCAGAGAAGTAGCTTGAACGGGAAAAGAAAAGGTCGGAAAGAAAAGGGATCCAGAGTTTACTTACAATGGTATCAGCTGACAAAGTGAACTCGACGTCTCTCGTGCCTGGAACCGGCACCATCAGCCTCCTCGGCACTCCATTCACCACATAAGATAGGTGGGCCGAAGGAATAGGTGGATCAGTTGGCTCTGCCTCCCCATACCCCTGGGCAGCAGCTATCTTCACCAACCTCTGTGGCATCCTCAAACGCTCCTCCACAAAGGTGGCGTATGGAGTGGCTTAGTCAAAATAATCCTCCGCAGCCAAACCTACCTTATACCTGTCCCTCTCATCCTCTGATCAGTGCCTGGGCTGCAACATGAAAGGAGGAGGATCATGAGGAGTAATGGCGCCCAAAGGAGGGATATGACCGTGATGGCTGGAGAATCGATCCCCCAAGTAGATGATGTCACAGGTGGAACCTGTCAACCACATCCTCTGCCGAGTTACAACTACGGCATCTCACAGGTCAAACCTCACCATCTTGTAGTCAAAAGTAATCTGGGTCTTCCCGGAGAACTTGTCCCTAGCCTCACCTCTCCAGCGCACCATAGCAGGGAAGATAGCGGGATCACTCTGTTGGTTCCAGGGAAAGAACCCAATCACCTCGCAAAACCAGACCTGCATGTCAGAACATAAGGGTCATTTCTCTCGCAAAATCTTGAGGACACAAAAGGAAAAGAGAGAAAGAAAAACAAGAATACCTCCAGGGCAAAAGAAAAGCAATCCATCGAAGCAGCCTTGTTCCGGCTGTACAAATCCAAAGCAAAGTAAAGCTCCGCCAATCCGGCCTCACCCCAAGAGACCTCCCCAACCGTAGGCAAGTCAACCAAAGAGTCCAACAGATAAACCATCGCCAATGTCCCAGAATTGGCAAAAATGGTGACAGATAGAGTCAACCACAAGAAAGCTCTCGCGAGCTGGTGGGCAGTCACCTCATTAGCTGCAAATCCCTCCATACACCTCAAAATCTGAATCTCAACTAGCCGCGTCTCCATCCCTAGCCCCTTCGGATGGAGGTCAAACCCCACATAGTCCCTGAACTCAGCCTAAAAATGTGATCCCTCCAGGTCAAAGGCCGATCAGTGAACCTCAGGCCAGTAATAGCCGTAAAGTCGGCGGGAGTCACCGTAGCCTCTCCCCAGCCTAGATGGAAGCTGTGAGTGGTGTCCCACCAAAACTCAGAAAGAGCTTGGATTAGCCCCTTTCTCTTGGACTAACATGAATGCCTCAGCCGATAGCCTTGACAAAAGAATGAAGACCCGTCGCCACCACTAGCTGCCTAGGATTGTGGCCATCCTTCTTAAAGTTGGGCATCCTCTCCCACAATTTCACCGCTATCTAAGCTGGTCCCTGTGATTTGCTCTCCTTTAGGAAAGCACAGCAAAGGTACGTTAGTCCTTCAGTTTATCTCAGAAACATGCATACATGCACAAAATAATGCACACATTGCCAAAGAAAAGCATTCATAAGAAGTTTTCTAGCATCATTTGCCTAGAACACGTGTCTTTCATCATTTGAAACACGTCACCCCGAGCACATGCTTCCCAAGCACAAAAATTCAAGTTTTCACAAAATTCTTTGTATATAAATTTTAATCTTTCAAAATGTCATGCATGAATCATTTTCATAGTCCAAAATCTTGTTTTCACGTCCATGATCAGGAGTTGACCTAGTTCTAGCACATGCAAGAACTCTGTCCCATTTTAGGCATTATTTTTTTCATTTTATTTTCAAAAAATGAGTCATTCTCATATTTCTTCAAATAAATTGCACATGCATGATTATCTATATCCTTAGCCTCGTAGGTTAATTATCAAATCCATAAAATCATCAACAAAATCACAAGGAAAATCCAAAAATTCCCAAAACTTGAGTCTAGCCCTAATCAATCAAAAATCAATCAAAATCGATGAAATCAAGTAAATCGAGAGTGCTTATCCCAATCGATTGAGGTTTCATAGACTTGTGCTCCCTTTTACCTGGATAAAACTCAGAAGTAGGCATCGCGAAGTCATACTTCCGCTCGGTCCTCACAAACTCCCTCTGTCTCAACCTCGCGACTTGAGACAAAGTCCGACGCGGTTGACGAGGCAAAATGTTTTCTTCTTGGTCCATTTCGAGCAATAGGAAGCTAGAGATTTGAAAGTCTTGGCATTTTTCTCTCTTTTTCTCTCCTCTCTCCTCGAAAAACAACAGCAACAATGGCTGCTGTTGCCCGTTCCCCTTCTGTTTAAACAATATGGTGAATTAGGTTTCAAGCCGGGCGGCTTCTTTTTCCCATCTCATGCCGGGCGGCTTCATTCACCTCAGACTGAATTTACATTTTTGCCCCTGGACTTTCTATATAAGCAAAAATTCCCTGTTATTTCCAAATGGAATAACGTTTTCTCCAAAATTCCCCGTTATCTCCAAATGGGATAACGTCTCCTCCAGGAAATCTCCATTATCGCCAAATGGGATAACGTCTCCATTGGGAAATCTCCGTTATCGCCAAATGGGATAACGTAACCTCCGGGAAATCTCAATTATCGCCAAATGGGATAACGTCTCCTCCGGGAAATCTCCGTTATCACCGAATGAGATAACGTCTCCTCCGGGAAATCTCCGTTATCACCGAATGGGATAACGTCTCCTCCGAGAAATCTCCGTTATCGCCAAATGGGATAACGTCTCCTCCGAGAAATCTCCATTATCGCCAAATGGGATAACGTCTCCTCCTGGAAATCTCCGTTATCGCCAAATGGGATAACGTCTCCTCCTGGAAATCTCCGTTGTCGCCAAATGGGATAACGTCTCCTTCGGGAAATCTCCGTTGTCGCCAAATGGGATAACGTCTCCTCCGGGAAATCTCCGTTGTCGCCAAATGGGATAACTTCTCCTCCGGGAAATCTCAGTTGTCGCCAAATGGGATAACGTCTCCTCCGGGAAATCTCCGTTATCGCCAAATGGGATAACGTCTCCTCCGAGAAATCTCCGTTATCGCCAAATGGGATAACGTCTCTTACCGGAAATCTCCGTTATCGCTAAATGGGATAACGTCTCTTACCAGAAATCTCCGTTATCGCCAAATGGGATAACGCCCCTTACCAGAAATCTCCGTTATCGCCAAATGGATAACGTAAGGTGACATCCTCCGAATTGTCAAAATCCAGCTTTAGCTACCTCTATCTCCGCAATAGCGACATAAGCTCTAGCTTTTTAAGGTGACAGCCTCCGAATTGTCAAAATTTCGAGGATCCTAGACATGTTCTTAACTGTCCAGTGGATTCTGAACTATGATCATGGCTTGATTCCCCCGGGATACGTAGGTAGCCTTTCAAAAGGTCCAGCCATCCGACCACATTGGTCACCCCCTTTCTTCACCACTCCTCAGTAGTGCATAAGCCTTGCAAAAGGTCCAACCATCCGACCACATCGGTCACTTCCTTCATTTGGCATATCCCCAGCAGGACCGGCCATTCGACCTCTTAGGTCACTTCCTTTCCATCTTCATAGCAAGGGACCAATTTCTCTTCACCATTCCCCAGTGGATTTCCGAACTACGATCATGGCTTGATTCCCTCGGGATACGTAGGTAGCCTACTTAGGTTCAGCCAATCCGTCACATATGGCATCCTTTCCCCATTGGAACCAGAACTACGATCATGACTTGATTCCCCCGGGATACGTAGGTAGCCTTCCAAAGGTTCAGCCACTCGACCTCCTTGGTCACCCAATTCCAATCCATCTCGGCAGTTTGCCAGATTGGATCCTCACTTTTATCGACAACCCCACTTATTTTGCAAGTTCCGTTGCCGAGGGGCTTCTGTAAGTACCCAAATCTGGCTCATGCCTTCCGGTTAAGTTTCCTGGCAATTCCCCAAACTTTCATAAAGTTTAGGGGCAATTCAAGAACTTTTTCAAACTTTCCAAGGGAGGAAGGACCTGCTAGGAATTAAAATTCCAAGCAGGACCTCGCTGGAAAGAAGCCTCTAGCTGCCACCTTGCATGAATCTAGAAACATGCTGACACGACAGAGGATAATGCCGGGCAGCTTCTTTTGCCGCAGATTAACGCCGGGCGGCTTCTTTAGGAAGCACTCTGCAGCCTATAAATAGAGGCCTCCTCTACCCATTTTGAGATACAATTTTCAGCACTGTTACTCTGCCCAAATCAATACACGAATTTTCAAAAACTAAAAACACTCAAAAACTCACCTCCCTCATACACAAATCCCATCCTAATCTATTCCTAAATAGGAAAATCCCCTTTAGAGATAGAGAGAACCAACATTGGTAATCTCTCCTTCCTTTCCCCTTGATTTACTCATATTACCTTGCCTTTACTTACTATTTGTCATTTATATTCTTATTACTTGCCATTTATATTGATTTATTGTCTTAAAGATCTTATCTTTGCAATGTAAATATCATATTCACACTCTCCCTACACAAAGGATTCATTGGAGATCCTCTCCAAAGGATGAACAAGATTCCACAAGTGGCTTGTTCTAGGGAAGATCTACCACATGATGATGTGATGTCCTTTTTCCTTTTTACATAAAAATGCAATCTTTATTCATATTATGTCATCCCCTTCCCTTGATCTAGCTTTCCAAGGATTGTCCTCCTTATGAGGTTTTAATGGACATAGGAAATGTCATAAAGATCATCCCTTTTACGTTATTTCTCTAATTTAATAATGCTCATTCTGTTATTTACCTTAAAAATGCAATCTTTACTTTAAATGTCATTTTCCCCATGTCCCTAAAAGATGGATCTCTCTCCGAGGATTGTCTAATAGCCTTTTAAGGCACGAAAGACATAGGATGAGTATAAAGATCCAATCTTTATACCCCTTTTCCCTAGTCCCTTGGTTCTTGGAGCATTCCGTGGTGAGGATCGGTGTAAAGACTCCATCTTAACATCGTTTCCGCCATTAAAATGCCACAATCTTTGTCCCTTTAGAAACCGATGGATCTTAGTCCCGATATCTCCGATAATCACTTGAGACGAACATAAAATGTCCCTACAAATCTTTATCGTCTCAAGATGTAGGATTGATGGGCAAAGATTCCTCCTTTTCTAAAGAGTCTCATTCTTGGTAAAAGGCATCCCTCTCTCGATCACATGTGACCAAATCCCCAAAGAACGTTGGTTTAAGACATACTAAGGCTCTTATGCCTACCATGGTTGATTAACCTAACAGGATGGTAGAAAGGTCCCGTAATAATGATCACAAGTCCAAAATGAGCACGGGATCAAAATCCTGAAAACATCAAATCCAAGGAATCCCGAGCTATAACCTACTTAAATGGTTTATATGTCCGGCAGATAAACTTGGCATATTCCCCCCCCCTTTTCAAATCAGACACACACACACACACGAGCGCACATACAAGCACAAACTTCGGATGTAGGAAGACTTGCTTTTGCAAGGCTCCTTGGGTGAACGCAAAACGTTCTTCCCAAGGAGTAACTTAACCTCCGGACCCTTATCCTTTTTTTCAAAGTTTTGAGAAAATCAAAATGGCGTGGAGACTCCCTTTTTTCAATAAAACCGGTGTCTTCAAACTAAGGTGAATGGCGACCCATAAAACGGATCAATCCCGAGGGGGCCCACATTCACAGAGGCAACTCGGGAGAGCTCTACTATTCTCTTCCCGAGGTGTAACGTGACCTCCGAACTCAAAATATCATCACACAAAAACTTTTAAACAAAGCATTTTCTCAATGTTTTGGGTTATAATCAAAACGGCGTGGCGACTCTACAAACGAAAAACGCGGCAAACGATGAACCAGCGCGAGATGCACGGTCCGCGCGCCGGATCCGGGTAATTTCAGTTGGCGACTCTGCTGGGGACGTTTTGTTTTAAAAACTTTTAAACAAAAAAAAAAGATTTTTAAAACAATGATGAGGGTCAAACTTTCATTTTACCCCTTCTTTAACTGTTGTGTGTGTGCATGTGCTTTAATTTTTTATTAAAAAAAAACTAAAATACAAAAAAAAATGCATCATAATACATCTGTGTACATACATTTAAAAATTCTGCAAAAGTTTCTGTTTTACTCAGAAAAAGAATTTTAGTGACCGCACACTACGCGCACTCTTATCCTGTACACTGCACACTACAACCCCAAACCCGGGATGGTCACAGATGCAGTTTGATTGGTGTTCCTATGCATTTCGAGCGCGCACAGGATCATTCCAAACTTCCCATCCTAGCCAGTGTCAACCATGCACGCTTGCGTCACACTTTATCCAGACTCGGTTGGTTTTTGACCCAGTCCGTGTCATAAAGCCTGGATAAATATATATCCCATGCCGACCATTATCTGAGTCAAAGCCTGGAACTCAAGATCCCTTGCGCAAGCAAGACGATGAAAGGTCATGCTAAAATCTTGACCCAATCTTGATTTCCAAAGCTACACCCAGACAATGCTCCGTCCCGGATATACATCCATGCCCACATGACACCATGTCATCAAGCCTTTAATACGTCAGCCATGACAATATGACCTAGCCAAAACCTAACGTCATAGATCCCTTGCGCAAGCAAGGTCAAGCAAGGTCATGTCAAACTCTTGACCCGATCTTGACTCAGGTGCCGGCTCTGTTCACTATTCACATGGCCGACACATTAAAACGAACATGACAGGCTCGGTCCTTAGGTTCAATTTTTTCTTTTGGCCGGTCGAAACCGCTTGCCCTATAGGACCCTTGCCCGGGGCTTTCCACCCCGGGAAGTCGAAATACAGGTGCAAAACGAGGGGCTTATAGCCGCACTGATGGTCTCCACTGACCCATGATCTAGCATAGGTGCGAAAAAGAAGAGCAATCTTTTCCAACCAACATAGGATTCTGAGAAAACACATTTTAAGTAATTGAAAAAAAAAGAAAAGGAAACTGCATGTCACATGAGCTTTCCCCCTTTATAAAAAAAAGGCATTCCCATGTCTAAACCTTACCCGTCAACCCCTCCAGCAAACCGAGAGTGGTTGAGAGTACCCGGGTGCCGTCTTTTCAATATCGAAGTCACAAGGTCCGACAGCCCTTCCGGTTCAGCAGTCCGAACAGTTCGCTATTCCCCCATGGCAGGGTCGACAGATAACAGTGAGGGAAAAGAAATTCTGCACTCGAGAAATTTCCCAACAATGGCAGAGGTTTGGCAGGCTGTCAGAGCTCTTGAAAAAGGCCAAGGCGAACAACAAGTTTGGATCGAAGGTGCCATGCATCATTTCGGAACATTGGCCACCCCCCGGCCACCTGGGGCTCCTGAGGACGTATCTGCTCCCTCAGCTCCCAGAGTCTCTCAATATACTTTGGGATCTAACCCTTGGCCTCTAGACGAGCCCCGCAGCTACGACATAAAGACGCAAGGCTCGCTAGGGAAAGACATGCTAGGTCAATGCACTGAGGTCCCGAGCCCACCGCAAACTGCCGAACACATTTGGTGGGATGTTTGCGACTGCCCCGTTTGTCTGGAAAGGGATTTCCAAGATGAAATAAACGAGGACCATCCCCTAAGAAAGAAGAAATCCTCTTCTCAACAGAAACCGAAAAAGAGGTATAAAGTCGGTGATCCCACGGTTGGAACCCTAGGAGAACCATCCGAAAAGTTTGACTACTATGTCATCTAGTCCAACAAATCTCCTCAGCCTGACTCAACTCGAGATCACGGCAATTTCTGCTCCATGATAAGCTAGGACGAGCTCCGCACAGCAACCAATGGTCCAAGCATTCTGGCACCCCAGCCCTTATCCTGGGAAGACATCAAAGCCATCGTCGAAGCTCCGACAAAAGAAATAATGGTGAACGAGCTAAGATGCGACGCATGGCTATACGCTAACCAAGGCCCTCCCACGACTGAATTGGGAGAGACGAGCAAAGAAGAAGTGAAGCCACAGGTAAACGTACTGATACGTTCCGGCCAGATCCCGGTAAATCCTCCAAAGACAGACAAAAGGCCAGCCATACCTGAGCCTCGAACCGAGAAAGGCCCCTACGCCAAAGAAGCAGTAATGCTTGACCCGAAGGCTGAAGACCCGATCTTGACCCAGCTCAAGCGTACTCAAGCCAACATATCCCTCTGGTCCCTACTCACTTCCTCCTATCCTCACAAGCTCAAGCTAGTAAAAAGCCTGGCCCAGACCATGGTGCCAATCAATGTGACCCCAGAGGAAGCAGTCCAAATGATCGGCAGCGTTCACTACGGTAACATCACTACCTTCACGGAGCTCGATCTACCGAAATTTGGGGCTAACCACAACGAACCTCTCTACATCACCATCCAACTCGACGAGCGCCGCCTTCCTCGGGTCCTGGTAGATGGGGGATCGGCCATGAATGTCCTCTCCAAAATGATGGATTTGCTAGGAATCAAGCCAACTGATCTAAATCCATCAACGCAGACGATCAAAGCTTATGACTCAATGTCTCGCTCAGTCTTGGGAGTAGCCACTCTGAACCTGTGGTTCGAAAAACAGATGATACCAACAAACTTCCAGGTCATCGACATCCCGATCACCTTTACCGCTATCTTGGGCCGGCCTTGGCTGCACCAAATAAATGGGGTGGAATCCACTCTACCCCAATGCGTGAAGTTCGTCCAAGGAAGTGATCTCACCATCATTTATGGGGACAGTGTGACTACCGAAGGGACAACCACAAATGGTATCCCGGTCTTGGAAATCAAGCACGACAACGACGACATGATGCTGACAGGGTTCACAGTCGAAAGCCCATAAGCCCAAGTGTGCCACATAGACCTCCCCCTGACTTGGGACCAGATCCCTCCTCCCGTGAAGATGATGAAGGTCATGAATTACATTTCGGGGCTCGGTCTGGGAAAGCACCATCAAGGCACCCACAAGATCATCGAGATCAAAGAACAAAACACCCGTCGTGGCCTAGGGTACATCCCTACTCCCAAATACGCTACGGAAGATAGAAAAGTTGCACGCGGAAAATGCCCAACTACTGAAAAAAGAAGCTCGCACTCAATCTCCGACCTCCGTCCCTACAGCTTCGATATGGCCCGCTACTTCACAAAGAAGACCGGCAATTTGAACGAAGACACAGAAAAGAGGACAGAGCTGATCAACGCCAAACAAAACTGGTCGACAACAATGGACAAGCTCCAGCAAAGCCTTGAGAGATTCAGAGGCCTCGAGCCAAACCCCGTCAAGAGAGCATTCCTCGATGCACCAACTCTACTGGGACCCACCACCACCACCACTATTCACAATGAATTTTGGTTTGGGAAAACCCCCTCTTTGGTGGAAGAACTCAAAAAGCTTTCTGTCAACACCCCTGCCACAAACAAGCAGGACGAGTCAATATTCGAGCTAACCATTCCTAAGGCAAGAAAAGAAGACTCCGCAGAAGATGTCTGGAGTGAGCCATCACTACAACAACTTTTCAGTAAATAAATCGAACTGCCAGACCTAATCGATTTTGTTTCTGATAACTCTGTGGTAGCCATGATTGGGGATAGCAGCACGAAGCCTTTCGACCCTCTCACCCTCTCAAGCCTATCCGAAATGCCACTAAAGAACTGGCCACTTTCTCCGGACCTGCAGCCAACAAGAAGGAAATGATCGAACAACTTGGTCTAACCCCTCGCGTCATAGAGTCTAGATTCGAGTCTGTTGTCTTTGAATTCAAGTCTCTCGAGTCATCTGATGGCCTTACGCTGGAAGATTATGAGTTCATAGCCAATCATGTATTCCCATATGCTCTAAATGAAAGTTTCAACCTTTCCGAGTATCCTCTCATTGCATCTTTAACACAAAAATTAACTAAATCAAAAACAGTTAATAACGATTCACTTGGCAAAGAAGCAGACACATTAAACGAACAATGCATTAAACACATCTTTAAGCATGTTTTCAAATGAGAGGAAAACCGAGCCCAAGCTGCCGAGGAGGTTTTAACCAAAGTGAATTTGGGGAGTGCTGAAGAGCCTAAAGAGACGCAAATCGAAAGCTTCTTCACTGGCACCGAGCAAGAAGCATTGACTGCGCTGCTCAAAGAATTCATGGACGTGTTCGCTTGGTCCTACCAAGACATGCCAGACCTAGATCCAGCCATAGTGGAACATCGGATTCCCATGAATCCCGAGGCTAAGCCCATCAAGCAGAAGCTACACCGAATCAAGCCAGAATGGTCCTTACAAGTCAAAGAAGAGATCGAAAAGATGCTCCGCGTCGGCTTCATAAGGGTAATCGAATACCCAACATGGCTCTCCAACATAGTCACGGTCACCAAGCCAATGGAAAAGTACGCTGCTGCGTAGACTTTTGAGATCTTAACAATGCAAGTCCCAAGGACGATTTTCCACTACCAAACATAGACATGTTGGTCGACACTACGATCGAAAGCACTCAATGAGGTGAAACCCTGCCAAATGCACATTCAAAGTAATCCGAGGCAAAGTCTTGGGATACATGGTCATAGAACGAGGCATCGAAGTTGATCCTCAAAAGATCAAGGCCATAATCGAAATGAGACCACCACAAACCCAAACAGAAGTAAAAAGCTTCATGGGCCGCCTGCAGTACATCAGCCGCTTCATCAATCAGTTGACCTCTATGTGGGAGCAAATCTTTCAACTAATGAAAAAGAATGCAGACATCGAATGGAACCCGAAATGCCAGGACGCCTTCGAAAAGATAAAGGTGTACCTTGTGAGTCCTCTAATCCTCTGTCCTCCCCACAAGGAGAAGCCACTCATGCCATACCTAACTGTGACCGACACCGCAGTTGGAGCCATGCTCTGCCAAGAAAAGAAAGAGTCACGGGTCGAGAATGTGATCTACTTCGTCAGTCAAAAGTTCCAAGGCAGCGAGCTCAATTACTCAGCCCTCAAGAAAACCTGTGCAGCTCTGGTATGGGTCGTCGGAAAACTACGAAACTACATGCAGTCGCACACAGTGCACTTGGTCTCTAAAATGGACCCGGTCAACTACCTCTTTGATATACCATCACTGTCAATGAGGCTAGCCAAATGGTCTTTCTTCCTGGCAGAATTTGACATCAAATACGTGAACTAGAAGTCAATCAAGGGATGGGTAATGGCTGAACAACTGGCCGACTTCCCAACCGACGAGGCCAAAGGTCCCAAACCACAATTCCCAGATGAAGGAATCTTCGCACTTGAAGGCAAGAATTGATGGCAACTATTCTTCGACGGAGCAGCCAACAAAAGAGGAAATGGCATTGGAATGCTCTTGGTTGACCCAAAAGACGAGCACACTCCAATCGCCATAAATCTAAACTTTGAGATAACCAACAATGCCGCCGAATACGAAGCATGCACCGCCGGACTAGAGGTAACCCTCGAAAGAAACGTCCAAGAGCTAGAGGTCTATGGGGACTCAGCCCTGATCATCAATCAAGTTTCCAACAAATGGAAAACGATAGACCCATGCCTGCAAAAATACCATGCCTGCATGGAAGAACTCATCACACAATTCAAAGAGGTCACCTTCCACTATTTGCCAAGAGACCGGAACCGGTTTGCAGACTCCCTAGCCACCTTGGCTTCACTTGTGGAAATCCCCAAAGGGAAGTCGATAAAGCCATTCAAAGTAGGAAGAAAGGAAATTCCTGCCTACTACTACGAAATCGAACCAGAACCCGAGTCCATCAATGAGCCGTGGTACAACAAAATCTACCAATACCTCAACAACGGGGAAACCACCTTCATGAATGAGGAAGGAAAATGCAAAGAAGGAATCAAAGCCAAGAGCATCGCGACCCTAAAATGCTTTGCCTCTCACTTTGTCATCCTTGGGGACATGCTATACAAAAAACGCTACCAAGGACCGCTTCTCCTCTGCATCAACAAAGAAAAGGCAAACGAGCTCCTAAATGAAGTCCACAATGGGGCTTGCAGCCCCCACATGAATGCCAGAGCCCTGATACAGATCATTCTTCGAATGGGCTACTACTGGATTTCCATGGAAGTAGACTGCATCCACTTTGTTCGAAGCTGCGACAAGTGCCAACGGTTCTCCAACCTCAATCATCTTCTCCCTCACGATCTCTATTCCATGACCACTCCCTGGCCCTTCGCCACATGGGGAATCGATGTCATCGGAAAGATCGCTCCGCCCGGAAGCAATGGCCACAAGTTCATCTTGGTAGCCATCGACTATTTCATAAAATGGGTCGAAGCCAAGTCCTACAAAATGCTAACTTCCAAGAAGGTCGCACATTTCCTCAAGAAAAACATCATATGCCGATACGGCATCCCGAATGAGATCATATCAGACAACGGATCTCACTTCGAAGGAGAATGCGACAGAGTGTTGGCCGAATTCAAGATCACACGCCATAAGTCCTCTCCCTACAGGCCGCAAACTAACGGCGCAGCAGAAGCAACAAACAAAACCCTCGAAAGGATCATCAGAAAAATGACCATACGAGGATGAGATTGGCCCGAGAAGTTGCACCTAGAACTTTGGGGCTACCGAACATCAGTTAGAACAACCACGGGAGAAACTCCATTCGCCCTGACCTACGAGATGGAGGCAGTACTGCCCGTCGAGTTAGAAATCCCATCACTCCGAGTGTTGTTGGAAAACGAAATCAACGAAGTCGAATGGCTCTGAAGCTGACACGACGAACTGGCCCTGCTAGATGAGTGCCAACTAAAGGCCATGGAACACATCTGAGCCTACCAAAGCAGAATGGCTAGGGCTTTCGATAAGAAAGTTAAATCCTGAGACATCAGGGAAGGCGATATGCTACTCAAAGAAAAGCCTCCCACCGAAATCAATCTGCTTGGAAAATGGGAACCAACATGGATCGGCCCGTTCGTGGTCCAAAAGATCTTCTCCGGAGGTGCCATGAAGCTAACAGACCTAGACGGCAATACCTTCATGAATCCAGTCAACGGAAGCAAGCTTCGCCGATACTTCGCCTGAAGAAAATCAACTTTCCTGTCTCCCCGTCACTTCTAAAAAGTGTCGAACTACGGATACCTGAGCCCCTCAGTCCGGGAGGAAGGTAGGTAGCCTTCATTGGTTCGGTCTAAAAACACACAAAAAATAAAAAAATTGGATGCCAATCAAGGCTCAGATCTATCCAAACACAAACACAAAATCCAAAAAATGGATGCCGTCAAGGCTCAGTCTGGTTTCAGTCTACAAATACACAAAAGGTCCAAAGCTGGACGCCGCCAAGGCTCAGAGAAAAGGCAAAAAAGAGATCTTGCGTCTCAACAAAGCTTTAAAAGTAAATCACAAATCACTAACGATTAAAACACTTCTTGATGAGTACAAACACGGTCTACTCTCAAGCTCATAACATGCTAAAAGACAGCTTAATACATTTAACAAATAATGTGTCTACAATGCAATGAATGGATACTTAAGAGGTCATTCCGCGCCACTCACGCTTGTCCCCTCGCCATTCTTTCCTTTCTTCCCTCGTCCCCGGTGAGTCTTCTTTCGCTACACGTGAGCCAACTCTCTCTCTCTCTCCTCCCTAGGTCAGGAGTCCTCCCTGTCGAGTCAAACAATCTAGTAGCTTGCAGAGCTTCATTCGCCCGTGCCTTGGCCCGGATCTCTTCCCTGCGAGTCTGCAAAAAGGGGACCTATCTCCGTCAGTCGGTCAACTCGGGTCTCATAGTCAAATAAAGCTTCTCCCGTAACATTATGAGGGTTAGACCAGGCTTCTGCACTTCTAAGGTTGTAACTGAGACGACAATCTTGCCCTAGAATCGCTTTGTGCCTGCACCACTTGGGTCTTCCCGATATGCTGCTCGTACCAATCCAGGTACTCGGTGGTCAAGACAACACTCTCACAACATCAAAGGAGTACTACAGGAGGGAAATCGGAATACTTCCATACCCTCATAAAATACAGAAAGGCATCTGGATCCGTCATAGAAAAAGAAGCTACCTCCATGGTGGCAATGTCATTCCAGCCCAGCAAAGGCTCCTGCCTCATCCCAAACTGTCAAGCAACGAGCGACGGGATATAAAAAGAGGACCAAGACAACCCAGGAACTCTGACAATATAGGAACCTTCCTAAAAGGCTCTCCTAGTCTCAATCATCCAGTGAGGAACCCACCAATGAATCTGATGTGTACCAAGTTGTGCCATCCATCTCTCGCAACCACAAGGTGAGAAAAACGGGACTTCCCCCTCGCATAAACCTATCCCCTATCGCCAAGCGATCAATGCCGTGAAGGGTTTCCCCAAAAACCAACGGAGCAATATCCTCACCGGCTCGACAATGCCCAACTACATCAAGCAAAGCACCATCACAGACCCCTAGGGAGCTGACAATGAAAAGCGTTGTTATCACACATAAAGCAAATGCATCCCATGAGACATCACTCTCGTCATCACCCATAAACCTCTCGGGCAGCGCAGAAACATCAACATGACCAGAATCAAAAGTCATACCTTGCGCTTCTTCCAACGGAGTCCGAAGAAAGTGTGCGAGCTTCACGCTCACGTTTGCACCTCTGATCAAAGGAAGCGAGATGGCCTCCAACTTCGGTCCTCTAAGCAAAGCATGAAAATCCTCAAAGGTGGGCATAATATCATTGTAGGAGAAGCTATACACATGCCTCCAAACATCCCAGAACCTTGCAGTAGCCCGTGACAACTCCCAATCAGGAACGAACTCCTTAAGCGACCAAACCGAGCGGAATTGAAATCTCACCTCAAAAGCCTGTTTATTGTGCCTCATGTGGTGCCTCATCCACATCTTGAGCCACCCAAGAAAGTGTGCTTGCTTCTCCTTTGAAAGCCCAGGCGAAATTCTCAGAACAAATGACGAATCCATGGCAAAAATGGAAGTTTTTGAGAAAATGGGGAAGAAAGAGTCGAAGTTGACTGCAAATGGGAAATGTGAAATGGGGGAAATCCAGATTTTCAGTAAATCTTATCCCCTCTCAAAAATCAAGAAGTGTCCGTACGGACCACTTTGCATGCATGAAGTGTCCGTATGGACCACTTTGCAACCTGTCTAAATTTTATGCAACCATAAAACAGTTGCTGACCGCAGCAGGATTTTGCACTCGACAGCTCAAAAGCCTCACCAAAGCCATTTCCGGCCCCCATACACTAACCAAAAATGCATTTCCATCTCATGCGACATGCACAAAAAAAAAAGAAAAAGCTAGAGCCAGTCCCCGGAATCACAGATTAATCATTACATCACAAATAAAATACTTTGCTATGCTAAATACGAGTATTTTATTACATATGCGAATGTCTGTTTCTCTACAAATACAATACAATAAAAAAAAAGAAGGGAAACAAAAGGAGTCCTACTCTGAATCCTCATCATCATCGCCCTCGCCTGTCGAGAACTCTTGCATCTCGGAAATCCGGCAGTCACCTCCTCATCATCAGAGATCTCGACCCCCTCCTCGATCGAGTAATCGAGATAGTCCGAAGGGTCAAGCCCAGCAAAAGGATCAAAGAAGGGAATCGAGGACGAACCCTCACCCTACGTACCCGATGGAGGGAAGAACTGGTGGAAGGTCTGCGGCCTCCGAGCCCCCGAAGAAGTCCCCACATAAAAGCTATGCCGCCCCCGAACCAGCAACTCAGGCTGTGGCTCTGCCTCAGCCCTCGAAGAAGGAGTATCCACAGACCTCCTCGTAGGCATTGGCTCAAAATCCACCGCACTCTGCGAAGACCCGCATGACATCTTCCTCAAGAGCTTCTTCTTAAAAGCCCTTTGCCCCGCATACCGATGGGTGAGCACATCGATGGTCCGCCCCGAGACCTACACAACAAACAAAAAAAAGAAAAGCTCAGCAAAAGAGATACAAAATACTCGACAAAAGAGAAAAATACAGAAAAGATGCCAAGATGGAAACGAGTTAACTCACCACAGCATCCGGGTCAATCCGATAGGTGGCAGGAGCATGCTCAGGGATCGGCACCGATACCTTCCTCCTCGAACCCTCACGGACATAAGTGAAGTCCAGCCCAGGCACCGGGAGATCTGGAGGATGCGATGAGCCAGTCCGCCTTTCCCTTGCCAATACCTACAGCATCCTCAACTTTTGCCTCACGAAGGCCGCATACTCTTCGCCCTCCAAGACAAACTCCTCGGCTCTCACGTCGGCTCGGTACCTCTCGAAATCCAGCAAGTCCATGTCAGCAGGACTCATCATGCAGAAGGGCGCGTCCCTCGGAGTCATAGGGGGGATATCGACACCATGCTGCCAGAAGACTCTCTCTCCCAGATACATGGAGTCACAAGTAAGACCCCGCTGAATCTTCCTCTGATGCGTCATCCTAAGAGCGCCCTCCAGCTCCTCCTTGCGATACCGAGTCCAAGGGTACAACTGACACCCCTCCAGGCTGTCCCTCTCCAGGAATCGCTGCACATCCTTATATGTGACAGTGATCCTCCCTCAGCTCGTCCTCCTCTTCCTCAAAAAGCGAGCCCAACACAACATGGCAGGATACCCGAACAAAGCCTCATCCTTCCAGTCCCACAGCTGGCACCAGAAGATCTCATAGCACCATGCCTGCCACAAAAAGCAGATAATGCTCAGAACAAGAACAAGAACAAGAACAAGAAAAAGAAAAAGAAAGCGAAGAAAAGATGAAATGCTAATACTACAAAAGTAATAAACTCATACCTCTAGTGCGAAGTCAAAACACCCCAGGGAATTGACCAGGTGTAGACACCCCATTCTGAATCCATCGGATCACATTTATACCGCTCTAAGTCTCGCTTTGAGTCAAGAAGTAGAAATCCACCATTTCTTCATGTTTCGTTAAGTTTTGGCTAACCACCGTTAGTTTGGGACTAAAATGCATATGAGATAACGAGGGAAGGGCAGAATTGTCCACAGAGTGCATTATCTCTCGCGGAATAACGTGTCTCGCGCGAGATAAAGGAGTTATGCAGAATGCAGATAGCAGTTTCCTCGTCGATTTCAACCTCTTTCGGGATAAAACTTCATCCATCCGGCCAGCCAATGAATTTTGGATTCTGGAACCTTCCCAAGGTGTTTGATCTCATCTTCAACACCTCTCCAACACCTATAAATACCTGAAGACTTTCAGTATTTCAAAGGTCCACAATCCCTGCAAATCCCGAGAAAAAACCCCCCTACATTTACTGGTTTCTCTCATTGAAAGATTCCTGTAAATCATCCCTAAAATCACCTAAAGTTTGTTTGTCAACCTTGTTGATAAACAAACATCAAAGCCCGAATCAAGGACTGAGGCGAAGCTCTGTCCATGTCAAGGTTCGACTCTAAACTTGAGTCGAAACTCTGCCCGAATCACCTCACGCAAGGTAACCTTTCTTTCCGTTCTAATTGATTGTTAGAGTGGTATAAATACATCGAATCTAGGTTCGGCCTAGAGCCTCCCCAAATCATGGGGATGGTCTCGAAGCAATCGATCCTATATTCCGTTTAACCCCGTTAAATGGATCTTTATTTTATTTATTTTTTGAAATCATTTCTCTCTTTGAAAACCTCTCTTTTCTTTAGCAAGACCGATCCCCTGATTGGGTGGAATGGGTGCTCCTTGACCTTCCCATTCCATAACCTAAGCCCCGAACCAAAAATCTCTTTCAAAATGGTTTTTCTATGTTTCCAAACGAATAATATAGGTGGCGACTCAAAAGATGTTGAAAAATCCGCGCATCGCTACAGTGGCGACTCCGCTGGGGACAATTAATTAAGAGGCTTAAACTTGCGTCAATAATAAAAGAGAGGTTTTAAAAAAAAAATCATTTTTTTTGCTCCAGATCAGGCATATCTCGCACGAGATATCTTATCCCGCGCGAGATATTGCTTCGGCAATCTGGTGTCTTCTGGTTTTCCCTGTTCATCTCAAAGTCCAAGACAAGAGTCGAACACGCAAGGGGGATCCCAGAATTCATTATCTGCAGAGTTCCCTCATCTTAAGGCCTCCCTTAAGATGTCTAACTCGAATCCGTATTTTAGTTTAAATAATTGATTGTTATTTATAAACTACGTGTGATTGGATTTTATTTTATTAAAGTCCGGTCCATTGGGGATTCGGGAGTTGTAATTAATTTTTTCATCTCTCTCTCTCTCTCTCTCTCTCTCATTATTTGGAACTACGATGGCCTAAGTCTTCCTAAATTGGGAGAAACGTAGGCAACCATTTGGTGCGGCCACTATTTGTTTTTCTTTCATTTTTTTCAAAAAATAAATCTCTATTTTATCTATCACCTAGATTGACTATCACACACGCGCATTCATGCTATATCTGTCATTGCACTACATACTCTCTATAAACCCGGGACCCACACTAAGGACGGATGACGATAACCACCTAGTCGCCGGTCTCTCTGAAGTTGGATTATCCCACTCCGCGTATTCAATCCACCTAGATTGTCATATCGCGGGGAGCCTAGCCTTCCAGCCCTGCATCGCCACATTTCATGTAGATTGTCTTTTTAGGATCACTCTGTGACCGGTCGGTTTGACTCGATGATCTTTTCTCATTTTTGACCGAAATAAAGCCATGTAAAATTGACAATAAAGAAGGACTCGGAATAGTCCCTTCGGAAAAAGTCCCTTCGGAATGACCCTTTCGGAAGTCCCTTTAAAAGAAAAAAATATACATCCTTCAAAAACAATCTTACATGGCTTTGTTTTACAAAAATCGAACTGATTACTTAGTCATTAGGTTCTGATAAAGGCCTTAGAAACCCCTCAAAACGGATTCTCCGTTCCGACCAAAAATTAGGTCTAATAAAAATCGACTTTCCGTGTGATTGTCTCGTGCGTGACTACATGTCTCGCGCGAGATAATGATCCTGTTCGCTGTGTTTGAGCCTAAACCATTTAAGCCTGCTTGCGACTCGTTGGGGCTAGATTCGATCCTGATGCCATCTCTGCATCTCTTCTGTCAGTTTTCCGAAGCTACTCAATCTCAAGACTCCCAACACAATGTCCGGCATCGAAGAAATTCCGGGTGACGAAACTTTGTCCGAAAACAACCACAAACTTCTGGAAGAAGCCAATGATCGCCTAGAAGTGCAAGCTACCCAAATCCACACTCTCGTGAAAGAAATCCAAGAGCTTAGGGAAGCACTAGCCAACAAAGAAAAGAAAAAGAAAAATGATTATTCCTCCGAAGAAGAGGACTCATACACCAAAAAGGCCAAGGGTCGCCGCCAAAGCAAAAGCAAGAAAAAGAAGCACGAGTCTAGCTCGTCATCTTCCTCCTCTGACAGCGAGAGCTACACATCCAAGAAAGAAAGCAAAGGGGAAATTAAGAACGAACCCCTCACCATGGACATGTTAGAAAAGAATCTTGCATCCCTCGATGTGAGTAAGGGAGCCTCGCTCTCTATTGATTATGACACCCTTCGTCAATCCATGTCCAAGCTTCCTAGAAAGAACAAAACACCCGACATTGCAAAGTTCAATGGCACCACCTGTCCCAAATCACATTTGGAGACCTACTCTAGGGCCATGCTACCTATGGGTGTTGATGACAACCTGTTAGCTCAATGCTTTCCACAGACTCTCGATGGTGCCGCTAGAGATTGGTACATGACTCTTCCGCTCTCTACAAGACTCGATTGGCCACTCTCTAGTCGTACCTTCTAAAAGCAATATGAGGACAACTCCACTTACCGCACCACTAGAAGGGATCTCGAACAAACCAAGCGGCTTCCGAATGAATCCTTCACAGATTTCGTCAAAAGATGGAGGACCAAACTGACTGAAATCGTTGATAGGCCAAGCCTAGACGAACAAATCCACATCCTCATACAATGTCTTAGGGAAGAATATCAAGACAAACTTATAGGCAACTACTTTCCTAGCTTCACCGAACTCCACAAGTCGGGCATACGATTAGATGACCTCATCAAACAGAAAAGGGAAGCCAAGAAATAAAGTGGGGTTCGTTACAACAAAAGTTCCTCTTCCTCTTCCAACCCCAAGGACACTTCTATCAATGCTATTGTCTTCAATCATCCCGAAAATGGTAAGTACTCTGCGGTACCTCCACCACAAAAGACGAAAAGGGATAGAAATTACGACAAGCTTGAAGGGATCACTCAAGAAGAACTCCTCGAGGTGCTCGTCAAGAATGGAAAAATCAAACCAAGAGAAGGTGGACCTCCAAAGAAAGATCTTCATGCTAATCATGCTCATCATCTCTTCTGCAAGTACCACAACTTCACCGGCCATGACACCAACTCATGTTTCCACTTGAAGGATGTCATCCAAGATTTGTTTGACGATAAAGAGATAGGGCTACCTAATGTTGTTACTAATCCTTTACCAAACAACGAAGTTAATTTGATAGAAATAGAAAGTAGCTTTAAGGACCCTACTCGTCTAGCCACAACTGTGGACGAGAGCCCTTTTGAATTTAATAAATATTCTTTTTGTTATATGATGTCTCGGGATGAAATCTTAGAACAAAAGGAAAAAGGGTCTAAAACAGTCAATCTCCTCACACGATCCGGTCGTGTGATCACCAATAAAGATCCAAGGGACGAAAATCCTCCTAAACAAGCAAAAGCTTCATCATCAAGCGAACCAGACGATCCTCTTTTAACTCAGCTAAAGAAGACACAAGCAAACATCTCAGTTTGGGATCTCATAGGAGCATCTCACAAACATCGTGAAATGTTGAAAAAGGCCTTGGCTCAAATGACTATTTCCTTAGAAGCAACACCCGAAGAGCTTACTCAAATGATCGGCCAAGTAAAATTTGGCAACGTCATTACTTTCACTGACTTGGACCTCCCATCCTATGGGAACAGTCATCACAAGGCCCTCTACATAACTGCTATGGTGAATGGATACCGAATGCCACGCATTTTGGTCGACAATGGTTCTGCAATCAATGTCCTTCCGAAGAAAGCCTTATCATCATTAGGCCTCACCCACAAAGACCTTAAGCCATCAGGGCATACTGTAAGAGGGTACGATTGTACTACTAGAACCGCTTTAGGATCAGTCGTGCTACCTATAGAAATGGGGCAAGTCACCATGAGCATCGAATTTTAAGTCATCGACATCCCGGCATCCTTCAACTTGCTGCTTGGATGCCCTTGGCTACATGACATAGGGGGTGTACCTTCCTCCCTACACCAATGTATCAAGTTCAGACACAACGATACAATAGTCACCATACACGGAGAAATGGTTACTGCTAGCCCTATCCTCGAGGTACAACATAGCACTTCCGACACTGCTCAAGGGCTTTGAGATCGAGAAAGAAAGCATCGTGAATGTCATAGAAACTTGCAATGAAATTGATTACTCCAAAGCACTTCGGTTTTCTGGAAACCTTCCTGTTTGGAGAATGATGCAAGCAAAAGGATACTTTCCTGGCTTAGGACTTGGAAAACACTTGCAAGGGATAACGGAACCACCACCAGTTCCCCCACCACACACGAAGCATGGCCTAGGATATATCATTTCCATCCACGATAGAGATGACGAGTGGGACTTCACTCAAGTCAAGTCGGAAGGAACCACATACAAAGGCCACAATGACCCAAAGGTCAAAGATTGCAACCTCGAGCCATATCGAAAGACACTTAATGGTTACTTCATCCGAGAAGGGGAAAGCATCCCCTACTTTATCTTTTCAGAACCATGGACTGACGATAAAGGAAAGCGCCAATCGGGCTTTGAAATCTTCGCCGATCGCGATGCTTCACCGTATGAAACAACCCGTCCCACTAATCCCTAAAGATTTGTGGGGCACGAAGGCAGAAATGACCAAGCAAATGGGACTCTGTGTTGGGAGAAGACATGCCGCGACAATTTGAAGACATGTGTCGGTTAGAAGACAAATGCATCCATGCAATCTCCAAGGGGGACGCTCCAACTATTGATTACACAAAGTTAATACAGAAATGTGATGAGCCAATTCTAAACTGGCACGTCACCGGAGGACCAGTCGTTGATGAAGACTTCATGATCAAAGAGCTTGGTTGTACACCCCAACCCCGCAGGAAGATAGGCCCTGTAACTTTCACATTAGAATCAGGCTCCACCTCTGATGAACTCACTCAAGAGGAAATCGAGGCGGTGGCCGAACATGTATTCCCTTACTTCCTTAATGAAAACTTTGATCTTTTCGAATACCCTGAGATTGCTAACATCATGAATGATGAATTAACTAATAATAATCAATATAACGAACAAGTTAATAATGAATCATACGATGAGATAGAACAAGAAAACGAACAAATTTTAAAAGAATTAGCAAAGCAAGTAGGTCATTGTGGAAAGAATGGCCCTGTTGACAATGAGGAAATGCAAATGGTTAATCTAGGGACAACAGAAGACCCCATAGAAACAAAGATCGGCAGATTTTTCAAGGGGGAAGATAGAAAAACCTTGACGCAACTCCTCAGAGAATATGTCGACGTCTTCGCTTGGTCCTACAAAGATATGCCTAGGTTAAATCAGTCGATTGTAGAACACAAGATACCGTTGCTACCCAACGCCAAACCAGTCAAACAGAAACTGCACATAATCAAGGCGGAATGGTCAATGCAAGTGAAAAAAGAGATCATGAAACTCTTGAACGTGGGATTTATCAAAGTAATCGAGTATCCGGAATGGCTAGCAAAAATGGTACAAGTAGCCAAGTCGAATGGGAAAATACGAGTCTGTGTCAATTTCAGAGACTTGGACAAGGCATCCCCTAAAGATGACTTCCCACTACCAAACATAGACATGTTCGTCGACGCCACAGCAGCATACGAAGTCCGCTCATTCGTCGATGTTTTTGCATGGTACAACCAAATCCTCATGGCAGAGGAAGACCAACACAAAATAGCCTTTACCACACCTTGGGGGGACGTTTGGTTATACGGTCATGCCGTTTGGTCTCAAGAACGCGGGGGTTACTTACCAAAGGGCAGTCACGACACTATTCCATGACATGATCCACAAGGAAATAGAGGTATACATGGACGACATGATCGCCCACTCAAAAGGGACAGATGGTCAGCAATTCAGAGATCTCAGAAAATTCTTCAATCGACTGAGACAACACAAGATGAGGCTCAACCCCGCAAAATGCTCATTCAGAGTAGTCAAAGGGAAAGTCTTAGGGTACATGGTCACCGAGCGTGGCATAGAAGCAGACCCCGCCAAGATAAAAGCCATCATAGACATGCCTCCACCCAGAACGCAGAAAGAAGTAAAGGGATTCATGGGCAGACTCCAATATATCAGTCGATTCATCAATCAACTGACTACAATGTGCGATCCTATCTTCAAGTTACTTAAGAAAAATGCACCTCAAGAGTGGACCGAGGAATGTCAAGAAGCATTCGAGGAAGTTAAGCATTACTTAACTTCCCCACCCATCCTGGTTCCACCGCACAAGGAAAAGCCCTTAAAGCTATACCTCACGGTTACTGACAACGCGCTAGGGGCTATGCTCGCTCAAGAACAGCCTGCTTCACACACTGAGAATGCCATCTACTTTGTCAGCCGCAGATTCCAAGGCAACGAAATCAACTACTCTCCACTCGACAAATCTTGTGCTACTCTTGTTTGGGTATCATAAAGACTAAAGCACTATATGGAAGCCTTCCCGGTTCATCTCATTGCAAGAATGGATCCTTTGAAATACATCCTAGAAAAATCAAATTTGTCTTCGAGACTGGCTAAATGGTATTTCATGCTCGCGAGATATGATATCACTTACGTCACTCAGAAATCCGTCAGGGGGAGTGTATTCGCAGACCAGTTGGCCGAATTTCCTTGCGACGAAGTGAAGGGGGAAGACCCGCGATTCCCTGATGAAGACATCATGACTATAGAAGACGATGATGAAGACCTCATGACTATAGAAGACGAAAATAAGTGGCAATTATTTTTGATGGCGCAGCCAACAAGAAAGGGTTCGGCATCGGAATGTTGTTAGTAGATCCCGACGACTTCTATACTCCACTAGCAATACGTCTTGATTTTGACGCCACCAACAACACCGCAGAATATGAGGCTTGTATAGCGGGGCTTGAGGCAGCCCTAGAGCGCAACGTGACCGAACTAGAGGTATTCGGGGACTCCCAGTAATCATCAATCAGACGCTGAAGAAGTGTAGGATCCAAGATCCAACCCTTCAAAGATACAGTGCCCACCTCCAAGAGTTGGCGCAACAATTTTAGGATATCTCATTCCACTGTCTTCCTAGAGACAAAAACTGGTTTGCTGACGCATTGGCTACACTCACCTCCTTGGTCGAAATCCCTAAAGGAAAGACAGTCAAACCCTTCAAAATAACACGGCATTCAACATCTGCCTACTGCGCCGTTATAGATCTCCATGACTGCAAAGACAAATGGTTATCCGAATGTGCCACCGTTGAGGATTTTGAAAAGAAACCGTGGTACCATGATATTTGGCATTTCATCCTAGATGGAACAATTCCGCCTGAGACCGACCAGAAGACTCAGATCGCCCTTAAAAGGCTGGCAGCTAATTACGTCATCATTGCTGGCCGTCTATTCAAGAAACATTCCCAAGGAAACCTCCTTTGTGCCACCGAAGAAGAGGCCCGAGAAATAACGGACCATGTTCATCAAGGCATATGTGGAACCCACATGAGCGGAAATATGCTCGCCCAAAAGATCATCAGACAAGGGTACTATTGGATAACCATGGAAGACGACTACACCAGAATGGTGAAGAAATGCCATAAGTGTCAGATACACACCAATCTTCAGCACGCGCCGCCTTCCTTACTGTACCCTATGTTTTCTCCTTGGCCGTTCTCGACATGGGGGATAGACGTGATCGGAAAGGTCACCCCCAAAGGAACCAATGGACACTGCTTCGTCCTAGTAGCCATCGACTATTTCACTAAATGGGTCAAGGCCGCCTCCTACAAAGTTTTGAATGCCAGAAAGGTTGCAGAATTCATCAAGCACAACATCATCTGCCGATACGGGGTCCCGCAAGAGATGATATCCGATAATGGCTCACACTTCGAGAAAGAAACCGATCGCCTCCTAACCGAGTACAAAATCACAAGGCACAAGTAATCTCCTTACAGGCCTCAGACGAATGGAGCAGTTGAAGCCACAAACAAGACAATCGAAACCATCATCAGAAAATGGCAATCACTAGGAAAGACTGGCCTGACAAGTTACCCTTCGCACTGTGGGGATACCGCACCTCAGTCCGAACAGCTACAGGAGAGACTCCCTACGCCCTCACATTCGGAATGGAGGCTGTCTTGCCAATAGAATTGGAAATACTATCACTAAGGGTTCTCCTAGAAAACCAAGTGAACGAAGTCGACTGGCTAGAAAGCAGATACGAAGAGTTAGCTTTGCTAGATGAAAAGAGGCTGAAAGCAGCCGAGCACACTCAAGCCTACCAAAGAAGAATGGCAAGAGCTTTCAACAAAAAGGTCAAGACAAGGAACATCAGAGTAGGCGACCTGATTCTCCGTGAGCATCGTCCTGGACCTTTCAACCCGCTAGGCAAGTGGGGACAAGATTGATAGGACCCTACATCGTGAAGAAGATATTCTCTGGGGGAGCCCTTCAGCTGGTGGACCTAGACGGAGATCAGCTACCGAAGCCAGTCAACATGGACAAACTCAAGAAATAGTTCGCGTGACCTGGCCTCTTAAAAGAAAAATGCTCGTTAGGTTGAAAATCCCGGAGGGGACGGCCTAGGCAAAAATTAGAGCTTGCACAAGAAAAGAAGCCCGCTAGATTGAAAACCCGAAGGGGCAGTCTAGGCAAAAGAAAGGGTGTGCATAAAAAAAAAAGAAGAAGAAGAAGAGGCCTTGTCTCGCGCGAGATTATCTTTCGGCCTGAAACCATGTTTTGTCCTTTTTCTACGTTAGACCTGAGCCTCTTATTTAATTGTTGTAAAAGAGGAATGTAGGCAGCCTTCGGGTTCGGTCTAATCAAATAAATAATCCAATTTGTCCTTTAATTAATCAAATGCATTTTATTAATGGCAAAAGGGAAATCCTAAGCACAACGACTAACTTTCTAAGCTAACAATCTTGAAAAAATACTAATAAAATAAAACTATTGATCTATCAAAGCAATCTCTTGGTACTCTTTAAGATCTAGCCTTTCATTGACTTGGTAGGCCGGCGGACATGATCACCACCGTCATCGCGATCTCCCTTGCGTTTTGGTCCCTTCGAAGCAGAACATCCCTCGAGATGAGTAAAAAGGGACTCCGGAAGCCTCTTGAAGACATTGGGCCTATCTAAAGCTTACGCCTTTCTGGGCATCCCTTTGCCTCGCCTCTCATACCAATCCCCATCAAGAAAATCCTGGGTTGGATCGGTCCGTACATTAGCAGGATCAGACTGAGCCTCGATCCTTCGCAAAATAATGCTAGCCACAAAGGAATCTCCTAACAGTGAAAGCCGCAGATCATCAATTTTCTCCACACTAGGGTGACCAGTATGAAGGAACCAATCCAAATACTTGTCAGATAAGAAGACGCTTGCATCAAAAGTCCGAAGGTTCGACCAGCGGTCTCGACTAGTTCCTTCACCCCATGCTTGAGCTAGCACTTTCACAAACTCTACACCGATATAAGACACATCACGAGAGGCCCCTTCAAAAAGATAAGTGTCCTGCTGCTGACCAAACTGATGGAGCACCCGCTTGGGAAAATAAAAGGAGGAATCTCGCAAACCCGGGAGAACAACCTTGTCAAAATCCTTGGTATTGGCAACATACTTGTTCAATCTCCAATAAGGTGGACACCAAATGATATCGGCAGTCACAGTCTTCGCAATCAGCTCGGTCCACTTATCCATCGAGAGATCCTTGATCAGTAACTTTCGCGTATGGTATGTGAATGGGGAATATTCCAACGGGGGACCTACCAACTTGAGATGCTCCCTAAGCCAGATAGTCAACAAAAGAGGACTCCCTTGAGTCATGGTGCCGGTCTTATGCAACTCATCGAGACCATGCAGGGTTTCACCCAAAATTAGCGGAATGATGTTCCTAGAACGTTTCCTAGCCTGCAGAACGATTTCCACCAATTGGGAGTCAACCAAGCCATCCCTGCATACGAACAAAACATCTTCGAAAAGAGAAAGGGTCAGAAAGTTCCGTTTGTAAGCATGGAAGGCATCATCATCTGAATCCCCGCTAAAGCGCTCAGGAAAAGAACAACAATCTACCCACCTGCGGTGAACCAACTCATAGCAAGTATCAAGGGGGATCCCTAACAATTCATTCAAAGCTCCTGAATGATTCCTATTGTATTTAGGAACAGCAATCTCACCAGTCAAAGGCATATTCAGGATAATGGCAAATTCCTCAACAGTAGGCACCATCTCATTAAGAGAAAAATTAAAGAGATGAACAGAAGGATCCCAAAATCGAGCAGCACCCTGCAAAAGATTCCAATCCGGTTGGAGGTTCTTCAAGGTGAAAAGGATTCTGAATCTGAATTCTGCTATAAACTTATTGCGAGATCGGTTGCGAAACGACCTCACGAAATCTCTTGATGCTTTCTTGAATGCTTCAACTACGTCAGACGACAAAGAAAAATCATCAAAAATCCTGGACGTTGGGACGATCTCCTTGGAAGCCATAGATCACAGGATTGTAAAAGAAGACAAGAATTCAACCCTAACAAAATATCTCTAGAGTTTGAAGGGCTGGGATGAGCTATCTGGCCGGACTACGGGGTGTTTTTATAGGGAAAACTGACAAAATCCTGTTCGAAGAAGGAAAAGGATTCTGCCTGGGTAGCGTGTATCCTGCGAGATGCCTTGTCCCGCGCGACACATCCATTCGGAAAATTCAGCAGCAGTCCTGCACCAACAAGTAATCTAGCCCCGACTTGACGAAGCAAGTCTCGAAAAACCTGCACGTACAGTCCTAACATGCAGTGAAACACCAAAACTAAGCTCAAAATTGCGACCCGAATGGTCATTTCATTTTAAACCGCGGAAGTTGAGAGAGTTAAAAAACTAACTAATTAGACCTAGAACTAGGAATTAAGAAAACTTTGTTTTTGTGCCACCTACGTACTAACAGGTACCAAAGAGAAAGAAAAAATTGCCTGGGCCCACACAGCTAATATTTACAAGATCTCGAGAAGTAAATGGGGAGAAAATGGGGATTACGCCATCAAGTCGCCCAAGCCGTCGGCACCTCCGCCTTCACCACCATTGGGGCTGCCGTCCCTCCTCGACCGCTTGGATCCACAAGTCGGGGTCACCGCAGAGGCCACCGTCGAAGCTGCCAAAGACGCCTTCTAAAACAGCCGCTCGAACATCAATCCCGCCATCCTGCTCGCCCCACGGTTATAATCAGTCGCGGACATAGTGATCTGACAACAAAAGGAAAGAGATGCTCAGATGAAGTCGGACATATACACATATATGGATGAATACGTGAAATAGTATGAACAGAAATGTGCCGAGGAGACATCAGATGGAAGGTGGTAACCCTCGGGAATATGGTCAGGGATCGGGATGTGGCCCATCATCGGTATGCTCCCCATCATATATGTATAGCTCGGAGAACCTTAATTTGGCGCGAAAGGCAGAGGACCTGCATACTGGGAAGAAGTGCTAGGGGCTGACGAACCTGAAGCGGAGGCAGAGGTGGAACCCCGAGCAAACGATCGCCTAGCACCTACCGGAAAAGAACCCATCAGGCGAGGCAAGAACTCCGCATAGGAAGCTCCTAGATAACACGAGTCGTCGCCGTACAACCCTCCACAAGATCGGCATAATCATCATCTGGAATGAAGTGGGTAGGGTACATCGCCCTCGGCGGATCCGCTGGCACCCTATATGGCAGTGAACCCCGGCCATGCTGAGGGAAGACTCGCTCGCCCAGATACATGGTATCCCCCTCCAGAGATACCAACATCCTCTGCATCGCAGTGGCATCCCAAGCACGGTGAACCTCCCGTTCCACCAAGGTCCACGGATAAAGGCCCAGCCGCTCATACTCAAAGGCGTCCAATATGGCCCGCACCTCTGCAACCGTCAGGGTCCACTCCTGATCCTCCTCCTCATCAAAACTCCGATTGGGGTGGCTCCGCCTCCTGATGTCCGGAAATAGAGGGTCCCGTCTTTCCAACTCAAACTTGTACAGTCCAAAGACAACATAGCCCCATATCTGTACAAGAAAACAGAACAGATTCAGTACGAAATACAGACAAAGAGTATAGATAAAAGACAGAGACAGAATCAAGAGCATACCTCCCAATCATAAGAATACCCCGACAGAGAATCCTTGGTATGCCTACACGCCTCGTCCATGGAGTGATAATAGAAGGCCAGCCCCGCTGAGCCCCAATCATAAGTCCTCACATCATCCAACTCAACCAACAAACCTAAAAGGGAGAGACGGGCCGTAGAAGAATGGTTCGCAAAAATGGTCTCCGACAGAATGTACCAGAGGGCGCCCCGCACCAACCGATCAGTGTTCGGATTCGGCTTCAGTGCATAAGCCTCAAGCTGAGACCGAAGAGGTGACAACTTAGAAGCAAACCCCTTAACCTTGTTAGGGGCAAAACCAATCAGCTGCCTCCATACAGCCGGACTTGCAGGCTTATAACCCGAAGTCTTCGGGAGGGGCTCACTGGTGAACTCTAGCCCCGTAATAACGAGAAAATCCATCGGAGTCATAGTGGCTTCCCTGAAGCACAGATGCACGGTGTGGGTAGTATCCCACCACCTCTCCCGGATTGCCTAAAGAACTTGGGGAGTCCGTCTCATCCCTTGGATGTTGTCAACGAAGGTCAAAAGCCCCGTTTGAGCCATCCTAGTTCGAATCCCATTGAGATCCTTAATTTTATCCCATAAAGCTTTGGTTGGCCTGTACGACTGCAAAATAGAGGAGAAGCAAAAGAGCAAGGTTAGAGATCATTCCATGGCATAAATTTCAAAGAAATAGAAGAAAATTCTCATTGAGGCATTTCATCGAACACTTGGCGTGCGCACAAGAAAAGCATGCCCAAAGATGCATTTGACTACCCGAATCAACCCCTTCTACAATCCATGATATGTAGGGGACTCATACGCACACAATGTAACGGCAAACATCCAACAAATTCAACAAAATTAAAGCATGCAAGATAGAACCAAGTTCTAGACAAAAACAAAGAAAAACTGCCATTGATGAAATTCGAATTCAAAAATGGGATTCAAATGCAATGGAATGCATGAAATGAGATTTGAGAAAGAAGCTCTTACCAAACCTTCACGAACGGCGGTAGAAATGTGCACGTCCCTATCGAAAGTGAGGTCGTCACGGGGGTAATCCTTGCCAAGCAAATGACTCCTCAAAATTGGATTTTTCCTCTCTTGCGCCATCGATTTTGGAAGGAGGAAGGATTGAGGGTTGATTGTAGGAAGGAATCAACAAGCAACACACAAAAAATTGCAGAGGAAAATTGCCTTAACTCGAGCTGAGAAAGAGAATTTGAAAATAAGTGTTTTCAAATTAAACAGCAGCTGCTGTTATATTGCCCCGACAGTGGATGTGTTGCACGAGACAAGATATCTCGCGCGAGATATACCTTCTGGAATTGTACGAATTTCTCCTCGACAATAAGCATCTACGCAATGTCAAAATTCAAAATTTTGACACATTTACCCTTGGAAGTGATACACTAGCAAGGAAACGTGGAAAAATCTGCACCGCAAGTCACGGAACGAGCCAAATGTGACACCCGCACGATCGCCCGATACAGCGCCAGTCGCCCGAAAATGATTGATCCAGAGATCAACTCATTCCACACGATTCAGAGCCCAGACAGGTGGATCGTCAAATCAAAAAAGCTCGATCCAACGCCCAGACAGGTGGATCGTCAAAAGAAAAGCCCGATCCAATGCCCAGACAGGTGGATCGTTAAAATCAAAAGCCCGATCCAATGCCCAGACAGGTGGATCGTCAAATCAAAAGCCCGATTCAACGCCCAGACAGGTGAACCATCATCACAAAAGCCCGATTCAATGCCCAAACAGGTGGATCGTCATCCTCAACAAGAAAAAGCCCGATTCGGAGCCCAGACAGGCGAATCGTCACAAAAAACCGACAGGACTCAAAGGACCAGATAGGTAAGCCTTTGTTTTCTAACATATTTCCCCGCAGGTTCGGAACCCAGATAGGCGAATCTTCAGACAGACATGTATATTCAGAATTGGGTCTTGATTTGATTCCTCAGTATGAATTTACCTTTTCAAAAACAAAATCTCCTCAATTTTCAAAATGATTTTCAAAATACCTAAAGCATCCTTTTCTTGTTTTGGAGTCGAACTACGTTATGGTTTGATTCTCCGATAGAGATACGTAGGAAGCCGTGCGGCCCGACCATCCCGATGTTAAGAATGATGTCTTTTCTATTGTCGACATGACTTCTTTTATAATACTTGTCGATGAGGGGCTCTGTAGACACCCCATTCTGAACCCATCGGATCACATTTATACCTCTCTAAGTCTCACTTTGAGTCAAGAAGTAGAAATCCACCATTTAGTCATGTTTTGTTAAGTTTTGGCTAACCACCGTTAGTTTGGGACTAAACTGCATACGAGATAACGAGGGAAGGGCAGAATTGTCCACAGAATGAATTATCTCGCGCGGAATAGCATGTCTCGCGTGATAATATTCACCTACGTTTGAGCGCCTAATGTCAAACCCATCCCCCTAGTGCGTTATAGGTGGCACCACACTTAAACCTTACCCACGGTTGGTTTTTGATACAACGTTTTAATTACACCAAAATGAGTTGTTTTTGAAATCTCCAATAAGTCCTTATACCTTCCCCAAAACCTCACACCTTGTGGGCATGTTGCCAATGCAACATGGTTTCACGTGAGGACATGTCACTTCCGTGGCATGTCCTAAACGAGAGATCATGCCGCGTTTTCACCATGCACCGACAAGAGGTCATGCCAGATTTTTCTTGGAAATTCCCCGAGAATACCCGTTATGCTGCCCAAATTTCCCTAGAAATTTGGATCACTCGTTCGTCCCACGTCGTGTTAGGTCTTGGTTAGGTATCATTACTTATTATTAATTTCAAATGCAAAGCATTTAATGTAATTTGAACGTTGCGTCCCTAGGCTTCCCCAAGGTGTAGTGTGCATAAATAAAGGGTTAGCCTTTCCCAACCGTTCCTAGGATTTAAATCACCGATTTATACTTGAAGATAAATAAATTATTTGCGCGAGTCTGTTCTCCCCGTTTCTTCTCCCTCTCCCGTATTTCCTCTTCTTTCCCTACCTTATAAACCCATATCTACCCTCTGTAGCGGTGAAAAGTTGGGAAAGTGTTATGATATTCTGTGGTCTTTGGGTTCCTATCCTCGAAGCATTTCCCGCAAAGCTTTTATCTGTTCCGCTATCCGAAATGTCTGGTACAAGAGATATGCCATCCGCTCAGTCTGGAATTCTTCCTACTTCGGGCCAGCTGGACATTAATGACCTGTCGATAGCAGAGTTACGAGCTGCTCTTGAAGCCACCATGGTTAGTGAATGCAAGGCTCAATTGCTTGCCCAAGTTGCCAAAGCCAGAGAGGAAGAAACGCACGCTAGATTTGTTGAAGCGATGCGCATCCAAGGGATCACGGTAATTCGCCATGAAGATGGGTCATACGAGGAAATCATCAATGCTAGCAGTGTTGATCACGGGAATGGAAATGTAATGAAGGGGGTGATTGAAGATGAGCAAGATAATATTCTTTCCCCGACACCTCATGTGGTTCAAACTCAGATTAAAGATGAACAACCGATCCTTGAGGCTTTCAGCTTTCCTAATCAACTGGATTTGAAGAGTCAGTATCAGCCAGACTCCCAAGGATCGTATCATTTTGTGAACGGCCAGCCCAACCAGAAAGGATCACTGTCATTTCACTCTGACCAAGTTCCCCTTCAAGGAAATGTCTCTCTACCACCAATGAGTTCATATGGTTTCAACTTATCATCCCCGCATGATCAGCATTCAGGACCGACCTCATATGTGACTGTGAATCAGATGTCATTTATTCCAGCTGTGAACCCTATCCAGCAAGGGACGGCAATACCCGAGCCCCCTCCAAAGAAGGTTCAGAAAGGAAGAAAGAAAGCGTATTGGGGAAAGGTAGGGATGCCTATGAATCAATTTCTCAAGGTTTTGGTGAGCGGAGGTTTGGTTCAGCCACTAGTTAATTATATCCCTCTTCATCACAACGAAAACCTAGATCCGAGCAAATATTGTGATTATCACCAATATTCGGGACATACCACCTATGCATGCATACAGTTGAGGGTGATCATCCAAGAACTCATTGATGAGGGGAAGATCGAAATAGGTTCCCATGAAGGAAGCAATATTCGGGATCTCCGTCAGTTTCCATCTCGCAAGAAGCGGGAATTCGATGACCTTGGGATAACAACTGAAGAAGCTTTCAATGGATTGATGCGAAGAGGAATGATAAAACCGCTTGATAACTACCATCCCCTCAAACCCAATCCAAGTTTGGACCGCAGCAAGTATTGTTACTATCATCAATACCCGGGTCATGCCACCAACGACTGCGTTCCCCTGAAGATGTTGATTCAAAGGATGGTTGATGAAGGTAGAATTGAGAAAGCTCCTCCTAAAGTGGCCGATAATCCTCATCAGCAATTTCAAAGTTTCCCATGTGAAAAGTCACTAATGTGCATCATAGGGTCTTAGATTGTTTTATCTTGCTAGCAGATGTTTGTTTTTATGATTTGAGTCTATTATACCCTTATTATGAGTCTTTTATTTCAATGAATAAAATATTTGTTTCTATTCTTGCCTGACTCAAGACAGTACTTGTTCACCCACGTTACATTTTATTGAAATGGTTTTATTCTAGATAATCACTTGTGCTGCTCACTGACTAATGCTTCGAAATGACTAATATTTAAATTAATTCGAACGAGAAAATCGACTGATATCTTTCCCAAAGTGGGGCTTATCAGTTCCCCATCTTGCATCCCCTATGCTCACATACCTTCCATCGTCCTCGCTATCTTGTTGCTTGATGAATTTACATGAATCTTCCCCAGATATAAGCTTAAGCAAAACAATGAAGACTCGATCTCGTTCGGATCATCCGGTATGGACTACGGTTGAAACCTTTCACCCTTAGGAAAGCCTTTAACCTCACCCTCACTAAATAATACCCCTTCATTTCAAGATCGGCATATTTGAAACCTGTTTAACCATCTCAAGAAGAAGAGGGACTATCCTTGAGGATCCCGTAATTCAAAAGAAGCATCGATCGGCTCCAAACTCAAAAACAACGAAAAGCAATGATCCATCCTGGGGACTAGCTGATATTATCCTCTCAAAACAAAATTGAAAAAAGAGAAAAAAATAAAAAAAAATAAAACAAAGAAAGTATAAAAAAAAAGAAAAGAAAGAGAGCCTAGTCCCCGGTGATCCTCTCGAAAGCAAAAGCCAAAGGATTTGATCGTTACTCAGAAGGATTCTCAGAGTCAATAAAGAGACAGCATGGATGTCCCCTCATCATTACCTCTAACCGATCCCAAGCCGTCCTCTCGATTTTAGAGGACACTCCCATTACCCTTACCTTTGCCTTTGACCAAAACCAAGATTGACCTCTCATTCTTAGAGGCATTGAAGAAGCAAATCAAATCCCTCACCTTAGAAATCCCAAACACATACCCAAAAGCCAACCTCTCATCTTTAGAGGTTCAGTCAGCAAAAGGCCTAGCTGACCTCTCGTTTCAAGAGGTCATGATATCCTAAATCACTCGAAGACCGATCGAAACCCCGATACCCAGTCGCAGTCCCTACCGGATAGCAGTTTCATTCCAATATCGTCGAGATCTAAAACAGATTGTTGCTTAAAGCGGAGCCAAATCCATCCCGTCTCAAAGGACCGTCAAGCGAAGATTTTGCAAATTCCATCCGTTCGTTCGATGTTTCATGTGAGCATATTTCGTTTCTCCTCTGCAAACACTTGCTGTGAACGTCCCACTGGGGCTTCACATCTGTGTCTCCCATCGACACTCCAAGAGGACATTTTCTTTCAATTCTCAAAATCCTCAAAGGTCCTCAGATCCTCGAATTCCAACGTTCATTCTATTCATTTGGGATAACCTCAACTACGGCGACCTGAGCTCCTCCCAAGGAGGGGAACGTAGGCAACCATCACTGGTTCGGTCGAAATCACAATCAGATCTTAGAAAATCCGGTCTCCTCAAGGACCATTCCCATACACTTTCCACCCTTCGGAGTTTGATTCTCGATATCAGTGGGCTTTCTCCTCAGGATTGATTGAAATATTTGTTCATATCGGCTTTGGCAGTTGAATAACCCGAACACCAATAAAGGGTTTTAAGCAGCTTTGTGATCATGGCGAATAAGACAGGTTTTCAAATGTCTCGGCAAGTCTTCTTCTCTACATTTCTAAGGATATAGAGCTAAACACTGTATTTCGGTCAGCAGGGGCTTCCATACACTTTTCCACACCTTGCGATGCTTTTACTCTCCCAAAAGAGTAAAACCCAAAAGCGAGAGTGTCATATACAAGTTTGGAAGCTACTCCCACCTTTCAAAAAGTATGCCCCTGCACGTATACTTCTATGTCTTGTCCACCGACTGATTGACCGAGGCTCAAAGAACGATCTCCTCTTGGGTTACATGATGTTTTGAGTGCAATGAAACTGAGTGTCAGACTGGGGCTTGGTCAAAGAAGAAGACTGATGGGTTCATTTGTCAAGAACACCGGGGCTGGCTTTTAAATCTTGATCCTCGGGAATTGATGGGTTACTTAAAGAGGTTACTCCATATTGGGGCTACTGAGTCTCATGCCCTAGGCCAATGGAGAAGTTTTGAAATGATGTGAAAGATTGATTTTGAAGTCCTGCCTGCATGACTTGTTGTGTCACGCGAAATAAAGTGTCCCAGTTGTCCTGAGTCGTGCGACATCTTGTGATCAACACCAGACATCAGTGATCTGTAATCCGATCGCACTGTGGCATGCCCCGACTTGTCTCCAACTACAAAACAGTAAAGACACCCTGCAAACATCATGGGAGAGGGATTCATTTAGATAGCATATACACTCACCATCCATATACAAGCCAAACCACATAAGCCATTCATACTTATGCCATAGCCATTCAAAAAAAAAAAAGGTCATTCATTGTCATTATCCAAAAAAATGGACTCGTGCAGACAATAAAAATAACATAAAAGGCTAGCAACAATGTACTAAGTCTAAGAAAGTCAAAAGCAAATAAGTTTTTACAAATAATAAAAGAAAAGTGTTTGTTCATTTCTAAAAAAAAGGTGCAATAATCAAAAGAGCAATGTTTTGATACAAAAGGCTACTCCGAGCCATCATCCTCAGAAACGTAAACACCATCGTCATCAGAGCTATCATCATCATCATCAGCATCATCACTGCCCTCTCCGTCTGCATCTCCCTCCTCAGAATCCGAATCAGCAACAAGATCATGGAAAACAATGGGGTTGTCTCGAAAAAGCTCATGAACAGCGGGAATAGCCATGGTCTCAATCTCGTAAGGATCACCAGAAGTAGCACTATCGAACTCGGGACTAGGCGGACGACAACGAGCAGTCTTGGTCCTGGGCCTGTGTGTGTCCTCAGCAGCCATATCAGTCCGAGATCTCTTCCTGTTAGGCAAGCTGGTTGTAGAATCGTCATCATCAGAGCCCCGAGCCCGACGCTGCTCCCTCAAATAACGGTTGCTCCTCTCCAGCTGGTCGATCATGTCCATGGCTCCAGTATAATGACGGGCAAAACTCCAATAAATATCAGCAGAGACCTGGTACATTCAAGCAGGAGAAGAATCAGAAACCAGTCATCATGAAGGACAAGAGTTTTAAACAGCTCAAAGCAATAAGGAAAGAGAGGACATTTACTTACAGATCGTGTACCCTCCGGAAGCTGAAAATAGGGAAAAATCATGCTAGTGTCAAGGGGAGCTCGTCTCAAGCGATCTCCATCCTGAAAGTCAACAAATGAAGGAGGTAAAGGAGCATCTGCCACATACCCAGTAGAAGGGCCTACACCCTGAGCATCCTGTCTCGGAGCCACCTGCGGAGACCTCAATCTCGTCCTCACAAAGGATCCATAATCTCCATCATCGTCGGTGTAATTAAACGCAGCCTCCCCCTGGATCAGAGAAGCCACATCCTCCAGTTTCCGAGGAAACCATATATCAGTGGGAGGATCGACCGGGACTCTAGCAGCGCTACCAGGGTCGTGCTGTCTATAAACTCTCTCTCCCAAGTTAAGTGCATCCCCAGATAAACCTACCAACAACTTGCGGCACTCAGTCAAATGCAAGGCACGTCCAAGATCAATATCAGCATACCGGTCCCCCCAAGGAAACAAGCTCAAACTCCCGGGAGTCCTCCGCAAGCAAACCAGGGTATCAGGATAAGAAGCTGTCACACGTCCCTTGGTGTCCGCTGTCCGGACCTTTACCCAAGCATCTTTCACCCAACGTCGCATAGCAGGAAATATAGTGGCCGGGTACGCCTCCCCCACCCGTCAAGCATAGCAGCCGATAACCTCATAAGCCCAGACCTGGAAAAGAGAAATCGAAGCAAATCAGATTGAAAAAAAAAGAAAAGAGAAGGAGAGAAGGAAAATTATGCAAAGGATGGACTCAGATTGGGAAGTACCTCAAAAGCAAAATGGCAGCAGTTGAAGGACTTAGCCTCCCCCCTGCTGACATCGTCCAGAGCCAAGTACAACTCAGCAAGCCCGGCCTCTCCCCAGGACAAGGTCCCAACAACACCCCAGTCTCTCAAAAGCTCCAACAAAGAGATCAAAGTAGAAGATGTGGCGTTGATGAACAGCATATCAGAAAAACCAATCCAAACAAAAGCCCTAGCCAATCTCAGAGCCCTCAACCTATCCTCCTCAGTATCTGCCACCTCAGCTGGATAATCCCGACTCTGCTCAACAAACTGACCATGAAGCTCCCCAAGCTCGTACCCGTTCCCCTTCTTGACCCTGGGAACAAAACCAATCAACTCCATGAAGTAAGCCTCAGTGGGAGGCTGTGGATCATCCTCAAGAGCAGGCTCGTCTAGATACAAAGGCTCATCAGTGAAAGGGAGGCCCGTAATGGCAGCAAAATCGTAAGGCATAACCGTCGCCTCTCCCCAGGAAAAATGGAAGGAATGAGTAGTCTCCCACCAAAACTCTCAGAATGCCCTCACCAATCCCGCGCTCCTCTGGGTATCCCCGATGTCTCTCGCCATCTCGAAGAACCAGCCAAGCCTGGCAGTATATATCAAGCCCTTAGGCGAGTGCTCTAACTCCTGACTACCGGGCAGAAGATCCCATAGCTGACCAACAACCTCCGGGTACGCAACTCCTGCAGGTAAACACAGCACAGGTATGAATATCCCCAATTTTTTTTCAAAAGAAACAGGTCAATAAATTGTCCCTCAGTGCAATTTCATACTTCTCCAAGAAAAATTAGGGTTAAGACATTTAAATAGGTGTAGACACCCCATTCTGAACACATCGGATCATACTTATACCACTCTAAGTCTCGCTTTGAGTCATGAAGTAGAAATCCACCATTTCGTCATGTTTCGTTAAAGTTTTGACTAACTACCGTTAGTTTGGGACTAAACTGCATACGAGATAACGAGGAAAGGACAAAACTGTCCACAGGAGCAATATCTCGCCGCGAGATGGCGTGTCTCCCGCGAGATATCTCCCTCTGCAGATTGCAGACGACAGTTCCCTCGTCGATTTCAACCTCTTTTCGGGATAAAACTTTATCTCTCCGGCCAACCAATGGGAGAGGAGGTCTAGAACCATCTGATAGGGTTTTAACTCTCCACTTCTTCATATCCAACCTCTATAAATACTTGGTGACTTCCAAGGTCGAAGGGGGGAGGTCCCGGACTGCGAATTTACACAACACACACACATTTTGTCGTTTTCTTTCCCTGAAAGAATCCTTCAAAATCACTCTAAAACTCACCTCATAGTTTGTTTGTCAACCTTGTTGACAAACAAACATCAATCTCCAAACCAAGGACCAAGGCGAAGCTCTGTCCGTGTGAAGGTTCGACTCTAAACTTGAGCCGAAACTCTGCCCAAATCACCTCACGCAAGGTAATTCTTAATCTTCCTTCTAATTGATTGTTAGAGTGGTATAAGTCCATAGAATCTAGGATCGGCCTAGAGCCTCTCCAAATCATGGAGACGGTCTCGAAGCAATCGATCCTACATTCCGTTTGACCTCGTCAAATGGACCTTTATTTGTAGTATTTGAATTCGTTTTTTATTTCTTCTTTTGAAAAACCTCTCTTTTCTTTAGCAAGACCGATCTCCGGATTGGGTGAAATGGATGCCTTCTAAACCTACCCATTTCATAACCTAAGCCCCGAACCCAAATCTCTCAAATGGTTTTTCTATGTTTCCAATCAAATAATATAGGTGGCGACTCATAAAAATAAAAAGAACCAGAATTTCTTTTCTCACAACGCTACAATGGCGACTCTGCTGGGGACTGAAAATTAAGAGGCTTAAACTTGCGTCAAAATTAAAAGAGAGGTTTTTCAATCTATTTTGTAAAATTTGAATTTTTTCTGTTCTCAGATGGGAGATATCTCGCACGAGATATCATTATCTCGCGCGAGATAGGGCTTCCAGTCTGGTTGTTTTTTGGTTTCTCCTGTTTCGCTCGTAATCCAAGACGAGAGCCGGACATGCAAGGGGGATCCTGTAATTCATTATCTGCAGAGTTCCTGCATCTTAAGGCCTCCCTTAAGGTGTAGAACTCCGACCTTTATTTTCCTTAAATAATTGATTATTATTTATGAACTGCGTGTGATTGGGTTTTATTTAATTAAAGTCCGGTCCATTGGGGATTCGGGAGTTGTAAATTAAATTATTTATCTCTCTTTATCTCTCTTTATGTGGAACTACGACGGTCTGAGTCTTCCTAGTTTGGGAGAAACGTAGGCAACCACTTGGTGCGGCCACTATCTGTTTTCTCTTTTAACTTTCAAAAAAATAAAACTTTCTATTTTACTCTATCACATAGATTGACTATCACACACACGCACATCATACTATAACTGTCATTGCACTGCATACCCTCTATAAACCCGGGACCCACACTAAGGACGGATGACGGTAACCACCTAGTCGCCGGTCTCTCCGAAGTTGGACAATCCCACTCCGCGTATTCAATCCACTTAGATTGTCATATCGCGGGGAGCCTAGCCTTCCAGCCCTGCATCGCCACATTCTCATGTAGATTGACTTTTTAGGATCACTCCGTGACCGGTCGGTTTTGACTCGGTGATCTTTTCTTGTTTTTGATCAAAACAAAGCCATGTAAAATTGACAATAAGAAAGGATTTGGAAAAAGTCCCTTCGAAAAGTCCCTTCGAAAAAGTCCCTTCGAAAAGTCCCTTTCGGATGTCCCTTCAATAAAAATGTGCATATAATCCTTCAAAAAAAAAACAATCTTACATGGCTTTGTTTTACAAAAATCGGATTGATTGCTTAGTCGTTAGGTTCTGATAAAGGCCTTAGAAACCCCTCAAAACGGACTTTCCGTTCCGACCAAAAATTAGGGCTAAATAAAAATCGACTTTCCGTGTGATTATCTCGCGCGGGATTACTTATCTCGCACGGGATAATGCTTCGTTTGCTGAATTTGAGCCTCGAGCCATTTAAGCCTCGCTTCCGACTCGTTGGGGCTAGATCCCGATATCCGCATCTCTTCCGTCGCTTTCCGAAGCTACTCAACTCCAAGACTCCCAACACAATGTCTACCGGAAAGCATGTCATGACCAAGGAAAGCCGTGAGCAACCTACTCTCCAAGATTTGACCAAGTCTCTTGTCGCTGAAATGGAACACGTGGAAGGTTGGAGAGAAGCTTTTGATTTGCCCGCCACTCGCATTGCTAGGGATTTTCGGAAGATGGAAAGTGATTCCGACAAAGTGGGCGATCATCCGTGCAAGAGGAGCTAAGTGACATCAAAACTCAACTTGCCAAAGCCCCGCAAAGAAATTAATGACAATGACTCGTGGCATCACATGGAAGAATCCATCCAACACGAAAAGACCAAGATGTTGATTGAAGAGCTCGAGGAAGTCAAGAGCGAACTTGAAACTATGACCCAAAAGTGCATCAACCTTGAAGCCCACATTGAAGATGACATGGATGAGAGGGTCAAGTTTTTCCTCAATACCCTCTACCGTGACCTCAAAGAGCAAATGGAGGAAGAATATCGTGCTCGCCACCTCGTCTTTGTGCAACACTACGAGAACCATATCCGAGACCTCCATAACCAAATGGCTAAGCGAAGGAAGGGGAGGATTTTCTCCGACATCGGAAACATCACTCTTGGTCATCTCTTCGTAAGTCTTCACAAGGACGGAAAGTCAAGCCAATAGAAGGCTACCAACCTAAGAGGGAAGGTCGATCTCCACACCTCTATTGCTACTACCATCAATGCAATGGCCATCACACCAATGATTGCTTCAACTCCGAAAAATGCAGTCCAAGACTTGATCGACAAATGACGCCATCGAATTTGCCCAAGTGGTGGAATAGTTTGGATGAGTTCAAACAAATGAGGAGTCTCTTTTCATTTCGCTTATTTACTTTTAGTTGCAAAAGAAACGGTTAAGTAGCCTAGTTTAGTTTAGTCGGGTACTACTTGCCTAAAGACTTCATTTGTGGGCAAGAGTACCAAGTTTGCTTTTCAATAATAGTTAGTCAAGATTTCCCTTTTCGATTCCGATTAATACTTTGAGATTGAAAGAGAAAGCACCGCGAATGTCATGGAAACTTACAACGAGAACGACTACTCAAAGGCACTTAGGTTTTCCTAAGCCTTCCGTCTCGGGAGAATGATGCTAGCAAAAGGGTACTTTCCCCGGATTGGGGCTTGGAAAGCACTTACAAGGAATAACGGAACCACCACCGGTCCCCCGCCTCACACAAAGCATGGACTAGGATACGACATCTCCATCCACGATGAAGATGACATAGAAGAGTGGGGCTTCACTCAAATCAAGTGGGAAGGAACCTCGTACAAAGGCCGCAATGACCCAAAGTCCAAGGATTGCAACCTCAAACCATATCGAAAGACACTCAATGGCTACTTTGTTCGAGAAGGGGAAAGTATTCCCTACTTTATCTTTTCGTAACCATGGACCGATGATAAAGGAAAGCGCCAACCGGGCTTTGAAATCTTCAGCGATCGCGATGCTTCTCCAAATGAAATGTAATCCGTCCCACCGATCCCTAATGATTTGTGGGTCACGAAGGCGTAAAATGACAAGTGAGTGGGACTTTGTGTTGGGAGAAGACATGCCGCGACAGCTTCCAAGACCCGTGCCGGTTAGAAGACAAATGTATCCATGCAATATCCAAGGGGGACGCTCCAACTACCGACTACACAAGACTAATACGTAAATGTGATGAGCCAATTCTAAACCGGCACGTCACCGGGGACCAGCTTGTTGATGAAGACTTCATGATCAAAGAGCTTGGTTGCACTCCCCACCCTCGCAGAAGATAGGCCCTACAACTTTTACATTAGAAGCTGTGCTCCACCTCCGATGAACTCACTCAAGAGGAAATCGAGGCGGTGGCCGAACATGTATTCCCTTACTTCCTTAATGAAAACTTTGATCTTTCCGAGTACCCCGAGATTGCTAACATCGTAAATGATGAATTAACTAATAATAATCAATATAACGAACACGTTAATAATGAATCATACGATGAGATAGATCAAGAAAACGAACAAATCTTAAAAGAATTAGCTAAGCAAGTAGGTCGTTGTGGAAAGAATGGCCCCGTTGACAACGAGGAAATGCAAACAGCTAATCTTGGGACAACGGAAGACCCCGTGAGAAACAAAGATCGGCAGCTTCTTCAAGGGGGAAGACAGAGAAACCTTGACGCAGCCTCTCCTCGTAGAATATGTCGACGTCTTCGCGTGGTCCTACAAAGATATGCCCGGGTTGAATCGCCGCTGTAGAACACAAGATACCACTGCTACCCAACGCCAAGCCGCCAAGCGTAAACTACGCGTAATCAAGCCTAATGGTCAATGCAAGTGAAAGAGGAAATCATGAAACTCTTGAATGTAGGGTTCATCAAAGTGATTGAATATCCGGAATGGTTAGCAAACACGGTGCAAGTAGCCAAGTCGAACGGGAAAATACGAGTCCGTGTTGATTTCAGAGACTTGAACAAGGCATCCCCTAAAGATGACTTCCCGCTACCAAACATAGACATGTTGGTCGATGCCACAAAGAAGCATACGAGGTCCGCTCATTCGTCGACGGGTTCGCAGGGTATAACCAAATCCTCATGGCAGTAAGAGGACCAAAGACAAAACAAAGATTCACCACACCTTGGGGAACGTTCTGCTACACGGTCATGCCGTTTGGTCTCAAGAACGCCGGGGCTACCTACCAAAGGGCGCCACAACACTATTCCACGACATGATCCATAAAGAAATAGAGGTGTATGTGGACGACATGATTATCCACTCAAGGGGACAGATGGCCAACACTTCAGAGATCTCGTAAAATTCTTCAATCGACCGAGACAAAGACAAAATGAGACTCAACCCCTCCAAATGCTCATTCGGAGTAGTCAAAGGGAAAGTCTTGGGATACATGGTCACATAACGCGGCATAGAAGCGCATCCCGCCAAGATAAAGGCCATTACAGACATGCCTCCACCCAGACACGTAAAGAAGTAAAGGGATTCATGGGCAGATTTCCAATATATCGCCGATTCATTAATCAATCGACTACAATGTGCGACCCCATCTTTAAGCTGCTTAAGAAAAACGCACCTCAAGAGTGGACCGAAGAATGTCAAGAAGCATTCGAGGAAGTTAAGCACTACTTGACTTCCCCACCCATCCTGGTTCCACCACACAAGGAGAAGCCCTTGAAGCTATACCTCACAGTTACAGACAACGCATTAGGGGCTATGCTCGCTCAAGAACAAATGCCTCCGCACACGTAGAATGCCATCTACTTTGTCAGCCGCAGATTCCAAGGCAGTGAAATCAACTACTCTCCACTCGACAAGTCATGCGCCGCTCTCGTCTGAGTATCACAAAGGCTAAAGCACTATATGGAAGCCTTTCCAAATTCCGTCTCATCGCAAAGATGGATCCACCGAAATATATCCTAGACAAATCAAATTTGTCTTCGAGACTAGCCAAATGGTACTTCATGCTCGCGGGTATGATATCACTTACGTCACTCGAAATCCGTCGAGGGAGTGTATTCGCAGATCAGTTGGCCGAATTTCCTTGCGACGAAGTGAAGGGGGAAGACCCGCGATTCCCTGATGAGGACATCCTAAGCATAGAAGAAAATAAGTGGCAATTATTTTTCGATGGCGCAGCCAACAAGAGAGGGTTTGGCATCGGAATGTTATTGGTAGACCCTAACGACATCTACACTCCACTAGCAAGTATGTCTTGACTTTGACGCCACCAACAATACCGCAGTATCACGAGGCTTGCATAGCGGGGCTTGAGGCAGCCCTAGAACGCAATGTGACCGAACTCGAGGTATTCGGGGATTCCCAATTGATCATCAATCGACATTGAAGACGTGGAGGGTCCAAGATCCAACCCTTCAAAGATACAAAGGCCCACCTCCAAGAATTGGCGCAACAATTTCAGGATGTCTCATTCCAATATCTCCTGCAGACAAAAATCGGTTTGCGGACGCATTAGCCACACTTGCTTCTTTGGTCGAAATCCCTAAAGGAAAAGCAGCTTAAACCCTTCAAAATAACACGACGTGCAACTCCCGCATACCGCGCCGTTATAGATCTTCACGACCGCAAAGACAAATGGTTATCCAAAGGTGCCGCCGTTGAAAACTCCGAAGGGAAACCATGGTACCACGACATTTGGTATTTCATCCTAGATGGAACCATACCGCTCGAGACAGACCGAAGACTCGTGTCGCCCTTAAAAGGTTGGCCGCCAATTACGTCATCACCGCCGGCCGTCTATTCAAGAAACATTCCCAAGGAAACCTCCTTTGCGCCACCGAGGAAGAGGCCCAGGAAATAATGGACCATGTTCATCAAGGCATATGTGGAACCCACATGAGCGGAAACATGCTTGCCAAAAAGATCATCGACAAGAGTACTTTTGGCCGACCATGGAAGCCGACTGTTCCAAAATGGTCAAGAAGTGCCACAAGTGTCGATACACGCCAATCTTTCGCATGCACCGCCTTCCTTGCTGTACCCAATGACTTCACCTTGGCCGTTCTCTACATGGGGATAGACGTGATTGGAAAGATCACACCTAGAGCCAACGGACATCAAGCTTTCGTCCCTAGTAGCCATAGACTATTTCACTAAATGGGTCGAGGCCGCCTCCTACAATGTTCGAATGCCAAAGGTTGCGTAATTCATCAAGCACAACATCATCTCGCCGATATGGGGTTCCACAAGAGATGATATCCGATAATGGGTCACACTTCGAGAAGGAAACCGATCGCCACGACCGAGTACAAAATCACGAGACACAAGTCATCTCCTTATAGGCCTCAAACAAACGGAGCAGCTTGAAGCCGCGAACAAAACAATCGAGACTATCATCGAAAAATGGCAGCCACCGGAAAAGACTGCCCGACAAGCTACCGTTCGCACTATGGGGGTACCGCACTTCGCCCGAACAGCCTACAGGAGAAACTCCCTACGCCCTCACATTCGGGATGGAGGCTGTCTTATCGATAGAATTGGAAATACCATCACTAAGGGTTCTCCTAGAAAACCAAGTGAATGAAGTTGACTGGCTAGAAAGCAGATACGAAGAGCTAGCCCTATTGGATGAAAGAAGGTTGAAAGCGGCCGAACACACTCAAGCTTACCAAAGAAGAATGGCAAGAGCTTTCAACAAAAAGGTCAAGACAAGGAACATCAGAGTAGGCGACCTGGTGCTCCGTGAGCATCGTCCCGGACCTTTCAACCCGTTAGGCAAGTGGGGACCAAGGTGGATAGGACCCTACATTGTGAGGAAGATATTCTCTGGGGGAGCCCTTCAGCTGGTAGACTTAGACGGAGATCAACTACCGAAGCCGGTCAACATGGACAAGCTCAAGAAGTACTTCGCGTGACTTGGCCTCCTAAAAAGAAATCGCTTGCTAGGTTGAAAATCCCGGAAAGGACGAACTAGGCAAAAATTAGAGCTAGCACAAGAAAAGAAGCCCGCTGGATTGAAAACCCGAAGGGGCGGTCTAGGCAAAAGAAAGGGTGTGCATAAAAAAAAAAAAAGGGGGCCTTATCTCGCGCGAGATTACCCCACGGCCTGGAGCCATATTTTGTCCTTTTCTCAAAAATGAACTACGTTGGACCTGAGCCTCTTGTTTAATTGCTGTAAAAGAGGAACGTAGGCAGCCTTCGGGTTCGGTCTAATCAAATAAATAAATCAAAGTTGTCCCTTTTATTAATCGAATGCGTTTCATTAATGACAATAAGGAAATCCTAACCACAATGACTAATTTTCTAAGCTAACAAACTTGAAAAAAAAAAATACTAATAAAGCAGAAACAATTGATCTATCAAAGCAATCTCTTGGTACTCCTAAAGATCTAGCCTTTCATTGACTTGGCTGGCCGGCGGACATGGTCTCCACTGTCGTCGTGATCCTCCTTGCGCTTTGAACCTCTCAAAGCAGAACATCCCTCGAGACGGTCAAAAACAGAGTCGAGACGATCAAAGACAGATTCCGACAATCTCTTGAAGACATGAGGCCTATCCAAAGCTTGCGTCTTTCCGTGCATTCCCTTGCCTCGCCTCTCGTACCAATCCCCATCAAGAAAATCCCGAGTTGGATCGCCGCACATTAGCAGGATCGACCGAGCCTCGCTCCTTCGCAAGATACTGCTAGCTACAAAAGAATCTCTTAGCAAAGAAAGCCGCAAATCATCAATCTTCTCTCGCACTAGGATGACCGGTATGGAGGAACCAATCCAAATATTTGTCGAGACGGGGAAGATGCTTGCATTAAAAGTCCGAAGGTTCGATCAACGGTCCCGATTAGTTCCTTCACTCCATGCTTGAGCTAGCACCTGCGCAAACTCTACACCAATATAAGACACTTCACGAGAAGCTCCTTCGAAAAGATAAGTATCCTGCTGCTGACCAAACTGACGGAGCACCCGCTTGGGAAAGTAAAAGGAGGAATCTCGCAAACCCGGAAGAACAACCCTGTCAAAACCCTTGGTATTGGCAACATACTTGTTCAACCTCCAATAAGATGGACACCAGAGAATATCGGCAGTTTCGGTTTTCGCAATCAACTCAGCCCATTCATCCGCTGAAAGATCTTTGATCAACAACTTTCGCGTATGATATGTAAAAAGAGAATATTCCAACGGGGGACCTATCAACTTGAGATGCTCCCTAAGCCAAATAGTCAACAGGAGGGGACTCCCTTGAGTCATGACGCCAGTCCTATGCAGCTCATCAAGACCATGAAGGGTCTCACCCAAGATTAGCGGAATAATGCTCCTATAACGTTTCCTAGCCTCGCGTAACAACTTCCACCGCCTGGGAATCGACCAAGCCGTCCCCGCATGTAAACAAAACATCTCCGAAAAGAGAAAGAGCCGTAAAATTCCGCTTATGGACATGAAAAGCGTCATCATCGTAATCACCGCCGAAGCGTCCCGAAAAGAAGAGCAATCAACCCACTTGCGGTGAACCAACCCATAGAAAGTATCAAGGGGGATCCCTAACAATTCGTTAAAAGCCTCCGAATGATTCCTATGATACTTAGGAACAACGATCTTACTACCAAAGGCATATCCAAAATAATGGCGAATTCCTCCACAAGAGGCACCATCTCATTCAAAGAAAAATTGAAAAGATGAATAGAGGGATCCCAAAATCGAGCAAAGACCCCGCAATAACTTCCAATCCGGTTGGAGGTTCTTCAAAGTGAAAAGAATTCTAAATCCAAATTCTGCGATAAACTTATTGCGTAGACCGGTTGCGAAACGACCTTACAAAATCCCTTGATGCTTGCTTGAAAGATGCAATCACTTCAGAGGACAAAGAAAAATCATCGACAATCATGGACGTTGGGGCAATCTCCTTGGAAGCCATGGATCACTGTGGTTGAAGAAGAAGACAAGAGTTTCACCCTAACAGGATATCTCTAGAGTTTGAAAGGCTAGAATGAGTTATCCGGCCGGACTACAGAGTGATTTTATAGGGAAAACCGTCAAAATCCTATTTGAAAAAGGAAGAGATTTCTCGCTCGGGTAGCGTGTCTCGTGCGAGACACCTTATCTCGCGCGAGATATCCCTACGGCAAAGCAACAGCAGCTTCTACTCAAACAAAGAATCTAGCCCCGACTTGACGAAGCAAGTCTCGAAAACCCGCGTGTACAGCTTCATAACATGCAATAAAACATCATACTCAAAGCTCAAAATTGTGCCTAACGGCCATTCCATTTCCGAAAACATGGAAAGTCGAGAAAGTTAATTAACTAACTAATTAGACCTAGGATTAGGGATTAATAAAAACCATTGTTTGTGCTACCTACGTGTTCCTAACAAAAATTTAAAAGAAAGAAAAATTGTCCGGGCCCACACGGCCAATATGTATGTATAATCGTATAAAGAAAAAGGGGAGGGATCACGCCATCAAGTCGCTCGAGCCGCCAAAGCACCTCCGCCATCACCACCAGGGGGCTACCATCCCTCCTTGACCTCTTGGCTTCCCAAGTAGGGGTCACCGCCGAGGCCACCGTCGAGGCCGCCAAAGAAGCCTTCGAAATGCCTCTCTGACAGTGTCCGACACCAAAGCCATCACCCAAATGCCATCTTGGTCGCTCCACGGTTGTAATCGGCCACGGATATGGTGACCTGACAATCAAAGAAAAGAAGATGCTCAGATGGAGTCGGACATATACACTTATATGGACGAATACGAGAAACAGTACAAACAGAAACATACCGAAGAGATATCAGCCGGGAGGCGGTAACCCTCGGGAACCTGATCTGGAGACGGGATGTGTCCTATCATCGACATGCTCCCCATCATATACGTGTAGCTCAAAGGGCCGTAGTCTGGGGCAAAAGGCAGAGAACCTGTAGCCTGGGAGGAAGTGCTAGGGGCTGAAGAACCTGAAGCAGAAGGCAGGCGGAGCCACGAGCATGTGATCGCCTATCCCCCACCAGGAGGGGACCCATCAACCGAGGCAGAAACTCCGCATAAGAAGCCCCGGGGATCACGCAAGCCGTCGCCGCATCACCCACCAAAAGACTAGCATAATCATCCTCCGGAATAGAGTGGGTGGGATGCATCGACCTCGGCGGATCCGCCGGTACCCTGTATGATAGTCTACCCCGGCCATGCTGTGGGAAGACCCGCTCACCGAGATACATGGTATCTCCCTCCAAAGATGCCAACATCCTCTGCATCCCGGTGGCATCCCAAGCTCGATGCACCTCCAGCTCTAACAGTGGTCCAAGGATACAGGCCCGGCCTCTCGTACTCAAAGGTGTCCAAAGATGGCCCGCGCCTCCGCCACCGTCAAAGTCCAATCCTGGTCCTCCTCCTCATCAACGCTCCGATTCGGGTGGCTCCACCTCCCGATATCCAGGAAACAAAGGGGCCCGGCTCTCCAACTCAAACCTATACAGCCCAAGGACAGTGTAGCCCCATATCTCGCACAAGAAAAATGTAATGTATTCAAGTAAGGGAACACAGATAGAGCATACGGACGTAAAAATGTAAATGTAATCAAAGAGCATACCTCCTGTGCATAAGAATACCCCGACAGAGTATCCTTGGTGTGCCTACACGCCTCATCCATGGCGTGGTAGCAGAAGGCCAGTCCCGCTGAGCCCCAGTCATAGCCGCTCACTTCATCCAGATCAACCAACAAACGTAACAAAGAAAGACGGGCCGTAGAAGAATGGTTTGCAAAAATAGTCTCGGAAAGGATATACCAGAGGGCACCCCTCACCAACCGATCAATATGCATATTTGGCTTCTCAGCATACTCCTCAATCTGACGCCGGAGGGGAGTCAACTCAGCAGCAAACCCCTTGACCTTGTTGGGGGGGAAACCAATCAACTGCCTCCACGCGGCTGGATTCGCGGGCTTATAATTCGGAAACTTCGGCAGGGGATCGCCAATAAACTCTAGTCCCGTGATGGCCAGAAAGTCAGTCGGGGTCATAGTCGCTTCCCCGAAGCGCAAATGGACCGTGTGGGTAGTGTCCCACCACCTTTCCCAGATAGCCTGAAGAACTTGGGGAGTCCTCCTTATTCCCTGAAGGTTGTCAATGAAAGTCAACAAACCCGTTTGGGCCACCCTAGCTCAGACGCCGTCAAGATCCTTGATCTTGTCCCAAACTGCCCTAGCCATCTTCGAACTCCCTCGACAGTTCTTAATCGGCTTATACGACTGCAAAACAGAGGAAAAACAGAGAGGGAAACATTAGAAATCATTCCATGTCAAGAAATCAATGAAATAGAAGAAAATTTTTCATTGGGGCATTTCATCGAACACTTGGCGGGCGTACGAGAAAAGCTTGCCCAAGGATGCCATTCATGATCCGAATCAACCTATCCTACAATCCATGATATGTAGGAGGCTCATACATACACGATGCAACAACAAACATCCAAAGAAAATGCACAAAATCAAAGCATGCAAGGGGAACCTAGTTCTAAGCACAAACATGAACAAAGGCCATTGAGGGAATTTTGAATTCAAAGGAAAGGGGATTCAAACCAATGCAATACAAGAAACAAGAGGTGAAGATAGAACTCTTACCAAGCCCTCCCGGACAGCGGTAGAGATGTGGGCGTGCCTATCAAAGGTAAGATCATCGCGAGGATAATCTTTCCCTAGCAAATAGCTTCGCAAAATCGGATTTCCTTGTTCTTGAGCCATGGATTTTGGAGGAAGGAGGGATTGAGAATGGATTGGGGGGAAGAATCTCCAAGCAAATCCACGAAAAACCACAGAAAAGGCGACCTTGGCTCGAGCTAGGGAGGGAAATTTTGAAAAGGATATTTTCAAAATGAGCTAGAGCTGCTGTTTATATGCCCCGACAGTACATATCTCGCGCGGTATATCTTATCCCGCCGCGAGATAAACCTTCTGGAAAAGGACAAAATTGTCCTCGACAATAAGCGTCTACGCAACGTCAAAGTTCAAAATTTTGACACATTTACCCTTGGAAATGATAAACTAGCAAGGAAACGTGGAAAAACCGGTACCGCAAGTCACGGAACGAGTCAAACGTGACATGCGCACAATCGCCCGGTACGGCACCAGTCGCCCGAGAACTGAGTGGTCCAAAGATCAACCCAATTCACATGATTCAGAGCCCAGGAGGGTGAATCATCAAAGAAAAAGCCCGGTCCAACGCCCAGACAGGTGGATCGTCATCAAAGAAAAAGCCCGGTCCAACGCCCAGACAGGTGGATCGTCATCAAAAAGCCCGGTCCAACGCCCAGACAGATGGATCGTCATCAAAGAAAAAGCCCGGTCCAACGCCCAGACAGGTGGATCATCATCAAAAAGCCTGGTCCAACGCCCAGACAGGTGGATCGTCATCAAAAAGCTCGATCCAACGCCTAGACAGGTGGATCGTCATCAAAAAGCCCGGTCCAACGCCCAAACAGGTGGATCGTCATCAAAAAGCTCGGTCCAATGCCCAAACAGGTGGATCGTCATCAGAAAAGACCGGTCCAATGCCCAGACAGGTGGATCGTCGAACCAAAAGCCCGATTCAACGCCCAAACAGGTGAATCGTCATCCCCAACAGCAAAAAGCCCGATTCGGAGCCCAGAACGGCGAATCGTCACAAAAACGACAGGACTCAGAGGGCCGGACAGGTAAACCTTTGTTTTCTAACATATTTCCCGCAGGTTCGGAGCCCAGAGACAGGGCGAATCTTCGGACAGGCAGTATATTCGTAATTGGGTCTTGATTTGATTCCTCGCATGAATTTGCCTTTTCAAAATATAAAATCTCCTCGATTTTCAAAAACATTTTTCAAAATACCTAAAGCAACCTTTTCGTGTTTTGGAGTCGAACTACGTTATGGTCTGATTCTCCGATAGAGATACGTAGGCAGCCGTGCGGCACGACCATCCCGATGTTCAGAATGATGTCTTTTCTATCATCGACATGACTTCTTTCATAAGACTTGTCGCCGAGGGGCTCTGTAGACACCCCATTCTGAACACATCGGATCATACTTATACCACTCTAAGTCTCGCTTTGAGTCAAGAAGTAGAAATCCACCATTTTGTCATGTTTCGTTAAAGTTTTGACTAACTACCGTTAGTTTGGGACTAAACTGCATACGAGATAACGAGGAAAGGACAAAGCGTCCACAGAGCAATATCTCGCCGCGAGATGGCGTGTCTCGCGCGAGATATCTCCCTCTGCAGGTGCACGGCAGTTCCCTCGTCGATTTCAACCTCTTTTCGGGATAAAACTTTATCTCTCCGGCCAACCAATGGGAGAGGAGGTCTAGAACCATCTGATAGGGTTTTAACTCTCCACTTCTTCATATCCAACCTCTATAAATACTTGGTGACTTCCAAGGTCAAAGGAGGGAGGTCCCGGACCGCGAATTTACACAACACACACACATTTTGTCGTTTTCTTTCCCTGAAAGAATCCTTCAAAATCACTCTAAAACTCACCTCATAGTTTGTTTGTCAACCTTGTTGACAAACAAGCATCAATCTCCAAACCAAGGACCAAGGCGAAGCTCTGTCCGTGTGAAGGGTCGACTCTAAACTTGAGCCGAAACTCTGCCCAAATCACCTCACGCAAGGTAATTCTTAATCTTCCTTCTAATTGATTGTTAGAGTGGTATAAGTCCATAGAATCTAGGATCGGCCTAGAGCCTCTCCAAATCATGGAGACGGTCTCGAAGCAATCGATCCTACATTCCGTTTGACCTCGTCAAATGGACCTTTATTTGTAGTATTTGAATTCGTTTTTTATTTCTTCTTTTGAAAAACCTCTCTTTTCTTTAGCAAGACCGATCTCCGGATTGGGTGAAATGGATGCCTTCTAAACCTACCCATTTCATAACCTAAGCCCCGAACCCAAATCTCTCAAATGGTTTTTCTATGTTTCCAATCAAATAATATAGGTGGCGACTCATAAAAATAAAAAAAACCAGAATTTCTTTTCTCACAACGCTACAATAGGCATTCATGATTTCTCATAAACTCATAACTATGAAGCAAGCTCAGAATTTTGCAGGTAAAAGCTCAAGCAGTTCGAAAAATCAATTGTTCAAAAAATGCGAAAAGTAAGGGTTTCGAAATTACCGTGTTTTTCTTCGCCGATGCAGAAGTGTGTTCCCTGAGTTGAGGATAAAAATCTCCTCGCACTGCTTGAGGAACGAATGGCCTTTGATTCCGTAGAGCATTTTTCCTCCGAGCAGCCAACTGAGCTTGGGAAGGTCCCTTCTTCGTGGGTTGAGGTTTAGGAGGCATGGTTGCAAGATCAAAAGCTTAATTGATACCCTAATCTCCCTTGATTTCACTCAAAATTGTGAAATTGGATGTTTTTCCTCTCAAAAACCGTCTGCCTCCCTCTAAAAATGTGTTTCAAAATGAAGGCTGTTAGTTGTTTTAAAGGACTTTCCATTTGCTTTAAGAGGTCATGCGACAAAGCGTGTCCCTAGGCCAAAAATTTCCAAAAAAACCCCTGTGATTTAGTAATTAACACTTTGATCCTTGTAGTGCTTCGAGTGTTGTTTTCCCCCGCAGGTACAACAGTTAACTGAGCAAATCTCAAAGATTGTCCCTCAAAGCAAAGCCGAGACAAAGAATCCGTGTCTATTTGAATCCCCCCAGCAATGCGCAATAAAATCAATGGCCCCACCGCTAAAGCGTCAATAAGAGTTCGCTGCCCAGCAAGCAAAGCCCCCGGCTTACCAAGCAAAGCTCGGGACAAAAAAGTCAACCGTCACTAAGAGTTTGCTGCCCAGCAAGCAAAGTCCCCGGCTTACCAAGCAAAGCTCGGGACACAAAAGTCAACCGTCAATAAGAGTCCGTTGCCCAGCAAGCAAAGTCCCCGGCTTACCAAGCAAAGGTCGGGACACAAAAATCAACCGTCAATAAGAGTCTGCTGCCCAGCAAGCAAAGTCCCCGGCTTACCAAGCAAAGCTCGGGACACAAAAATCAACCGTCAATAAGAGTCCACCGCCCAGCAAGCAAAGTCCCCGGCTTACCAAACAAAGCTCAGGACACAGAAGTCAATCGTCAATAAAGATAGCCCCGCCACCAGAGCACCAACAAGAATCCGCTGCCCAGCAAGCAAAATTCCCGTCATAGCAAGCAAGGTCCCAGACCCCAAAGCCAATAGTCGACAAAAGACCGCCCCGCACCTGGCAACCGTCAACAACAGTTAGTAGCATAGGACCCTCCGACAGCTACATCGATCCCCAGCAACATAAACAATAGCATCAGTACCTCCGACAACTACAGATCTTTCAGTCAGATATTGGGTGACAACCGCACAGTCAGATGTTGGGTGACAACTGCACAGTCAGATATTGGGTGACAACTGTACAGTCAGATATTGGGTGACAACCGCACAGTCAGATTTTGGGTGACAACCGCACAGTCAGATATTGGGTAACAACCGCACAGTCAGATGTTGGGTGACAACCGCACAGTCAGATGTTGGGTGACAACCGCACAGTCAGATGTTGGGTGACAACCGCACAGTCAGATATTGGGTGACAACCGCACAGTCAGATATTGGGTGACAACCGCACAGTCAGATATTGGGTGACAACTGCACAGTCAGATATTGGGTGACAACCGCAAAGTCAGATGTTGGGTGACAACCGCACATTCATATTTCCGAACTACGATCGGCTTGATTCCCTCCCAGAGATACGTAGGAATCCTTTCTCAAAAGGTCCAGCCATATATCCCCAGATCACCGTCTAGCCCTCCGCCTTATCCCCCAGCCGCTCATTGGGATTGGATCTTCTTTTATCGACAACCTCACGTTTTCCAAAAGTGACGTTGCCGAGGGGCTCTGTAAGTACGCCAATCCAATTCACGACCTTTTCAGATGCATTTTAACATGATAAAATTGCATTTAGGGGCATTTTGGTAAATTCTCGGTCCATCCCAAGACTTTCGGAAACATTTCATAAGTTTCTCGCGAAGGAAGTACTTTTTTGTACTTTGCTCATGCCAAGGGACCTAAAAGGAATAAATCTGTTTTGGACTTTTTAGGTATTATCCAAGAAGGTTCCAGAATCAGATTTGGTGCCAAAAACGGTTATGGTCACCTTGTGTCACGCGACAAGTCGAGGCATGGAAAGTGGTTACGTAATGACATGCGACATAAGGTTACCATGAACTGCAGCTATAAATAAGACCCTACCCCTCTCAGTTTTGGATCCCAATTTCAGTCCCCTAAGGTAACTCTGCACAAATTGCCCCAGAAACTCTCTCTCTCCTCCTCCCTCACCAAAACTACCCAATTCCCCTCCAATTCCTTTACCCTTCACACATCTTCAACCCAATTACCCTCCTACTTCCCCAAACACCTTAGATCTTCCAATTCAGCTCTCAGTCCGTGCTTAGATCTCTATTCCAGAAGTTAAATCGAAGGCTTTTACACCTAACTTGGTGTAGAAGTTGAGGACTAGAAGGGTAACACATCTCTCCCTCTCTCTCTCTCTCATCTATTTGTTTAATTGTTCTTCCTTCTTCTCCACTTGATAATCAGGCTCCATCTGCCTCAGATTATCAAGTGGCAACTGCAATCTCTCTGTTTAAATCGTATATGCTTGAGTCCAATTGCATGCTTATGATTTGATCTACTTAGATTTGCAATTTGGATGTCTAGGGAGTGTGGATCTCCCATATCCACACACCTTTGATCGATTCGTATCTAATTCATGTTGTTCTTATTGATTCTGGTATAATTGTTTGATTTGTTTGTGCATCTGTTGAATCTGCTTCTCAGTTTGTGAGGTACCTGCAGATGGTAACCCTGTGTTACACGACACACTTGGACATGAGGAGTCATGTGTCACGCGACATGTCGTGACCATCTGCAGGGACCATGTTTCAGTTGTAAGTTGATTTAGTTGGTTATCTTAGCATTTTGCTGTATGAGTATGTTGTTTAGTGTTTAGATCTGGTTTGTAATTGCATTTTGTGTTCATCTAGAGATTCTGTAATCTGTTTGTTGTGAGTCTCTGCAAGGTGACCATTGGTGTCACGCGACACATTTGGACATAAGGAGTCCTGTGTCACGCGACATAGATGGTCCTTTGCAGAAGACCTGATTTCCTTTGTAATCTGTTCTTATTGCTGTAAAGGGATGTGGCCTCCCGGACAATTGGTTTACAAGTTGTAATGATCTTACCTATTCAATAAAATTCATGTTTATTGCACTTGTCTATTATCATCGTTTGCACATTTTTTTGAATTATTTGGATGTCTAAATTAGAAAGACTCGTCTACGGACGAGGCGTGTTGGGTGAACTCTCGCTTCTTCCCAACACATAACCTGACCCCCGAACCCATTCTCTTTCAAAAGGTTTTTCAAAGTGCACCTCCAAAAGCATGGCGTGGCGACTCCTTTCTTTTTTCATTTTAAACCGGAAAAACAAAATTTTTTCGGGCGAGTGCGCATTCACCACTGCAGGGGCAATTATAGATGTAAAAAATGGCACCTTTTCCCTAAATGTGGGGAAAGAAAAAGTCGAATTCAATATGAATAGTTCAGATCTCGAGGATCCCTATTTTGAGACCTACACCCCGAGCGAAGAATATGAGATGGGTGAGGAATCGCAATCAAAGGAAGAAATAGAAAATGATCCCATAAATATTGAACCTTTGATTTGCAATGATAATATTGATGCAATAGATATTTCTGCTTGTCCCGAAACTAGCAATGCAGTGGGAAAATCAAAAAGAACAAAGAAGAATTCACTTCAAATTTTCGAAAGTGCAAAGACTATAGGTCACTTGTTCTACCAAAGAAGTCGGGATGGAAAAAATGTCTACCGCAAAAGATATTGATTACTCCGGAAGGGATGCATTGGCAAATTGTCAATGACAAAAGGCCAACTAAATATCACACATCTCCTACTACCGGAAAGGGGTCAAGCTAAGGACCTAAAACAAGCATCATCGGGATGGTAACCGATGGATTACTTTTCATTTTATTTTATCTTATTTTTATTTATATTTTTCTTTATTTTTATTTCATTTTTATCATTATTATTATTGTGCTAACTTGGATTTATGGGTATACAAAAAAATAAGAGAAAAAGAAAAAAAATAAAAGTGGTAAACATTGGTTAGCACGGCCGTGCAGCAGAGATGGAACGGCCGTGCAGTTCATATCGAGTCAGGTTGAGTCAACTCAGCAAAGGGGAGCGGCCGTGCAAGTCCCTTGACACGGCCGTGCAAAATGCATAGGGAGCTGCGTCGGTTCAGTCAAAAGTCACGCCTCTCTCCCTCTCCTCCCTCATTCACTTCATCTTCTTCAACCTTTCTCAATACCTCCGCCCCACCCACCTTAAATACCTTCTTCTCCACCATTTTAACCCACAAATTCATCCTCAATCACTCAAAATCCCTCAGCCAAACACCTCTCCACCATCAAAATCACTCCAAAAACCCTCCTAAACCCCCAATTCCGAAAATCCAAAAAAACCTTCACCCATTTCAAAAATTTGAAGGATTACTCCGAATCAAGGTGCAAGAAGGAAGCTTTTGGACATTTTTTGGCTGGGAAACAAAGGATTTCGGGTTCATTCATCGATTACTTCGGGTAAAAATTCTCTCACTTCTCTTGTCCTTCAACTTTTTTGGGTTTTGGATATAATGTCTACCAAAGGAAAAGGAAAGGCTGCGGAGAGGGTAACAAAAAGATCCCGGAAGGAGCAAGCCTCTTCCTCTAGCTTTAATCCAACCCTCAATACATTGGGGATTGATTTCAGAAGCCCGAGGGAAACGGCACGTTTCATTGCCTTAAGTTCCAAAAGGATTAGGCCAACCCAATTTCCTGATAGGCCTACCCTAAGATCATTAGGAATCTATGGGGATGTTTTAACTCTTCATATGGGGTTAAGATCCGAGGGAATTCTCCAAAAACATGAGAAGACTTATGAGATTCTTACCCTAGAATTTTTGAGCACGGTGAAGAGTAAGATTGTGGAGGAGACTTGTAGGTTAACGGGGAGAACATTTAATCAGTTTCATATTGACTTTCACCTTAGCGGAAGGGAACTTCATTTGACCGGGGCTGAAGTTAGTAGAATTTTGGGTATATCTTTCCGTACCGAATCTTTTCCCGACTTACCCGTTGAATATAATAAGAATGTCTTTTGGAACCAAATAACCGGCCTTCCATCTTACAAATCCCGAAGTGCCAAATCCTCCTCTATTATTCACCCAACCCTCCGCCTCATGCATAGGATCTATGCTTGTACCGTCTTTGCTAGGGAGGATAAAGGAACGGTAAATAGAAAGGAGTTGCTTTTGTTGTGGTGTTTTGTTTGGGAGTGTAGGAGGATGAACATTTGCAACTTCTTCTTTGAATTGATTGGTGATATCGTTTCTCCAACCTTTAACGGAGAAATTCATATTGGAGGAATTATTACTTTATTTGCTAAACATTTTGATTTTGTGATTCCGAATGATTGGGTTGAGGTGAGAGGGTCAACGAAATTGGATATTCCAACTCTTTGGACTATGCAGTTGATTTAGGAGAGGGGGAATAATGAGTACAACTGGTTAGTAGGGGCAGGAAAAACACCCTACATTGTACTCCCAAATGACAATCTTCCCACCGTCCAAATCAGAGAGCCCGAGACTTGGAAATTTCCAAATGCTATCCAAGGAGAAGCCCAAGAAGAAGAAGAAGAAGAAGAAGAAGAAGAAGAAGAAGAAGAAGAAGAAGAAGAAGAAGAAGAAGAAGAAGAAGAAGAAGAAGAAGAAGATATGCAAGCCCCAATGCCACCCGATTTCTACCAAAGGTTTGATCAATTGTTTGTCCAACAAGGCCAATTGCTTGAGCAAAACACTCAAATTCTTCAACAACTCGGCCAAATGGATGGTCGTATTCAACATGTCCAAGGATGAATTGACGACGTTTATAATTATGGGACAAGCCTTTGGGACAACTTTCCACCACCGCCACCATTTTAGTAAGTTTCTCTTTCCTCCCCCAAGATTGACGTTGTTCCTTGAAACATTGAGGACAATGTTCATTTCATGTGTGGGGGGGGGTATATCTATCTTTATTTTATTTACTTGCTTTTTAGTTTAGTTTTACTTGCTTTCTAGTGTAATTTTTCTTTTTAACTTAGCTGCATTTTCATTTCTTTATGCATGTATAGTATATATAAAAAAAAATCCCTATGATGATCCATATTATTATTTCTTATTCTTGCCATTTGCCCTAGGATAATGCCTTTGTCTTTCCTCTCATATTTTCTATAAACTTAGAAATTAATAAGAAGAAAAATATAGGGATATTTTTAGGAAATAAATTAAAAGCCTCATAAGTTAGTATAGCAAAATATAGGGTTTTATCAAGAAAAAGCATTTGATTAGAGGGAATCTTTATTGAACATCTTTATACACTTGGTTATTCTTATGAAAAATTTTGAAAATATTTCTTTAAAATTGTACATTTTAAATTTTATTAAATATTTATTCCCTTATTAGAAGCATCCCTTTTGTTTTGCATCCCTTGAATCGCACCTCTTCATCAAAATCCCATCTTTCCATTTCAACTAATCAAATCAAGGTTAGGCATTATATCTTATTGCTAAAAGAGTGACTTAGTCACCAAATCTTAAAGCAAAAAGAAATCTATTACTTTCTAAGTAACTCGGGGCACGGCGTTCGTTGCGACGATGCTTCCTTGCCAAATGGGAGTAATATCCAAAGTATTCTTGATCTAAGTATTAGGAACATGGGGTTCGCAGCCACAATGTCTCCTACTTGAAAGGATCAAAAATAACTAAGGTCTTTTGCAAAAATATAACACGTGCAAAAATAAGATAAAATTGTTGAAACCTTGATGAGATTTTTCCACTATCATCATCCATTTTTCGCCCTTGTGATTCAAAAATGCAATACAATTCTTCGGAAACTTCTAGTTTGTGAATAAATGTTTATACTTTCCTTTGTACATTTTAAAGTAATAAATTCATTTTCTCAAAATCACTCTAAAGAGTGAAAGCTTCTCTTTTACCAAGTAATATATCTAAGATTTATCCTTCTAGCATGCTTTACTTGATCAAATTCTATATATGCTATATTAGGTTATTGTCTTACAAATTATTTCTTTGAAATATCCCCAAAATGCTTATTTCTAAATAATTTTTAAAGGTATGCAAAATATGACAAGAAAGATGAAGGCAATATCCAAAAGGCAATTAGGGCTTGCTACTCTATTTCTGAGGGATCATTCTTGTTTTTTCTTTTCTTTTCTCCCTCTCCGTGTTTTCATCCTAAACTTGCTTGGGGACAAGCAAGAGCTTACGTGTGGGGGAGTTTGATAAGTGACTATTATATAGTCATTTATCCTAAGTTTGTATATACTATTATTTAGTTAAATTACCATTTTCATCTCATTTTAAGTACATTTTAGTTCCTTTTTCATATTTATTAGATTTTACGCTTTTTGGTATACACTATGCATTTTAGACAGGTTTTGGAGTCTATTTTAGGATCAAAAAGATGCTTGGACACTTTGATGCAAAGGCATGGAGGAGCAACAAACAAAACAAACACACAAGCCAAAAATCAGATGGAGCGGCTGTGCAGCCAAGATGGAGCGGCCGTGCACTTGGCCATTTTTTGCCCCAAAGCTCGAGTGTCCGTGTCTTGAAAGTTGATTGGCCGTGTTAGTCCTCCAGCGGCCGTGCAGCCAGAAGTGGAGCAGCCGTGCAGATTGCCTGTTCAAAAATCCAAATTTGGCGCCAAGGGAGCACGACAGTGAAACTCCCTTGACTCGGCCGTGCAAGTCGCGTCTACAGATTTAAAAGGCACCTTTTGGAGGCACCTTCTTGAAGAGTTCCCTCCCCATTATAAAAAGACCCCTTGTACTCAGTCTTAGAGACCGAATTTTCATAGTATTTTCATCAGAGATTGTTAGAAATTAGATACAAATACTTATTACATTGATTTCCAAAGATCCTTTGAAGATTCAAGTCTACATTTGTTCTTGAAGTTACTTTGGAAAAGAAGCAATAAAGTGAAGCATTATTTCCAGCCATTCATCTCTCATAAGTTCCTCTTACTCTATTTCTATTATTATTGCTTATCTATCTTACATGGCTAGTGAGTAATCCCCCTTGTTCTTGGGGTTGGAAACTCAAAGCATAACTGTTCATCATCTTAAAATGTGAAAGTCTTGTCTTCTATCTTCATCTAAACAATTTCTTTATATTAATCTCTAAATGTCTTACATTTTGGAGACGTCCAACTTGTATGATTCAGTCAATTGAGAGAAGGACCTAGCGGAGAATTTTGATTGACGGAACCATATAAAGAAATTGGGTCCCATTGATCACGAAAGTAGTTCAACGGCCTAGGGATGTTCCTTTAATGGAAAGTATGTTGACTCTCATTCCTAATGGATTCTTGCTAATTATGGTCAGCTAGAGATAAGCCGAAATGCCCGTTTGTGACAGGGCGGGAGTACCATAAACGGAAATCTCAAACAGTTAGGGCATAATTAGTGAAGAATACAAACGCTACTGTCTTAACCCGAAGTAGAGTAGGCCTAACATACCATCCTTGATTTTTATGAAAACCTTTATTTCCTAAGACAATGACTATTTGATGAACAAACTATGTGTATGATTTCCAATCCCGAGAATGCTTCGTTTATAAAGTTTTTAAAGTATTCTCTGTATATGTTTCTTTCTATTTTCAAAACCAATCTTTATCTCCCCCAATCTTTTCTATAATTTTAATAAAGACAAAAAATAATTTCTAAGTAAACCCTGTCTCTGTGGGATCGACCCGTACTTGCACCCGCTATATTGCAATAGCCCGTGCGCTTGCGGATATTAAATAAACCGTTAGGTTTCGACCTCAACACTCCACCTCATGATACATCTTACCTAAGCCCTTACGGGGCCAAGGCGCAGAACCCAGCAGCTCAGTCAACAGCTTATCGAACATCCGGTCCCGCCACTTCACCGACTCCCCCCTGAAGGAAAGCCCGGTGATGGCAGCAAAATCTATGGCAGTCACCGTCATCTCTCCCCAGCTAAAGTGGAAGGTGTGCGTGGTGTCCCACCAATACTCAGACAAGGCCAGGAAGACACCCTTGTTCTTCTACATCTCCGCCAACCCGGCCAGGTTCTCTACGAACACATTCAACCCCGAAGCAATAACTAACCTCCGAGGGCTAGGTCTCCCATCCTGAGAGATGTCAGGCATGTTCCTCCACACCTCAAGTACGACCTCAAGGGACCCCCACGACTTCATCCTTTTTGCCTTCCCAGATGAAGGCACCTAATCCTGCAGGTAATCACAGCAAAGGTACGTCAATAACAATGCTTAAACAAATATACAAAAACAAAGATGATAACAAACATCATTAAAAAAAACAACAAAAGACCGTACCAACACGGCAATTTCCCACAAAAGTCTGCCCCAAAGTGACTATCTCACAAACAAAAAGTCCGTCCCAACACAACAATTATTACAACACAGTTTTTTCCAACAAAGGGATCCGTCCCTACACGACACATTTTCAACAAGGGATCCGTCCCCCCATGAAAATTTTTCAACAAGGGACCCGTCTCTACACACATTTTTTTCCAAAAAAGGGATCCGTCCCTACACACAATTTTTTCAAAGGGATCCCTCCCTACACACTTTTTTCACAAAAAAGAGATCCGTCCCTACACACAATTTTTCCAAAGGGATTCGTTCCAACACATTTTTTTCACAAAAAAGGGATCCGTCCCTACGCACAAATTTCCAAAGGGATCCGTCCCTACACACTTTTTTCACAAAAAAGGGACCGTCCCTACACACTTTTTTCGCAAAAAGGGATCCGTCCCTACACACTTTTTTCACAAACAAAGGATCCGTCCCTACACACTTTTTCGCAAAAAAGGGGGTCCGCCCCCGAACACATTTTTTCCAAACACAAGGGACCCGTCCCTACACGACACATTTTCAAATAAAAGTCCGTCACAAAAATACGGCACACAAAAATTTCCCCACACAAAGTCCGTCCCTACACGGCATTTTTTTTCCACAAAAAACCATGTACATTCAAAGATAGCATCAAGGTACAACTCACCAAAGCATGCATTTCAAGGAGAGGCACTTTATTTTTAAAAATAAGAGCTAAACTCCACATTTTTGAACAAAAATCACATACCCACAATCCACATGCATCCAATTTTAACAATTCAATATCAATTTCACAAAATAAGCATGGCAACAACAAAAGCCCCAAATTGTGAAGAACTAAAACCCTAGTTCTAGCATACATCATTTCAAAGCAAGAATCAAAACAAAAAGTTGATTTCTTACCTCCATTACATTTTCCCCCGCAAGGTGTGCACCCTCAAATCCAGATACAACTCATCCGGGTTGATTGTTGAAGGAATGTAGGAAGAAAAATTCCTTTGGAGATCCAACCTCCTCTCCATTGCTCCTCGGACTCTTTGACGACGTCCAAGCCTCAATCCTTCCGCCATGAGAGCAATCTAGCGACTTGGAAGGGTTTTTTTTCGGGAAAATTTAACTCAAAATTTGGGTTCTCTCCTCTCTCTTTCTCTTTCTCCTCGGCTGAAGTTGGAAAAGAAGATGAAAATGGCGTGTTTTCAATCTGATTTTATTGAAAAACACCAGATTTGCAAGTGAGTCCGTACGGACCACTTTGTAAGTGCAAGCGAATCCGCACGGACCACTTTGCAGCCCAGGCCAAATTCCTCTTTTGCCCTTATAATCTTTGCCCCTGGCCGTCCAAAGGCCATTTTCAGCAAAACCCATGCAGTTTGGTCACTAAACCAACAAAGATAACCCCGGCCGTCATCGTAAGCCCGAATCTCGCCCACTAAACTGTAAAACAAAACACGGCCATCAATGTAAGCCCGAACCCCCTTCCCCAGCGGACAAAAGTCAAAACGGAAATCCTAGTAAACCCGTACAAAAATGCATATCCCTAGCAGATAAACCCCGACCGTCATCATAAGTCCGGATCTCGCTCACTAAACGAAAAAACAAACACCGGCCGTCATCGTAAGTCCGGACCCCAAGGCGCAAACGCCTTCAAATACAACTCCCAAGGCGCAAATATTGGGTTGAAACCTAACGATTTATTTTATTTCCGTAACCGCACGGGCTATTGTAATATAGCGAGTGCAAGTACGGGTCGATCCCACGAGGACAGAGTTTACTTTGTATGATACTCGTCTTTATATAAATATATAAATAAAATGATTGGGGGAGATAAAGATTGGTGAGAAAATACTAGAAACATACAAAAATTACTCTAACATATAATAAAAGTATTCTCGGGATTGAACACATATATACATCAAATAATCATGCTTTAGATAAAGGCTTTCATCAAAATAACAAGGCTGGTACATTTAGCCTATACTACTTCTCACGATCAAGCAAGTAGTATTTGTATTCTTTACTAATACAACCTATCTCTTAAGGGTCCGTTTATGGTAATCCCGCCTGTCACGAACGGGCAACCGAGCTTATCTCTTGAGGTTTCCATAACTAGAAAGAATCCATTAGTGCTTGTAAAGTCTACATAATTTCCATTCAAAGAACACCCCTAGGCCATTAAACTACTCTCGTGATTAATGAAACCTAGTTTACTTCATATGGTTCGGCTAACCGAGATTCACAGCTACGTCCTTCTCTCGATTACCTAGGGTTCTACAAATATGAACGTCTTTATATTTGCAGGTGTTTAAGAATAATATGAAGAAATTGTTTTAAGATGAAAATGTCAGAAATCAAGGATGATACGCTAAGTTGGGCTAACTACTCATGGGCGAAGGCCTAGTACATGTATTTTAAGACTAACACAGCCTATCTCTTGAGGGTCCGTTTATAGGTATTCTCGTCCGTCACACGAGTAACCCGGTTCACCTCTCGAGGGATTTGTATTAACCAAAATCTGTTAAGTCTAAGTTATACTCACGTATTCTCCACTAAAGGATCATCCCTAGGTCTTTAAACTACGCTTGTGATTATTAACCTAGTTCAATTCTTAGGATTCCGCAAATCAAGATTTTTCACTTGATCAACTAAGGTTATTCAACTAACGACGTCTCCCTATTTGTAAGTATTAAGATTAATAAGAAGAGAATTGAATTAACATGAAAGGGAAGCATGACTTATAATTTATCGAGTTTCCAACTCCGAGAAATTGAGGATTACTCACAAGCCATTGATATTATCATAATAAAAGAAGTAAGTAGAGAAATAGAGATAAGGGAAGAGATATTTATTCATGATAAAAGAGAGACAATGGCTGGAAGAAATCTTCAACGTTGTATTTCACAATCTTCAAGGCTGTACAAGAACTTGTCACTAATAATTGATACATCTTCAAGATTTGTGTATAAATGTATTGCTAAAGTGTTGTTGCTATCTATTCTAAGTATAATCTGATCCTCCCGGATGTTTTTGGATGATTTTCGGATCCATCCGGTTATGTCTGGATGATTAAATCTAATACAAAGTGGCCTTTAAATAGGCATCCTAGGCTAAGGGTGTGATCCTTCAAAAGGCTGTCTTCAAAAGGTGCCTTTTAGGAACTGGTACAGTAAGTGCACGTCCGCATCACATAATCTGCACGGCCGCTCTGGCCATGGTGCCATTTTTATTTTTGAACTAACAAATACCCACGGCCGCTCCGCCTGGATTGCTCGGCCGCTCCAGAATTCAAGCCTCGGCCGCTCCTCTGAATTGGTGCCAAATGTGGCCTAGCAATGGACATTTGCACGGCCGCTCTACTTTCTAAAGCACGGTCGTGAAGGCTAGGTTTAGGCCTGTTTGCTTATTTTGATGCTGTCCCTCCATGGCCTTTGATCTTTAGACATTTTCCATGCATAATTTGCTCCATAGATTGACTTAAAAACCTATCTATATGCATAAAATATACCAAAAGCATAAAATCGAAGATATATAACAAAAAGGAAGCTAAAACAAACTAAATGCAAACTAAATGAGACTAAAACTAAGGAAATGATATATAAATAATGTTATAAATGACTATAAAATAGTCACTTATCAGCAAACGCCCTCAAACACAAATCCCAAGGCGCAAACGCCTTCAAAACACCTCCCAAGGCACAAATGCCCTCGAAACAAACAAGCCATTTCCCCGGCAGCCATCGTAAGACGGAGCTTTTCCCCAGCGGACAAAACACAAGGCAAGTATGCCTCCCAAAATCGAATCACAAGGCAAACACGCCTCCCAAAAAACAAAACACAAGGCAAGCACGCCTTCCAAAATAAAATCACAAGGCAAACATGCCTCCCAAAAAACAAAACACAAGGCAAGCATGCCTTTCAAAATCAAATCACAAGGCAAACACGCCTCCCAAAAATCAAAACACAAGGCAAGCACGCCTCCCAAAATCGAATCACAAGGCAAGCATACCTCCCAAAATTGAATCACAAGGCAAACACGCCTCCCAAAAAACAAAACACAAGACAAGCACGCCTTCCAAAATCAAATCACAAGGAAAGCACGCCTCCCAAAATCAAATCACAAGCCAAGTATGCCTCCCCAAAATCAAATCACCAAGCAAGCATGCCTCCCGAAATCAAAACACTTAAACACAAGCGCCTTCCTCTTAAGGCACAAACACTTTCATCCCCAGCTTAGGACACCGACACGTCCACACACACAAAATCTCAGTCAAAGGACACTACCACGTCCTCATATGCGACAAACACACCTCTTCGTAAGATTACCAATTTTTTCGAACTACGATTAGGCTTGATTCCCATTCGGGATACGTAGGAATCCTACTAAAGGGTCCAACCATCTGACCCAAGCCGTCACACCATAGGACACCACCACGTCCTCACAACCAACCTAAGCGGTCACCTTCGGACACCACCACGTCCTCATACACAACAACTTCACTCACACACGAACTACGATCAGGCTTGATTCCCGTTTGGGATACGTAGGAATCCTGTCATAGGGTCCAGCCATCCGACCTAAACGGTCACCTCGGACACCGACACGTCCACACATCACTTCATCCCAGGACATCGACACGTCCACCTCACACCAGGACACTGAAACGTCCACCTCACACCAGGACACCGACACGTCCACCTCACACTAGGACATTGACACGTCCACTCAAAACTACATCACCTCAGGGCACCACAACATCCTCACACCTGACCAACACGGTCGATTTCTCTCTCCCAACAAGAGATCCAGACCGGGTCCCTTATCTTTATCGACGACCCCACTTCCTTCATATGTGATGTCGCCGAGGGGCTTCTGTAAGTACCCCAATCCGGATCGCTCACCATCCGAGCACCCGGAAAACACCACAGACTCACACTAACATGATCCTGAAGACCCGTAACCTTCAAAAACCCCAAAACCACCAACCAAACCAAGGCAGGACCTTTTCGAGATAAAATGGGACAAAAGGAACTTTTGAGAATTACAAAAAATGTTCAACCTGCAAAGGTGTCCGTACGGACCACTTTGCAAGGTGAAAATCATCATTGCAAAATCCCTTAAAGTCCACAATATTCCCTCAAATTCGGGAAAACAAAAAAATTGTAATTGTAAGATGGTCCGTACAGACGGACCACTTTGCAATTTTTTTGGGCCTATAAATAGAGGGCTCCCCCTCTCATATTTTTCACACCTCCCTTCTCTCCTCTCTCTCCCCCCAACCTTCTGGCTCCCCTCTCAGCCCTTCCAAGGCATCCTGATCCCTTTGGGTCCTTCCCGGGGCCTTTCGAGCCCTCCCGAGGTGCTCCGAAACCTTCTTAGACCGTCCCGAGATGCTCCCGAGCCATCCCGAGGCACTCCCAAAGCATCCCAAAGCCCTGCCGGTCCATCCCGAGCCACTCCGGTCCATCCCGAAGCATCCCGAATCCCTGCCGACAAATCTCGAGGCATCCCGAAGCACGCCGAACCTCTGGCCGAATCCACCTAACAATCTCGAGGCACACCGAACCTCTGCCCGAATCCACACAACAATCCCGAGGCATCCCGAACCTCTGTCCGAATCCACACAACAATCTCGAAGCACGCCGAACCTCTGCCCGAATCCACACAGCAATCCTGGGGTATGCCGAAGCTCTGTCCGCAGACACACCTAGCACTCCCGAGGCACACCAAAGCTCTGTCCGCAAATACCGGTACATTCCGAGGCAATCCCGATCCATCCCAGTCCGTCCCGAAGCACTATTCACACAAAATTGACACACTCCCCAGTGGAAGATAGACACGAACAACAATTGGTAAGGCCTCCTTCCAACACTATTTTAATTCATTTCAATATTTCAATACATAGCATACAATGTAGACATCATTTACAAAATGCATTTTTAAAAGCGCACACACACATAACATTTAAAGAAAGAGGGATATCGAAAGACTCATGTATATGAGGCGACTCGGGTGAGCTCTACTATTCTCTTCCCGAGGCGTAAACTTACCTCCGAACTCAAAATCTCATCACACAACAACTTTTAAACAATGCCTTTTCTCAATGTTTTGGGCTATAAACAAAATGGCGTGGTGACTCTACAAATGAAAAACGCGGCAAACGATGAACCAGGGCGAGATGCACGGTCCGCGCGCCGGATCCGGGTAATTTCACTATCCTGGGGACTGTAACTCTGAAACTATGGTTCGAAGCTCAAATGGTGCCGGTGAAATTCCAAGTGATGGACACCCGTCCGAATTCACAGCTCTGTTGTGATGCCTATGGCTCCACCACATGAAAGCCATAACCTCTACCCTCCATCAATGCGTAAAGTTCATAAACCGCAGAGGAGACCTCGAGGTCATCAGAGGAGATAGCTTTCTCATAAGCAACGAAGCTGAAGTACCAACCAAGCATACCCGCAGTTGTGCACATGTGCCACCCCCCACGGACCGACAAAAGGAGAACCGGGGAAAATCTTATCAGAATCCCTCCGAGTCCGGAGGTGCCAATTACGTCAACACTCTCGAGCAGGAGGAGCCCGGAGCAATAAGATTCATCAGATTCAGCTGCCATTTCTGAGACTTGAATCCCGAATGGAAAGAAACATTGGAAACTGTGATGATACAGGGACATAAACCTCTCATCTCCGACTAAAATTTCGTGAGCATCCTCCGAGCAAAGCGTCTGGCCCGACCTGACGAAGAAATCTTCACAATAAGGTCAACAGACACAGGCACACTTATGAAGAATGCATGGCAGTCGTCGACGAAATCTTAAACATGGAATTCCCCATCAAGATCCTTTGCTCAAGCAGAGGACACGAAGTCTTCCTCGCAGTACCAGCTTCACAACAAGGCACACGACGTCCTTTGGTTTGGGTTGAACCATCAAGCAAAGATGAATCAGAACTCTCCGAAGTAGAAGACGCAACAGATCAGCAGGAAGACTCTTACGTGAACATGTCAGATTCGAGGATGGCACTAGTTCAGATGAGGTCACCTATGACGAAGGGTCGAATACAATGGAGATCGTGAAACTCAACGTCCCATATAGATAATTGTTCAGCGAGTGGAAACAGATGGTAGACATGACAAAGTACCCTTCTGACCACGTAACTAACGACGACTTCGTCAACATCATCTTCTCCAGATACCCTGACGAGACCAAGGATCCGGTCCTTATTATCAGATTTTGCGATGAGGAAGTTACCCTCGACGATTGTCTGATCATGGTAAATGAGACCCTTGTTAAAAGAGCTTAAGGCCAGTCATCCCCGAGTATCCGCACCAGTGGCATCCAGCCCATGCCGTCAGTCAAGATCATAGCCAAGCACGCCGCCAAGGCCGAGTGCATCGACAAAGGAGACGAAGCTCCTCATTTGACTATAGGCCAGATTGACCTCGGGAATGCCTCCAGCAGCAACCCTAAGAACATCGACGAATAAGTTTCAGACGAGACAGATCAAGATCCAAAAGAGAGAGACGACCACTCTAGTATCAATATGCTCAAGTTTAATCCTCTTCCCAGCTATCACGGTAACGGATCCGAGCAGCCCACCGATAAGTGGCTAGCATTAATAGAATCAGCTATCGACCGAGATTACGAGACTATGAACATTGAAGAATTCAACACACCCGTCGGTTTGATCGATCAGATTTGGGCAGATTTCCTTGTAGTCGAGATCAAAGAAGGTCGCATGGAATGTCCGACTATGACTTCCTTCTTAAACATAATCCAAGTATTCCCACCATTTGGAGATTTGGATGTGATAACGGTTCTTGACAGCAGCAAGACAATACATATGTACGGGGAATGCTTGACTCTCACAAGAAAATCCCTCATGGAATTGGCTGTGCAAGAAAACCACCTTTGGTACGAAGATAAAGCTCAAAAGACTCACAAGGACAAAGCCCTTAAAGCTTCGCAAGCCGCCTCAAAGAAACATTTAGAGGCCACTCTGGATCAGTTCAACCTCAAGAACTTTACCAACGGCAATTTCCTGGATTACCACCACTTCTCGGCAAGCCCTCTCTGGCAAGGAAAGGCAGTCAACGGTCCAGATGACCTTGGAGATGGAATGGAACAACACAAGGAATACCTGGTCCAACAGAGTGAAGAATACAAGCGCTTGCCTCCCCGAGAAAAGCAAGCCCTTTCCGAAAGCGACAATGAAGACGATGAAGTTATACTCTTACAAGCCGCTCACGAAGCCAACAAAACTGGAATCCCAAGGGTCCTAGGAGGATGGGAAAGGATCATTTCCATTCTCAAGTTAAAAGGCAAATTGAAGAAGAAAAGTATGTTCAAGGGGAAAAGAAAAATGGAGATTAACCTCCAGAGAATGCTAAAGGAGATCCCCCAAACTGCAACGTTCTTTTACAGAAATGATCAACTGAGACAAGAACCAGTTACTTGGGCAGACGTCCGAGAAGCCGTATACTCACCTTTCAACATACTCGCCACTCAGTTAAAGCAACAAAGAAAGCTCTTCCCAATGGAGGTTTATCAAGATTGTCGTGTACGATTCAAAGAAGCACTATCTATTCTGGCTTGGGAAGAAATACAAGTGCTAACTCTCAATGAAGGCCCGGCCGTAAAAGAGCAGATTTGGATTAAGAGTGGGAGAAAGCTAGTAAACCACGATTACTGCTTGTCCCAGCTCAGGAACGCTATGAGCCTGCTTAGCAAGAAAGAGAAAAACTTCGTGTATCGCGAAGAGATTAGAGAAATGATTCGCATGAATCAAGAATCCTCTAGCCTCACACAGAGGGTAAACAAGACAATGCTCAGTCCTAGCAACCACTGCTGCACACTGACATTCGAGCAAATGCGCCGAACTATAGGCTCTCTCCCTGCCGAAGCACCTAAACCCGTATCCTGGGACAGAATCTGAAAGGCAGCTGAAGCCCCCAGAAAGATATTAACAGTCAACGAATTGAGAGAGGATGTATGGCCCTGTGCTTCAAAAAATCTTCCGCTGACTATGGCTCAACTCAAAGAAACATGCTCAAAAGAGGCCAAGCCCGATGTCAATGTTTTGACTCGATCTGGTCAAATTCATGTGCTACTGCCCAAGGCCAAAAAAAAAAGCTAACAGAGCCAGAGCCGCAACCCAGTTGGCCCGTACTCGAAGAAGCAAGTTTCGGAAAGGAAGACTCGATCCTTACCCAGCTAAAGAAAACCCAGGTGAACATTTCCCTTTGGTCTCTGCTCACCTCTTCCTACCCTCATAAGCTCAAGCTGGAAGAAAGTTTAGCCCGGACAATGGTCCCTGTAAACGCAACTCCCGAAGAAATAATCCAGATGATCGGCAATATCCACTATGGAAACATCATCACCTTCACAGATTTTGACCTGCCAAAATTTAGGATTGATCATAATGAGCCGCTCTACATCACTTTCCAGTTGGATGAGCGCCGCCTTCCTCACGTACTTGTTGACGGGGGCTCAGGAATGAATGTCTTGCCTGCCAAAATGATGGACCTACTCGACATCAAGCCCACCGACTTGAAGCCTTCAGCTCATACTGTCAAAGCTTATGATTCTACCTCCCGCGCAATTCTTTGGGTCGCTACCTTAAACATTTGGTTTGGAAAACAGATGATGCCTACCGAATTTCAAGTCCTGGACATTCCTATCACTTTCACAGCTATCTTGGGAAGACCATGGCTGCACCAGATAAATGGCGTAGCATCCACTCTTCACCAATGTATCAAGTTCATGCAAGGAAATGAACTGACAACTGTCTACGGGGATAACGTCACCACCAAAGGGATATGCACCAATGGCATTCCAGTGTTAGAAATCAAGCAAGATGACGACAATATGGCATTAACTAGATTTACAATGGAAACTTCCAAGATCCAAATATGCAGTGTAGACCTTCCGTTGTTCTGGGATAAGATCCCTCCTGCCATGAAAAAAGATGAAGCTCATGAACTTCATCCCAGGACTGAGGCTCGACAAAAGGTTACAGGGCCAACACCAAGTCATTGAAGTCAAGGACCACAATACTATCCAGGGGCTCGGTTATGTGCCTACACCTGATGATGTCAAAGAAGACAAGAAGCTCGCAAGCACCAAAGCAGCGGCCCGCAAAAGGGGAGCCTCCTATGTCACACCCAACCTCCGACCTTACAGCTTCGACCTCACTCACTACTTTGTCAAAGGAACCGACAGCGGAACTGATGAAGATGAGAAAGGAACTGAGGGAACTGAAAGCGGAACTGATGAAGATGAGAAAGGAACTGAGGGAACTGACAGTGAAACTGATGAAGATGAGAAAGGAATAGAGAGAACTGACAACGGAACTGATGGAGATGAGAAAATGGCAAGATTTTTCTCTATTTTCTCTCTTTTCTCTCGGCCAAAGAACAAATTTTCCGTTCTTCCTTTCTTCTGCTCGACGGCTGACTTAAATCATGCCAAATTGAAGAACCGGCCGGACGACCTATTTTACCAGATGGGCCATTTTTGGCCCAAATGACCATTCATCCCCTTATCTTTTATTGATGCTTTTGCTGAAACGTTCTCGTAATTCTCTTACGTTAACGTCCCCTCTCCTGAGGTTAAATTTGCTGATGTGGTGGATTTTATTATATGTAATTCCCTAATTTTCTAGACATTTTATCCTTATTTTAATGTAATCTAGATTAGTTTTGCTGTAATTTTGAGTAGATGTTGAATTGGTGAGTTAGTAGGAAAATCATTGTATTTTGAGACTATTTTTAGTGATTTTGTGATTTTCCTGTGAAAGTTTATTAATGCTGAGGATAAAGCTGAAATTATCAGAAGTTCGGGGATCAGAATGAAAATCTTGGAAGTCAAGGACCAAACTGCAGTTGGAGAAAGTTCAGTGACCAGAATGAGTTTTTGGAAAGTTGGAGGACCGAAGTGGAAGAAGGATGTTTTAGAAGCTAATGTTCAGCACGTGGACTTGGAAAATGGAAGGTGTATGTTGACTGATCTCTAAGCGCATTGACCGAGAAGGAATCAATGACGACGGGAGGAAAGAAAGAATTGGATTGGATTTTAATTTCTTTTTCCTTTTTCCTTTTTCCTTTATTATTTTTAGTTTAGGTTTTTATAATGAAGTAGTATAAATACTCCTTTTAACATCAGTTTTAGGGTTCGAACTTTGTTTTCTTTTTCTAGAGAGTTTTTCAATTTTCATGGAAGGCTAAACTCCATTGCTTTGGATTGTAACTTTTGAACCGACTTGAACATCAATTGAGGTTTGGTTCTTTCATAATTATATTTCCCTAATTGCAATTTTACTTGTTCTTAATTCAAATCAATTTCTAGGATTTTGAGAAACTGATCAATCCCTTAATCCTTTTAATTGATTATTGCTAGATCTCCCTTTTATCGTGTCGAACTAGGGTTGTCATTGTAGCACCTTCGCAATTCATGTATGTGTCATCTTGAATGGTGATTAAAGTAAAATTGGCTTTAAATCTATTTGAAATAATAATAGATTAATTCCTTGATCTTAATCTCTTAGAAATTTATCAATTAATAATTAGAATCTTGACCGTGTCGGCTAGGTTTTATTTATCAATTAGGGTTTTTAGTTGAGCGTGTCGCCGCTATTAACTACTATCAAAGAAGAGATAGAGATTTTATATCTCGTGATCAAGTAATTAGGGGAAAGTAGGAAAGAATCATTCCGATGATATTGATTGATAGACGGGGATAATTTTGCATGTCCAAAGTGTTTTTTTACATTATTATTTATACCTTAGCTTTTAATTCCCGTCTTAGGATTTTAATTCTTCAACAAACAAAACCCCCCATTTGTGTGTGACGAGTTCATTTGCAATACCGTTCTTCAGTGGTTCGACCCTGGACTTACCTTTGCTACATTCTTGTGGCCAAGTCCCGGTTTAATTTAGTAGGTGTGCGTCTTAAGCCTACCAAATTTTGGCGTCGTTGCCGGGGAACGGTGTAATTGTTTACGGGCTCATTCTTTTCTTAATCTATTTCTTTTTCTTTTTATTTATTTTTAATTTTAGTGTTTGTGTTATCTGCTAAGTGTATTACCCTGCTCTCTTGTGGTGTGTAACCGTGCATGGTTCACACCCGTTCTACTAATAATTTACTTGTGCCTCTTGATACAGAAATTGAACGTTCTTTCAGTAAAGGACGTAAAGTAAACAGGAGGATGAACGAAAATTGTTGGGAAGAAGAGACGAGTGATAGAGCAGCTCAGACACTTAGGGAGAAAACTGCTCCAAACTGGACGGAACAACCGCAGGCAGTTACTTTTCCTGCATTGCCGACGGGAGTCACGTTTGAGTTGAAACCGGGGCTACTAAATCAATTGCCTAGCTTCAGTGGGCTACCCGGTGAAAAGCACGATTTTAATCAAAGACGCGTTTCCCGGTTCGTGCAGGCAAGTTTGCAGCAGTATGAAGCCTTCAGATCTCCCACTTGAGTAGCTTTTTCTTCGAGCTTTCTCGTTCACATTGAAGGACAGGGCCAATGTATTTTATTATCACCTGGCCTAGAACAGCATTACCACCTGGTAGATCTTGAAGGAGGCCTTCTTGGATGATTTTTTCCCGATGAATCAAATAAATGTTATGAAATGGGACATAAGTAATATGGAGCAGAAGGGGGATGAGTCATATTATGATTACTATAACAGGTTTCACACACTCACCCGGAGTTTCCCTTATCACGGGTATGATGCGGATCAGCTGATAATGTACTTTTACGGGGGACTTACAGATCAGGACAAGAGGATGGTTGACTTTTCGTGCGGGGGTAGCATACTGAATAAAACAACTGCGGAGGCTCAGAAATATTGGAGGAGCTAGCGAAGAGTACCCGGACACATGGTATGAGGTCAAGTGTCAGACAGGTCAATGCAGCTGGGTCCAGTAGTGGGGTGGCGGATCAACTCAGAATCGATGTAGAGGACATCAAAAGCATGATAAAGGCAATGACGTTGGGACAGCCACCGAAACAGTGTGGTATTTGTTACAAGGTGACTCATCCTACAGATTCGTGCCAACATTACAAACGGTTGAGTATGAAGATGTGAATGCAGTCGGATTCGGAGGCCAGAGGCAGAACACTTACAACCCTAACTGGAAGACTCACCCGGGGTTCAGTTGGTCTAATCCAAATGGGGCATAGCAGCCGCAGTTCGGTAATCCGCGGGGTTTTCTGCCGGTTCAGTAGTCCATGCAGTTTAGGGCACCTATTCAGCCACAGCAGTTTCAGCCATAGCAGTTTTAGCCACAGCAGCAGCAGCAGCCGCAACAGCAGTCACAGCAGGGGTAGTCTACAGATGATATATTCCGTATACTGGCTCAAAGTATGACCACCTTATCTAGCAGTTTTTAGCAGTATCAGCGGAGGACTGATACTAGTATCAGTGGTCTTGAGAGACAGATGGGGCAGATTGCAGATGCTGTGGGAAGGTTGGAGGCTCAGAATTCGGGAAAGTTGCCATCAAGGACGGAACAGAATCCGAACCAGAAAAATGTGAGTGTCGTAACACTGAGGAGTGGTAAGGAGTTGATGGACACAGTGATCAATGAAGAACCAAAATTGGAGGTTGATAAGACTGAGCTGACAGAAAAATCTCGGAAGAGAAGGGTACTGCATCTGAGTCAGTGCCACCAGTGGTCAAGCCAGAGGTTCCATTTCCTCAAGCCTTGAGAGAGTCGAGGAAGCCTGAGCCTGACAAAGCTATTTTTGATACTTTCAAGAGGCTTGAGGTGAATATCCCGTTCCTGGACCTTCTTCAGACTGTCCCGAGATATGCCAAGTTTTTGAAGGAGCTGTGTACCACCAAGAGAGAGCAGAAGCTGAGGAGTCAGAAAAAGGTCAAGGTTAGTGAGCATGTGTCGGCAGTCTATCAGAGGAAGATGCCCAAGAAGTGCAGTGAACCGGGGATGTTTGTGATCCCTATTTCTCTAGGGGATTCTTCAGAGCATAAGGCTATGCTAGACTTGGGGGGCCTCAATCAATGTTATGCCCTATAAGTTGTTTGAGAAACTAAAGTTGGGACCTCTACAGGATACTCTGGTGATTATTCAGCTTGCCGACAGATCTAATGCGTACCCTAAGGGGTTGGTTGAGGATGTTCTAGTTCGGGTTGGTAAGCTCATATTTCCTGTAGATTTCTATGTATTGGAGATGGATACGGATCCTAAGGCTCCCATTCTGTTAGGGAGGCCATTCATGTCGACTGCTCGTACCAAATTGGATGTTGCTAATGGGTCGTTGTCTATGGAGTTTGATGGGCAACGAATGGAATTCAATATTTTTGATGCCATGAAATACCCTAAGGATGTTCATTCGATGAATTTCATTATTGTAGTTGAGCCCATAGCTCAAGAGGTATTTGATGTGTGTGGGGGAGATGATGACCTGAAATCTGTATTGGAGAATGCTTTGGAATGTGCTGGGTTAGAATTTGATTTTTCCGATGAGTTGAAGGAGGCAGTGATGAGCCTTTCTGAGGATGCCATGTATGCCTCATCACCGGGTTACAGTCGTGTAAAGTTGTAAGTGCCACCGGAGAAACCATTGCCATCTGTTGAGAAGGCACATGTACTTGAATTGAAGCCCCTTCTCGAGAATATGAAATATGCTTTCTTGGGTGAAGGGAAGACACTTCCTGTGGTAATCTCTAGTGTTTTGACGGGGGAGCAAGAGAAGAAATTAGTTGATGTGATCCGGGAACAAAAAGAGGCAATTGGGTGGACTATTGCCGACATCAAGGGCATAAGTCCTTCTTTATGTACTCATCGTATCTTGCTAGAGGAGGGTGCCAAGCCAGTAAGGCAACCACAGAGGAGGTTAAACCCACCCATGATGGAGGTGGTGAAAAAGAAGGTTTTGAAGTTGCTGCAGATGGGGATCATTTATGCCATATTCGATAGCAAGTGGGTTAGTCCCACTCAATGTGTAGCCAAGAGGGGCGGGATCACCATCGTCATCAATCATAAGGGCGAGTTGGTGCCAACCCGGGAGCAAACGGGATGGCGTGTTTGCATTGATCTTCATCGGCTTAATGAGGTAACTAGAAAAGATCACTTTCCCCTCCCCTTTATTGATCAAATGTTGGAAAGGTTAGCCGGAAGGGTGTACTATTGTTTTCTTGATGGTTATTCCGGGTATTTTCAAATACCAATTGCACCGGAAGACCAAGAGAAAACTACTTTTACTTGCCCCTTCGGTACCTTTGCCTATCGGAGGATGCCGTTTGGTTTATACAATGCACCTGCGACTTTTCAAAGCTGTATGATGAGCATCTTCTCCGATTTTGTGGAGAATTTTATGGAAGTCTTCATGGATGACTTCACCGTCCATGGAGACTCTTTCGACCAATGCCTTGCTCACCTTGATTTAGTTCTAGACCGATGTGTTGAAACTAATTTGGTGTTAAATTTAGAAAAGTGTCACTTTATGGTGGAGCAAGGCATTGTGTTGGGACATATGGTTTCACAAAAGGGTATTAAAGTGGACAAAGCGAAAATTGATGTTATTTCCACACTTCCTTACCCTACCAATGTGCGTGAAGTGCGGTCTTTCCTTGGTCATGTGGGGTTTTACCGTCGCTTCATAAAAGATTTTTCCAAAATTGCCTCTCCCCTATGCACTTTGTTACAAAAAGAGGTGGATTTTCATTTTTATGAAAGGTGTAAGGGGGCCTTTGATGAGTTGAAGTCTAGGTTGACCACCACCCCCATAATCCAAGCACCCAATTGGTCTCGCCCCTTTGAGATCATGTGTGATGCTAGTGATTATGCGGTTGGGGCTGTTTTGGGCCAAAAGGTGGAGAGGGCATCCCATATCATTTACTATGCTTCTATGACACTTAATGATGCCCAAAGGAATTATACCACAACCGAGAAGGAGATGTTGGCGGTTGTGTTTGCTCTTGAGAAGTTTCGGTCTTATCTTTTAGGCACCAAAGTCATTGTTTATACCGACCATGCTGCTCTTAAGTATCTTATGACCAAGAAAGAGGCGAAACCTAGACTTATTAGGTGGATCCTTTTATTGAGTGATTTTGACATTGAGGTGAAAGATAAGAAAGGGGCCGAGAATCTTGTGGCCGACCATTTGAGTCGCCTTGTGCTGAAAGAGGATGAGCCCTCTAATCACTTTTCTATTTGGGGTGAGTTTCCCGATGAGTCTCTTTGGGTGGTTCAGTCGTCTACACCGTGGTATGCAGATTTGGTCAATTTTCTTGTGTCTCAAAAGTTCCCTTCGGGGCTTACTAAGTCTAAGAAAGATAAATTTCCCTCCAGGGCTTACTAACCACCTCTTTGTGATTTCTTTTATTTATTCACTTAGAGTGTCTGTTAGTAACCCATTCATCCAATTTCCCTAAACTTCTGGAGCTCTTGGAAGGGCCTTATTAGGCATTAAAAACCTTCCGGGGGCCCCTTGGTTATTTCTGCCTTGGGCTGATTTGATTCATTAGGCTAGCTGGGCCACGACTGTTAGTGTTATGCCCTAGGCCTATAGTTGATAGACCTATATGTTGACATTATTTATTATTATATGAAAAGTTTATTATTTGATTATTATATATTTTGCATATTTATTGTAATAATCTCCGTCCCTAATTATTAAGTGAATAATTAGTATAATTGTTAATGGATAATCATATGATGATTATATGCATAGAGATGCACATTAAAATTATGGGTACTAATTAGTGAACAAGTGACTGGACTTGATCCGTATGAGATTTATGTCATGGTCAAATGTCATAATTAAATCTCATATGGTTACTTCATTTAGTCCCTAGACCTAAGATTATCATGACCTTACATATGATGAAAGTTATGTTTGATTTTAGTCAAACGATATCTTAACACGATATTTATAAAGGTTATCTTTGGCATGATCGGATTCATGATGGGAAGGATGATAAGTCAAGATGGAATTTGTCCCTCGAAAGAGAGATGTTTTGCTTGGGCCCCTCGATGAGTGATAATGATGAAAGTGTATGGCCATACCCCAATGCGATTGGATTATCCCCTCAATATCGAGAAAGCATTGAACAAATACAAGTTGACGTGGACCATAACTTGTGTTCAATATAACATCGTGAGACAAAGGGAGAAATGGAAGTGTACCATTGGAAACGTGAACTCTTACGTTATATTAATTGGGTAGACATAATGGCTTACTAGAGTTCGCTTATGTTTTATGAGGGTCGATATGATCGGGCTCATTGCGAACACAATATAATCCTATTGGGTCACACACAATTAGAATGAATTGGTTAAACAAAAGGAAGAAAATTGAGAGTTCCTGATATGGCAAGAGTCATCGCGCGACAGATCTTGCCCAAAGGTGGCAAGAGTCATCGCGCGACATAACTTGCCCAGAGGCGGTTTACAGCCTAGTTTCCTAATATGATTAGGGCACAAATATTAATACTATTGTAGTATAAATATGAGTCTGTGAACAGCCGAAAAACAGACGAAATTTCAAGAGAGAAAAATCACCAAAAGGTTTCTCAATTTCTTCCATAGGTTTAAGGATCTAGCAATCCCCAAGAACTGTTCTTGGTTCATTCAAAGGTGTGGATACTACTAGAGGGTCTTCGCTCGTACGACGATCAAGGCCTAGAGTTCTAATCTGAAGATTCAAGTTTTTGAAGATCAAAGATTGTGATTCAAAATCACACCAATAAATTGTTCGATAGCTCAAGAACGGAAAGCATTTAAGGTTGGTAAAATTCTATCTCATAGGAATTCAATTTAATCGTATAGAACGGATCTTAGGGCTCTTGGGTTTTGTGTTATTTAGATGCTAATTCCGCTGCGCATGGACCCATAAAACCCAACAACGATGCCTCGATGCGCTGTCGGGCGGCAACTCCTTGCTGCTAGCCAGCCTCTATAAATAGAGGCATTCTACCTCATTGTTGAGGATCCTTCTCCAAATTCAGAGCATCCATTGTTGGGTTTTGGGGTTACATGCGCAGCGGAAGATTTAGAAAATAACAAAACCCTAGCCTTGTGATAGGCTTTATCGCAACACCTACAAATTACTACAAGGACTCCTAATAATGTAGATAGTAAAAGTCCAGGATCGATCTCAGGGAACAGTATTGGTTACGAACTAGTCACACAAATGGGGGGTTTTTTGTTTGTTGAATGATTAAAATCCTAAGACGGGAATTAAATTCTAAGTTATAAATGATAATGTAAAAGAACACTTTGGACATGCAAAATTATCCCCGTCTATCAATCAATATCACCGGAATGATTCTTTCGTACTCTCCCCTAATCACTTGATCACGAGATATAAAATCTCTATCTCTTCGTTGATAGTAGTTAATAGCGGCGACACGCTCAACTACAAACCCTAATTAATAAATAAAACCTAGCCGACACGATCAAGGTTCTAAATATAAATTGATGAAATTCTAAGAGATGAAGATCAAGGAATTAATCTATTATTGTTTCAAATAGATTTAAAGCCAATTTTACTTTAATCACCATTCAAGATGACACATACATGAATAACGAAGATGCTACAATGACAACCCTAGTCCGACACGATAAAAGGGAAATCTAGCAATAATCAATTAAAAGGATTAAGGGATTGATCAATTTCTCAAAATCCTAGAAATTGATTTGAAATAAGCACAAGTAAAATTGCAATTAGGGAAGAATAATAAAAAGAAATCAAACCTCAATTGATACTCAAGACGGTTCAAAAGTTACAAATCCAAAGCAAATAGTTTAAGCTTCCATGAATGTTCAACTCTCTCTCTAGGAAAAATATATTAAAAGCTGAACCCTAAAAAATTGTTAAAGGAGTATATATACTCCTTCTATCTCCAAACCTAATACTCCTAAAACTCACACTAATGATTAAAAGAAATAGGAAAAAGAAATAATAAAAATAAATTCAAATCAAAGCCTCCTGCGTTGGTCAACCAAGGATTTCCTCGGTCAAAGCGCCTTCCTTTGTCACCCACGTGAGCAATTTTAGTTTCCTAATTAACTCCTTCCACTTTGGTCACTGAATTGTTTAGATTTGCAGTTTGGTCCCTGGAACTTCATCAATTTGCAAAACAGTCTTCCGCTTCAATATCTTGACTTTGACTCCTCGAGAGAATTACATCCGATTATGAAATAAAACACTCAAATACCCTCGGAATACAGTTAAGCCCCAAAAATACATTTTGATCGAAAATTACATAAAACTAATCTAAATACATTAAAATAACAATTTAAGCTCATAGAAACCTAGAAAATAATGGCATAAAATCCGTCCCATCAAATACCCCCACACTTAGACCATTACTCGTCCCTGAGTAATATCATAAACTCCAATCTAACACCGGTCTAAAACAGATGCATGGAGGGTAAATGATTCCTAGTCTCCTCTAATCCGCCAACACAAGTCAATGTAAAATAATAATCATCGGAGTAATAGAAACTCCGTCTCCTTATAACACCAAAATATGAACAATGAAAATAATGACCTTAGCTTGATACCAACTCCCATAATAAAATAGTATCCAAGCTAAGATCCACACAAATAAAAGCCAAGGGGAACTAAATATGTCCTATGTTTCCCCCACGCTTAGCTCACACAACATACACCCTCATAAAAAGAAATCATTGTTAAGGTTGCGACCCTTAAACAAAGATTTACCTCGTGAAAAGCACCAACACCCCTTATAACTCCAACAGTGAACGAGGGTTTCTATCCTATGCACCACTATCCGAAACTCCTACTCCAATAATGGTCCTACCCGATACTCCAAAACCTCCCTTATGTCTCCACTCCGGTGATATAAACGATAGAAAGTATTTCACTCACTCACCTTTTGCCTAGGTGCCGTTTCCGGTTTTCACCTAGCCTCTCCTTTTTTTTTCAATTTTTTTTTAACACTCTCTCCTTTTGCCTAAGTGCCCTCGCGGGTTTTCACTTAGCCTCTCAATATTTTTTTTTATTGTTTTTTTTAAAAGACGCAAACAGACATATACAACAACAAACATGCACCCCACCCCCTCACTAAATCATGCATAGTCCCATATGCATCACAAAATTATAAAATAAGTAAGACAGGGGTAGGGGTACCTTCCGGAACTACTGCGGCGGTGGAAACCAATCTGGCCCCTCATGATGGTCCTTGGCCAGAGCTGCTCCCCGGTTGTTGTTACTCCACAATGCAGCCTTCAACTTTTCCAAGCATCAATTGCAGCATGAACAAAATCCTCACACTTGCTGAATCCTTTAGACAGCACATCCGCAAGAACACCAAAAATATCAACTGCCTCTTGAAAATCAGCATCAGTTCCAGCAAGGGAGCAGTTCTAAAATATGTATTTACTAAGCCTAATGCAAGGCATGGAAACAACAGAGCACAATTGAGAGTAGGCAAGGGCTCGATGATACAAAGCCAAACTACAGTGTTGTACGGAGTATTTGTTTCATTTTAATGCCAGTGCGTTATGTGGTTGCCAGCCAGCAATAGCAGTATGTATGTCTATGTAATTATAGTAGGGGCAGATCGGCCAGTGAATTTTTGCATCTTAGACAGATTAAGAGCAACCTCCACCAGAGGAGAAAGTGCTTCTTGAGAATCTCTTCCGATCTTAGATGGATCTTTCTCGTATTGTTCAATATAAAGACGAATGGTAGCACCCTCTGAACCAGTTCTAGAGAGACGGAAAACCAGTCGAGACCCATCTTCAAATAGATACCGAATTCCTTGATGCTTTGAGATAGAACCATCAACCGGATCCTTGTATTCAAATTCATCAGCTCTGGCAACATTTGACACGTCCGATCGAATTCCCTTCACAATCTTGTTAACTTCACTAATAGAAGATTGAAAATTGACCAAGTGTGTCATTAGCTCCTTTGCAGCACCTGCATCAACATTCTCGTAATCGTACCGGGTATAATAGTGGCATCCAAAGGTAGCCCAATGCTGGCGAACAATGTCTTCAACTGTCACAAGCTTCTCGCCATTAAGGTTGTCCTTGTTCTTATAAGCAAGGATGGACAATCAAGCCAAAACAGCCCAGATTCCATCTTTCTCGCGTATATGGTCAGAGCCAGTTCCAAAACTTTCTTCACCACAAACTGAACACATTCCAGCGTCCATTAAGTTACCAAAGAATTTCCAGCTGGTGGGAACCTCAAAGAACTTCAAGTTTAAGTGTTTAGCCACAACATCAAGAGCAGCTAAAGTAGGCATGCTCCTGGCAACACCCTTCAGACCATCAGAAAAGTAAGGTATGGCTTGGACTGCATTCGCAGCAATGATAGCAACAGAATCAGAGGGCATAACAAAAAAAAACTTTTACCAAGGACCATGTTCCGATTAGCATCACCATCAGCAGCAGCACCAAACTCTGGTGGGTCACTTTCGGGTGACTTGCCCAGTCCCCTTCGTGCTACTAATTTTTTTTTAAAACCCTTGTAATCAACATAGGCTTCTGTCCATTTAGGCACTCTTTGTTTCTTGAACTCCTTTCCAAATTTCATCTTTGCATATCTCTACCTCGGACCAGAGCCATAGACCAAATGCAATGTTGACCAAAACGCACATACTCACACTGAAATACCATATCAGCATCAACAATGAATCTTACATGTGATTGCCTGCATCACCCATGTCGTTTTCTTCCAATAATATTAGTATATCTGGGTCTTCAGTTATAGATGGCCCTTCGGGAATGCCACAGAGTTCTAATCATAATCCAAACTCCCATCAGGTGCAGCAGGGCCATCAACGTCAAGGGCTTCTTCTCCCACCCTTTCCTCCTCCAAGAACTGGACAGGCTTCACTTCTGAACGGTTCAAGAGTTTCTGGGTCCTTCATGCAGGACCTTGACAATATAACCCATTTGCAAAAGAAACCTCGGCTGGATATTAAGCATGAAGAAATTATGGAACCACAGACTTTTCATCAGTATATGCAAAAGCGAGACTCCATGCAGTTACAATCCCCTAATCCCCAGTTATACGCTTTGATGCTGCAACGACATCAACAGTAGCAAATACTGCAGTCAATTCCACCTGTGCAGCTAGCTCATTTGCTGCAATAGCAACAACAGCAACTGCAATTGCAGTTGAGACAGCTTCAGGAACAGAGCATGCTGCCTGCGAAGCCCCCCTATGATGGTGGTGGTGGCGATAATGTGTGTTCTCTCTGGCTTTCTTGACCTGAGCAGCGGCAAAGCATATGTATATACTTTTCTCTCTCAAGCATTTCAACAAACACTTGGCGTGCTTCTCCTAACTCATCCTTCTCAAGCCACCCATAGCAGGCCCAATCCTCCCAAATGTTTCTATGTAGACCCAAAATTCAGACCAAGGATGGCCGAGCAAAGCAAAACTTCCAATGCCTGCCATAATGGTGCTAGAGGTCGCAATAATGGAACTTTTGGCAAAGGAACTCTTCTGTATTGCGTATTGACAATAGATGGACATGAGGCAGTGACTCCTAATGACGAGGTGCTGAAAGCAGCTGCCAAACAACCTATAGCTGTTCCATATGTAATACCCCGTTCCTTTTCTAATTTTAAATATTGATTTGTTTATTTATTAGTTAATTAGGATAATATTTAATAGGTTAATAAATGACTTTTAATAGGATAATAACTCAGTTTAAGAGGATAATAACTGAGCTTAAAAAGGATAATAACTCAGTTTAAATGATTGGTGGGCTAGGACTCTTGGTGGACTTAAAACTCTTTTGAGACTAAGACTTTGGGAATAAATATATAAATACTCCTTCCTAAACCTAGCACCCTCAGTTTGTTCAGCCGTGAATTAGAGAAATAGGGAGAGGGTGCGGCTGAGAGAAATAGCGGCAGAAGGAAGGAGAGAACCGAGAGAGAGAAGAAGCTGAGGAAGAGAAGAAGCAATCAATTAAGGTAAAAATCCTCCTCTTCCATGGTTGTTTTAGGAAGATTTTGTAGTCTCTTTTGACCCGAACCCAATAGATACATATTAGAGTTTTGAAATCAAGCATGTTAATTGCTTTCATATGAGTAAATTCCTATATTCAATATGGATTAATACTGATGGGTTTATAGCATGTTATAATCTAAGAAACTAATCAAGGTTTTGCATGCTAAAGGATTAAAGAAGATTAGTAAAGGTTATTATGTGTTCTAGTGAGTGTCGTGTGTGTGTTTTTGGGGGTGTGCAGAGTGCATGTGTGTGTCTCTGTTGTGTGTACAGTATGTGTTTCTCCCTGTATATGTCTCTGCGTGTGTCTGTGTATGTGTACAGTGTGTGTTTCTCTTTGTGTGTGTCTCTGCGTGTGTCTATGTGTGTGTACAGGGATTGTTTTCTATATGTATGTGTCTGTGTGTGTCTCTGTTGTGTGTACATAAAGTGCAGGTGCTTGTGTGTTGCTGTGAATGGGTGTATCGCTGCCATGTGTGACAGCAAGGATGTTGTGTGCGTGTGTGGGCATGGTGTACAGAGGGAGTGAGGGTGTGTTATGCCAAGAAAGAGGGTGTGTGAGTGCAGATTTGGTGGGTCTCTTGCCTCTGTATTGTGCGTATGTGTTGGTGAAATGGATGGCTGAATGTGGCTGTCCAAAATATGTATGTATGTTGTGAATAGTAACCTTAGAGTGAGAAAGTCATAAAAAGAAATGTGATAAGGTTAGTAAGCTTAAAACCCTAGGGGTATTTTGGGGAAAAATATAAAATGGTAAAAAGGTTAATCTTTAAAAATGAGTTAAGGAAGAATAACTCGTATTTAGTGAATAGTTAGGGATTAAGTAAAAGAGCTTTACTTGTATCCTAAGACCTATGTTTATTGATTGTAGATTCGTGCGTGAGGAGTTTTGCTTTCGCTAAGCAACGCTAAGGTAAGGGATTACGTTCTTAGTTCTTGGTTTCATTCCTTGTTTAGGAATCCATTCTATGTTTTGTAAAGTTATATTCTACCTATGTGGCGGGTAGTATTTTTAAAAACATATTCGTTCCTTTGTGTTAGCGTTCTTTGGATATCTACCCCTTTTGATGTGTTATTGTTCAATTGGGATATCTTGAGTATGATTGATATTGTGATTGCTGTGTTCTTGATTTTATGAGCACCGTTGAAAGTTAACAAAGTAAAGTTTTATGAAAGTAAATGTTATCCATAATTCTGAAAAGAATATGTGGACCCCAAATGTTATCCATAGTTCTGGAAATGAACATGTGGACCCTTATAGTTATCCCAGTGCCTGAAGAAGGACTTATGGGACCCTATTACATTGCTTGATGAAGTGATGTAGGTTATCATGATATACCGGTTATTGGGTGCGGTCAATGAAAACCTTAGCCACAGGTACGGCTAATGCTTGCTTAATCCCTAAAGTGTGATTGGATGAAAGTAAAGTGTTTTAAAGTGAAATCTTTCGTAAAAGGTTTTATGAAATAAAGTGAAGTATTTTGTGAAAGTTATCGATTGGAAGCTATTTGTTTTGTGAAGCCACATGTTTTCCAACTCATAGAAGTGTTTTCTATACTTAGTAACTGTTTTGGAACTGGGTTTTGAATATTTCGTTCTTGAATATTATCGTTCATTGAATTATTCATTTAATCTCATCCTTTCGGTCACCTCTTCCTTAGTAACCGGAGAGGCACCGTATGAACTTGCTGAGCATTGTTCGCTCATCCCCTTTCCCATTATTTTTCCTTTCAGGTAATAAGTAGGAAGTTGGACCGTCGCAAGGATCGTGGCGGAAGTCGTTTAAGTAATTTCTTTTGTTAGGTAGTTTAGTTGGCGAGCTAGTGGGTTGTACTAGCCGTTGCATTTGTTACCGTTATCCGTATTTACGTTATTTTGAATTGTGGTTAGCATTTGAATTATGGTTAGTAGTCGTTGAAGTTATTTTATTATCAATTAAGCATTATGGTTATTTGTGGAATATTTGGGGTGTTACAGTTGGTATCAGAGCCTTGGTTGTAGGTCACATGGGAGATCTTAGGTGTGTTAAGATTATTGGAAGAGAATAGTACTTAACCGTTATTGGGTCTGCCTAGAACTTTCTATTTTTGGAAACTTTATTTCTGAAATCTTGTGATAAGACAAAAGAGATAACCGTAATAGGAATGATGAGGTCTTATTGAGGAGAGTTAGAAGAAATTTCTTTTTGGATTTCGAATGCCTAAGTATGATGCATATTATGTATTTGAGTTTTACCCGTGATACTAATGAGAGTTATTTCTTACTTGTAGGAAATGGATCACCGAAAGAAGTATGGAGTAAGGAAGCTCAAGTATGGACTTCGTATGAGAGGTATACTTAATAGGTATATTGCAAAGGTGAAGCAACAACAAGAGGAGATAGTGAATCTTCGTGAGCAGAATGAAGTAACCAAGACTGAGTATGAGGAGGCTATGCATGATCTCTTTCAGATGCACGAGGAATGGGGAACCCTTAAGCAGCAGTTGAATTTAGCTGATGAAAGGTTAGCACGTACCAAAGATCAGCTATACCAAACAAGAGCCCTGTTGATAGAAAATGAAGATTACATGGACGTTGTCAAGGAAGAGTTCTACGCGACGTACTATGAGTTACAAGCTCGAAAGGCAGAGTTAGCCGCGATTCACGCTGAAGGAAATCCGGTCATTCCTGAAGTGCCTGTTGTGCCAATAGTGGTGGAGGATAATGGTCAAGCGGAAGTGCAAGGTCGTAGGTCTCGTGGTAGGCCAAGGGGATCGTTGGGGAGACCTAGAGTTCCAAGCGAAGGGCTTAGAAGATCTGCAAGATTGAAGAAATGAATTGGAGTTTAGAAGTAGTTAGTTCTTTTGTTTTGCAAGGTGTTAGCTAGATAGTTATGTTTTTGAATTCTAGATTAGGATTTGTTATTCACGTTTTAGTTATGAAATAAAAGTATTAGTTCTAGTATTTCCTCTACCTTGTTTTGCAATTATAATTATTTACTGTATTTGTGAACTGCGAAAATGTGATTGGTCTAGTAAAATGACCAAAGTTAAGTGAAAAGCCTAGTGCAAGGCTGATACAGTGAAAGGTCTAGTGTAAGACCGATGTATGTGTAGGTTGGTCAGATGAAAGACCAATTTAAGTGTGAAATAGGTGCAAGTAAAAGCATACCTTTTATGTAGTATGATAAGGAGTATTCATTATAGTTTGTTCTTAACCTCAGATGACGAGGAACGGGAACCGTGGCAATGCTAGCAACGTTGGAAATGACGATAACCAAGGCCAGGTGGATCCAAACATGACCAATCTCTTGCAAACTCTGAACCAAACGATGACGGGTATTGGGCAAGTGGTGGCTCAATTGGAACAAGCGCAGCCACCGCCTCAACCTCAGCACGTACCATTGAGAGACCCGCTGGAACAATTTCAGAAAAGGAATCCGGACTCTTTCTCTGGTAGTCCTAAGGAAAAGCCTGAAGATTGGATTAAGCATATGGAAATGATTTTTGGTACACTTAAGTGTACTCCAGAACAGAAGGTTACCTTTGCCACATTTGTGTTGAAAGGGGCAACTCATACTTGGTGGGAAGCCGAGAAAAGGGCGGCAACAGCTCGCGGAACTGTAAATTTTACTTGGGAGATGTTCAAGACAGTATTCAATGAAAAGTATTACCCTGCAAGTGTTCGTAATGCCAAGGTGGCGGAGTTCCTGATGCTCACTCAAGGGAGCATGACGGTTGATGAGTATTGCGCAAAGTTTACTGAGTTAATGGAGTTTGCGCCTACCTTTTTCGATAACGAGGAACAAAAGGCTAGGAAGTTCGAAGCTGGTCTCAGTGACAGAATTCGGTACAGAATCACGCCTCTGCAGTTGGCTACTTATGGTTTGGTCCTGGATAGGGCAAGGGTGGTAGAAAAGGAATCTGATGAATACCGCAACAAAAGAGATGAAAAGAAAAAGTCTATGGAGAAGTCTGCTAATAAAGATTCAAATGAGTCGAAGGGACGGTTTGGGGATCGGAACCGCAACAATTATGGTAAGAGGAAAGCTACCGAAGAAAGTCATGATCGTGATCGTGTTGCTAATAAGTACCCTGCTCGAAATTTTGGAAACCGTTTTGCTAGTGATAAAGGAAAGGCTCAAGAGCGTGGATCAACGGAAGTCTGCACTGTGTGCGATAGAAGTCATAAGATCGATGCTTGCAAGTTCAAGGATAGAAAATGTTACAACTGTGAAAAGATTGGGCATCCGCAGTGGAAATGCCCAGAACCGAAAAGAGATACACCGACGCATGGAGCAAAGAATGATGATAAGGGTAATACTGGTGGCCGTGGCCGTGTGTTCACTATGACTGCTAGGGATGCAAGAGCCACGAATGACCTGGTAGCAGGTACACTCCAACTTTGTTCTCGTAATGTATATGCTTTGATTGATACTGGTGCCACTCATTCCGTGATTAGTTCTAAGTTGGCAAAACATCTGAAATTGATACCTGAGGCGTTAGAAATACCTCTAGTGATAGATACACCTGTTAAAGATTCCATCCCGGTCACATCTGTGTTTAAGAAATGCCCGTTGAAGTTAGGCGATAGAGAACTCGAGGTGGATCTCATTAGATTAGATCTCTGTGAATTTGATATCATCTTAGGTATGGATTGGTTAGCTGCATATCATGCCAAGGTGGATTGTTTTAAGAAGGAAGTTAATTTTGTGTTACCATCTGGAGAAGAGTTTTGTTTTCGAGGATCACAGCCGAGAGTCCAAACGGGCCTGATTTCTGTAATGAAAGCTCGTAAGATGTTAAGAAAAGGTTGCGAAGGATTCCTGGCATTTGTGGGCGAAACAAGCAAGAAGGAGGTAGCTATAGAATCTCTTTCTGTAGTTCGAGATTTCAAGGATGTTTTTCTAGAAGACTTACCGGGAGTACCACCAGAACGGGAAGTGGAGTTTTCGATAGATCTAGCACCGGAGACTGCACCGATTTCGAGAGCACCGTATAGGATGGCTCCATTAGAACTCAAAGAATTGAAGGAGCAATTGCAAGAATTGTTAGACAAAGGTTTGATAAGGCCGAGTGTATCACCCTGGGGTGCACCGGTGTTGTTCGTGAAAAAGAAGGACGGATCGATGAGGCTATGTATCGACTATCGAGAACTTAACCGTGTGACGATTAAGAACAAGTATCCACTGCCTAGGATTGACGATTTGTTTGATCAACTGCAAGGAGCGTGTTATTTCTCGAAGATTGATCTGCGTTCTGGTTATCATCAATTGAGGGTGAAGAAGGAGGACATAGCAAAGACGGCTTTCAGGACAAGGTACGGTCATTACGAATTTTTGGTGATGCCATTTGGTTTGACAAATGCCCCTGCTGCGTTTATGGAGCTTATGAATAGGGTGTTCCAAGAGTTTTTGGACAAATGTGTGATAGTATTCATAGACGATATTTTGGTGTATTCGAAGTCAAAGGAAGAGCATGAAGCACACTTGAAGTTAGTATTGCAAATTTTGAGAGAACATAAGTTATATGCGAAGTTCAAGAAATGTGAATTTTGGCTTGGAGAGGTAGCGTTCTTGGGACATGTGGTGTCTAAGGATGGAGTGGCGGTTGACCCCGCAAAGATTGAAGCTATAGTCAATTGGGAGAGGCCGACGTCCATAAGTGAAATAAGGAGTTTCCTAGGTTTGGCAGGATATTATCGAAGGTTCGTGGAAGGATTTTCCAAGTTGTCCTTACCATTAACTAAGTTGACTCAGAAAGGAACAAAATTTATGTGGTCGGATGAGTGTGAGAAGAGCTTTCAGGAGTTGAAGAAGCGGTTAGTGTCCGCACCAGTGCTGACGTTACCAACAAGCAAGGATGGATTTATGATATATAGTGATGCATCATTGAGAGGATTGGGATGTGTGTTAATGCAGAATGACAAATTAATAGCGTATGCATCAAGGCAATTGAAGAACCATGAGAAGAACTACCCAACCCATGACTTGGAATTGGCAGCCGTGGTATTTGCGTTGAAAATTTGGAGACATTACCTGTATGGAGTACCTTGTGAGATTTATACCGATCATAAGAGCCTTAAATATATTTTCACCCAGAAGGAGTTAAACATGAGGCAACGAAGATGGCTGGAACTACTTAAAGACTATGATTGTACGATCTTATATCATCCCGGAAAGGCTAATAAGGTGGCCGATGCGTTGAGTAGGAAGCACCATGGAACATTAGAAACTATGGTTTCTAAGGGGGTAAGTGCAGGGAGTAATATTGAAGTCTCAAGACTGGAAGTCAGAGTTAAAGGATATCTAGCTCAAATGAGCGTTCAGCCCACACTTTTGGTTAGAGTTAAGGAGGCCCAGAATGCAGATGAGGAAGCAACTAGGATTCACAAGATTATGGATAAGGGCGAAGTGACAGATTTTTGCATTGGAGAAGATGGAATTATAAGGTACCGATCAAGGATTTGGGTCCCTAGCAATGAAGATATCAAGAGGGAAATTCTCGCAGAAGTTCACTGTTCGAGATTTTCGATTCACCCTGGGAGTACGAAGATGTATAGAAACCTAAGGGAGTCATTTTGGTGGAACAACATGAAGAATGAGGTAGCCGAGTTTGTAGCAAAGTGTTTGGTATGTCAGCAAGTGAAAAGTGAACATCAGAAACCCGCAGGATTGCTACAGTCGTTACCGATTCCGGAGTGGAAGTGGGAACACATAACTATGGATTTGGTGGTAGGATTACCTAAGACATTGAAGGGTCATAACGCAATTTGGGTAATAGTTGACAGACTTACTAAGTCGGCTCATTTTCTGGCAATCAAGGTGACTGACTCGTTAGAAAAGTTGGCCAAGTTATATATGGATGAAATTGTAAGGTTACATGGAATACCGGTCTCTATTGTGTCAGACCGAGATGCGAGGTTCACGTCAAAATTTTGGAAGAGCTTGCAGAAAGCATTGGGAACAGAATTGACTATGAGTACAGCATTTCACCCGCAAACTGATGGACAGTCGGAAAGGACGATTCAGACTCTTGAGGATATGTTGAGAGCAACGTCATTGGATTGGCAAGGAACTTGGGATGAACATTTGACGTTAGTGGAGTTCGCCTACAATAATAGTTTTCACGCTAGCATCGGGATGGCGCCCTATGAAGCGTTATATGGACGAAAGTGTAGATCACCTGCGTGTTGGGATGAAGTCGGCGAGAGGAAGTTGATTGGACCCGAGATTGTGCAAGTGACGTCGGATAAAGTGCAACAAATTCGTTGATGGTTACTAACGGCTCAAGATAGGCAAAAGTCATATGCGGATCGTCGACGACGCGATTTGGAATTTCAAATAGGAGATCATGTGTTCTTGAGAATATCACCAACGAAAGGTGTTATGAGGTTCGGGATTCGTGGGAAGCTTAGCCCAAGATATGTTGGACCGTTCGAGATTCTAGAACGAATTGGAAAGGTGGCTTATAAGTTGGCGTTACCACCTGTACTCGCGGAAGTGCATAACGTGTTTCATGTGTCGATGTTGAGGAAGTATGCTCCGGACCCAAGTCACGTCATTGAGTACAAACAGTTACGGTTCCGAGCAGACTTGAGTTATGATGAGCAACCTGTAAAAATCGTGGATCGGAAAGATCAGATCTTGAGGAAAAGAACAATTCCCTATGTAAAAGTGCAGTGGAGCAACCACACGGAAAGAGAAGCAACGTGGGAGCTCGAGAGCGAGATGCGTGAACTGTATCCTGCCCTGTTTTCAGATTAAGGTATGTTTAGTTTGGTGGACCAAACTCTTTTAAGGGGGTAAGAATGTAATACCCCGTTCCTTTTCTAATTTTAAATATTGATTTGTTTATTTATTAGTTAATTAGAATAATATTTAATAGGTTAATAAATGACTTTTAATAGGATAATAACTCAGTTTAAGAGGATAATAACTGAGCTTAAAAAGGATAATAACTCAGTTTAAATGATTGGTGGGCTAGGACTCTTGGTGGACTTAAAACTCTTTTGAGACTAAGACTTTGGGAATAAATATATAAATACTCCTTCCTAAACCTAGCACCCTCAGTTTGTTCAGCCGTGAATTAGAGAAATAGGGAGAGGGTGCGGCTGAGAGAAATAGCGGCAGAAGGAAGGAGAGAACCGAGAGAGAGAAGAAGCTGAGGAAGAGAAGAAGCAATCAATTAAGGTAAAAATCCTCCTCTTCCATGGTTGTTTTAGGAAGATTTTGTAGTCTCTTTTGACCCGAACCCAATAGATACATATTAGAGTTTTGAAATCAAGCATGTTAATTGCTTTCATATGAGTAAATTCCTATATTCAATATGGATTAATACTGATGGGTTTATAGCATGTTATAATCTAAGAAACTAATCAAGGTTTTGCATGCTAAAGGATTAAAGAAGATTAGTAAAGGTTATTATGTGTTCTAGTGAGTGTCGTGTGTGTGTTTTTGGGGGTGTGCAGAGTGCATGTGTGTGTCTCTGTTGTGTGTACAGTATGTGTTTCTCCCTGTATGTGTCTCTGCGTGTGTCTGTGTATGTGTACAGTGTGTGTTTCTCTTTGTATGTGTCTCTGCGTGTGTCTATGTGTGTGTACAGGGATTGTTTTCTATATGTATGTGTCTGCGTGTGTCTCTGTTGTGTGTACAGAAAGTGCAGGTGCTTGTGTGTTGCTGTGAATGGGTGTATCGCTGCCATGTGTGACAGCAAGGATGTTGTGTGCGTGTGTGGGCATGGTGTACAGAGGGAGTGAGGGTGTGTTATGCCAAGAAAGAGGGTGTGTGAGTGCAGATTTGGTGGGTCTCTTGCCTCTGTATTGTGCGTAGGTGTTGGTGAAATGGATGACTGAATGTGGCTGTCCAAAATATGTATGTATGCTGTGAATAGTAACCTTAGAGTGAGAAAGTCATAAAAAGAAATGTGATAAGGTTAGTAAGCTTAAAACCCTAGGGGTATTTTGGGGAAAAATATAAAAGGGTAAAAAGGTTAATCTTTAAAAATGAGTTAAGGAAGAATAACTCGTATTTAGTGAATAGTTAGGGATTAAGTAAAAGAGCTTTACTTGTATCCTAAGACCTATGTTGTATGATTGTAGATTCGTGCGTGAGGAGTTTCGCTTTCGCTAAGCAACGCTAAGGTAAGGGATTACGTTCTTAGTTCTTGGTTTCATTCCTTGTTTAGGAATCCATTCTATGTTTTGTAAAGTTATATTCTACCTATGTGGCGGGTAGTATTTTTAAAAACATATCCGTTCCTTTGTGTTAGCGTTCTTTGGATATCTACCCCTTTTGATGTGTTATTGTTCAATTGGGATATCTTGAGTATGATTGATATTGTGATTGCTGTGTTCTTGATTTTATGAGCACCGTTGAAAGTTAACAAAGTAAAGTTTTATGAAAGTAAATGTTATCCATAATTCTGAAAAGAATATGTGGACCCCAAATGTTATCCATAGTTCTGGAAATGAACATGTGGACCCTTATAGTTATCCCAGTGTCTGAAGAAGGACTTATGGGACCCTATTACATTGCTTGATGAAGTGATGTAGGTTATCATGATATACCGGTTATTGGGTGCGGTCAATGAAAACCTTAGCCACAGGTACACTAGTAAGCGCTTAATCCCTAAAGTGTGATTGGATGAAAGTAAAGTGTTTTAAAGTGAAATCTTTCGTAAAAGGTTTTATGAAATAAAGTGAAGTATTTTGTGAAAGTTATCTGATTGGAAACTGCTGTTTTGTGAAGCCACATGTTTTCCAACTCATAGAAGTGTTTTCTATACTTAGTAACTGTTTTGGAACTGTGTTTTGAATATTCCGTTCTTGAATATTACCGTTCATTGAATTATTCATTTAATCTCATCCTTTCGGTCACCTCTTCCTTAGTAACCGGAGAGGCACCGTATGAACTTGCTGAGCATTGTTCGCTCATCCCCTTTCCCATTATTTTTCCTTTTAGGTAATAAGTAGGAAGTTGGACCGTCGCAAGGATCGTGGCGGGAGTCGTTTAAGTAATTTCTTTTGTTAGGTAGTTTAGTTGGCGAGCTAGTGGGTTGTACTAGCCGTTGCACTTGTTACCGTTATCCGTATTTACGTTATTTTGAATTGTGGTTAGCATTTGAATTATGGTTAGTAGCCGTTGAAGTTATTTTATTATCAATTAAGCATTATGGTTATTTGTGGAATATTTGGGGTGTTACACCATAGATGCCGGAGGTCAAGATTTTCAGTTCTAATCAGAGGTGAACCTGCAACCAAATTATATGTTCATCATAATGGCCGAGCAAGGACAAGGCCGGGAAGAGTGGCCGGCCAGGCTTGGCCTTGATTTTCCTTTCTGAGTGAGGCGGGCACCTTAGATAAGAAGAGGCGGCCGCATGGAGTCCAGTCCATGGAACAGGTTTTGACGAAGGTAGGGCGGGCGCCTGGGTTTGAGCGGGGCGGCCGCATGGGAGTCAGTGAGTTTGGCTTGGAAACTTGGCCATTGAGGCGGCCGCTTGGTTAGCATTGAGGCCGGCGCCTCGCTGTTGCTGAAAACACCCCAAGTTTTTGTTTATGGGGTACTCTTCACAGAAAAGCCATGTTTTTTTTTTTCATATCTCTCACAATTTTCCTACACAAAACACCACAAACAAAACCTTAGTAGCACCGATTCAACATAGAATGATAAAAATAAAAATATAACAAAGAAATAAACAAAGAAATTCTCGGGTTGCCTCCCGATAAGCGCATTTGATTAAGGTCGTTAGCCCGACCGAATTCCCACTTCAATGGGGCTTAGAGGTGGCCACCTTGTTATTGGTCTTAACTTTTCTTCCTTTGGCCCACCTCGCACATTCACGAGTACAAATACCCACAATTTTCCGCATATGTATACCATTCTTGATTAAATCGGGGAAATCCCAAAATAAAATTGTGGACTTTTTCTTGGCCTTTATCTTTTTTTTTCTTTTTCTTGGGAACATCCCAAGAAATTTTTGTGGCATTTTTCTTGACCTTTTTCTTCTTTTTCTTTTTATTGGGGACCTCTTCCCCAAACTCACTCGGTGCATTGGTCTTACCAACATCAAGCATATCAGCAAGACCCATCACCGCCTCCTTCATCTCATCAGAAAGATCAAAATCTAACTCTGCATATCCTAAGGCATTCTCCAACACAGATTTCATGTCATCAAAAACATTAAAATCCATTTGTTGTCCATCACCCTCCATAGTCAAATAATGTTAAGCAAAAGATGACATAAAAAAAACTAAACAAAAAGGAAACAAGAAAAAGAAATAGATTAAGAAACAGAAAAAGTCCGTAAACAATTACACCGTTCCCCGGCAACGGTGCCAAAATTTGATAGGCTTTATCGCAACACCTACAAATTACTACAAGGACTCCTAATAATGTAGATAGTAAAAGTCCATGATCGATCTCAGGGAACAGTATTGGTTACGAACTAGTCACACAAATGGGGAGTTTTTTGTTTGTTGAATGATTAAAATCCTAAGACGGGAATTAAATTATAAGTTATAAATGATAATGTAAAAGAACACTTTGGACATGCAAAATTATCCCCGTCTATCAATCAATATCACCGGAATGATTCTTTCGTACTCTCCCCTAATCACTTGATCACGAGATATAAAATCTCTATCTCTTCGTTGATAGTAGTTAATAGCGGCGACACGCTCAACTACAAACCCTAATTAATAAATAAAACCTAGCCGACACGATCAAGGTTATAAATATAAATTGATGAAATTCTAAGAGATGAAGATCAAGGAATTAATCTATTATTGTTTCAAATAGATTTAAAGCCAATTTTACTTTAATCACCATTCAAGATGACACATACATGAATAACGAAGATGCTACAATGACAACCCTAGTCCGACACGATAAAAGGGAAATCTAGCAATAATCAATTAAAAGGATTAAGGGATTGATCAATTTCTCAAAACCCTAGAAATTGATTTGAAATAAGCACAAGTAAAATTGCAATTAGGGAAGAATAATAAAAAGAAATCAAACCTCAATTGATACTCAAGACGGTTCAAAAGTTACAAATCCAAAGCAAATAGTTTAAGCTTCCATGAATGTTCAACTCTCTCTCTAGGAAAAATATATTAAAAGCTGAACCCTAAAAAATTGTTAAAGGAGTATATATACTCCTTCTATCTCCAAACCTAATACTCCTAAAACTCATACTAATGATTAAAAGAAATAGGAAAAAGAAATAATAAAAATAAATTCAAATCAAAGCCTCCTGCGTTGGTCAACCAAGGATTTCCTCGGTCAAAGCGCCTTCCTTTGTCACCCACGTGAGCAATTTTAGTTTCCTAATTAACTCCTTCCACTTTGGTCACTGAATTGTTTAGATTTGCAGTTTGGTCCCTGGAACTTCATCAATTTGCAAAACAGTCTTCCGCTTCAATATCTTGACTTTGACTCCTCGAGAGAATTACATCCGATTATGAAATAAAACACTCAAATACCCTCGGAATACAGTTAAGCCCCAAAAATACATTTTGATCGAAAATTACATAAAACTAATCTAAATACATTAAAATAACAATTTAAGCTCATAGAAACCTAGAAAATAATGGCATAAAATCCGTCCCATCACCTTGAATCCGTCTAACATGAAGAGATTAAAAACTGTGAATATAGATTTACTACCCTTGTTGCGAATTTGTCTTTCGTATCCGATTCGTAATTCAGATTTGAATCGTAGACGAAACTTGGATCTTCTTCTTTGGTGATGAATCAATAATGGTGATCTTCAAGCTTTAGGCGATAAAGCAATCACCCTCTATCGGTAATCCACACGTTAACGAACGAACCAAGATCTACATCTTGTTGGATTGCTAGATGATCCTCTTGTTGAAACTCTTTTCAACAATCTATGGCTAATATAGATATTTATCTGAGGAGTTTTGATCTTTGATTCATAATCAAAATCAAGGAAATAGTGTTTCATAAACCCTAATTTTCATCTCTTATGGCTGAGGCAAAAGGGACAAAAGGGTTCTATTTATACATTATAAATATCCCTAACCCTTAGGGATAAGAGCCCCTTTTCTAGCCAAAATCGGAGTCTGGAGGACCTTGTCCTGCGCGGGACATAGTGTATCTCGCGCGGTACAATTATTCGGCAACTTGGGAGTGGTCGCTCGCCTTGCTTGGGAATTTGTCCAGAACCTTTGTCTCGTGCGGGTCAACCTAGTCTAGCGCGAGACAACCCTCCTGCAATCATCCAATTTCCAAGTTTGAGCCATTTTTCAATTCGTTCTTTGTGTGTGACCCTTTAGGAATTATATTTTATGTTGGTAGTGAGTTGAAACATCAACCTCACAAGACATAAGTGTTGGTGTAGTGCCCTAGGCAATAGTTAGGTTTAAACTTGAACCGTTATGTATCATCTTTATCATTTATTATAGAGCATGTTTATTTATTTCATTATATGTTTACATGTTTATTATATTTAACTGCGTCCCTATTTGTTGTGAACAACTAGTATAAGTTGGTAATGGATAATCATGGAGATGATTATATGCATGGAGATGAACATTACACTTATGGATACTTGCTAGAGAACAAGTATTGGACATGACCTACTTATGAGATTTATGTCATGGTCTGTTGTCATGATTAAATATCATGATAGTCGTGTCATTGAATCCTTTGAACCTGAGATTATCATCGTCTTCCACATGATGAACATTGTGTTTGATATAGACTAACACTATCTTTAATTGGATAGCAATAAGGGCTATGTTGGCACGATTGGATTCATGTAGGGAAGAATGATAATTCAAGATGGGATCTGTCCATCTCGTTGAGAGAGATGTTTTCTTGGGCCCCTAGATGAATGATGTTGATGAAATGTGTGGCCACACTCAAGTGATTTGATAGAGATCAAATGTATTTGGATTATCAAACATATTCGAAATCGAGAAAGCATTTAACATGTGAGTTGACATAGACCATGACTCATGTTCAATTTGACATCGTGGACAAAGGGAATGTGACATTTGATTATCAAGGAATCAAGCTTTGATGTTATATTTAATTGGGTGGACATAATGATTTGCTAGAAGTCACTTATGTTTTGTGAGGTTGATGTTTCAACTCAATACCAACATAAAATATAATTCATAAAGGTTCACACACAAATGAACGTATTTAAATGGCTAAAAGGGTGAAATCTGGGTTCAGAGGACGACTCGTCCCAGTTTGGCCCAAGTCGTGCCTTGTGAAGGGACGACTGTATTAGAGAGCGATCATTAAGGGACGACTCGTGCCCAACGGGATGAGTCGTGCTCACGACTCGTGCCCTTTGATCTGCAAAACTGGTTTTCTGGCTCGGTGTGTGGTGCGACAGACTTTGCTACAAGGCACGGCTCGTGCTCTTAAGCATGACTCATGCCAGCAGTCAAAATCTATCCGTACACGTTTTCCTTGGTAGAATTGGTTTTGGTTTTGACAAGGATTCTTTCCCCAATTGTTAGGGATTTATATTTGATATAAATACAATCCTTTGGTCAGCCAAAAACATATGTTATTTTAGGGTTTATGAAACACTAAAATAGAGATCTAGATTAAGAATCAAAGATCAAAAAACACTATTAGCCATTGATTATTGAAAATCGTTTCAATAATCGGAGATCATCTAGCAATCAATCAAGAAGCGTTCTTGGTCCGTTCGCGTGTGGATTACCGATAGAGGGTGATTAAGTTATCACCAAAAGCTTGAAGACTTCAATCGCTGATTCATCACAAGGCCTAGAAAAAGGAGAAGATAAAATACCTTCATCAACGTTTTTGAGATTCGTTTTTGAGAATTTGATTTTGAAGATTCGTTTCGAACAAACAAATCGCATTCAATGTATGTAAAATATATCTCATATATTTTTCTAATCTCTTCATGCTAGACGGATCATAGGGCTAGGGTTTTGTTGTTTTTCAAAGTTCTTCCGCTGCATTTGTAAACCCAAAACCTAACAGTGGTATCAGAGCCCTGTCTTGCCATGATTAGGATTGAAATTGGCATGCTAGATTTAATTTGATTATTTGCTATCCATGCTATGTGAAATAGATCTAGATTTTATGTGTGTTTGTTTTATGAAAACAAGTATATGAGATATTCCATGATTATGATTTATGATGGATTAATATGATTAGTTTATCCCATAGGTTGATGATTTGTTTAATATGATTAAATTAATTTTGTAATTTCTCAAAATTGAATCAAAATATTTGTATGAAATTTTGTGAAGCCCTATGTTCATAATTATGTACACATGAGATTTATGTTACAACCATGCGATGTTTGTTGCTATATGAAAACCTTCTAAATATTTAAGTCTTATGCATTCCTTGATTAGAACACTTGTGAAATTCTAGGGTATTTGATGTAGTTTCGACTCAGTTGGGTGCATCCTATATCTTAATTTGTGATCAAGATGAGATAATGGTTGATGTAGTTTTGACTCAGTTAGGTGCATCGTTCCATGTCTCATACATTTGAAAAGGGTTTTGTCTTAATTGGTGCTTTCAAATGAGATTTGATCCAAGGCATAGATGAGATTTAAAACATGTTTTTGACATATGATGTCTAAGGAAATCTCATAAAAGATCTAAGAGTCATATAGTGATATGATTGATGTTTCTACCTAAATAGCTTGATTTCGGGCATTGACTCAGTTAAACCAATATCAAGTGAAATATGGATCTTAGGCTACTATGATTATATGATACATGTTTGTATTTGAAGGTGTATAATTTAGTGAGAGTATTTATGAAATAAATTATTTGCTCTTAGATTATAAATGTGTTGATATTGATATATGTTTATATTGTTTGCATATTTTATTGTAGAATGGCTAATCACAATAATCAACACATCGGCAATCGAGTCCTTGAGAAGGACAAGCTTGAAGCGAGCGGTACAAACTATTACGATTGGATCGAAGCCTAAGAATTGTTCTAAGGCAAGAGAAGAAAGCATGTACGTTCTCGATGAACCCATTCCACCTCAACCTTTGCTTTGCAAATGCTTCTAGGAAGGCGAGATAGGGATGCACATAAGAAGCATAATGATGATTCTACAGATGTTGCATGCCTTATGCTTGCCACTATGTCTAAGGCTCTTCAGAATAACCTTGAGCACATAGAGACATCATTTGATCTTACGGAGCGCTTAAAGGAAATGTTCCAAGTGCAAGCAAGAAATGAGCGGTTTGATGTGGTTAAGGCCCTAAATGTATGCAAGATGCAAGAGGGGCAATCGATTGGTGATCATGTCCTTAAGATGAAGGGTCACATTAAGCGTCTCGAAAGGCTTGGTAATCCGATGAGTTTGGAACTCGCCACGGATTTGATATTAAATTCATTGCCTGAAAGTTATGGTCATTTCATTATGCATTATCACATGACTGGCATGGATAAGAATCTCTCGGAATCGCATGCGATGCTTAAGACCATAGAGAAGAATATCAAGAAGCCCCGAACCGATACTGTGTTAATGGTTAACAAAGGCAAAGGGTTCAAGAAAGATGGAAAAGGTAAAGCAAGTGTTGCTAAACCTAAGGCAAAAGTTGTCGTTGCCGCAGAGGCTCCCATAGTATCTCAAAAAGGATGCGGTTTACTTCCATTGCCAAGAGGTTGGTCATTGAAAGTGCAACTGCAAGGCTTACAAGGAAGGCCTAAAGGCGAAGAAGGGCAATGCGATTGCTTCTGATTCAGGTATCTATATGATAGATATTTTCCTTTCTATTTCTAGTTCATTGGTATTAGATACCGGATGTGGATCTCACATTTGTTTAAATGTGCAGGGACTAAGGAATAGAAAGCTACTCAAACAAGGTGAAGTTGACCTACGTGTGGGGAATGGAGCAAGAGTTGCTGCATTAGCCGTAGGGACATATGATGTAACTTTACCTAGTGAGTACTTGTTTTGAACAATTGTTACTATGTTTCGGATTTGAGTAGAAATATTATTTCTGTTTCTTGTTTGGATAATGAAGGGTATAATTTTCTTATTAAGAATAAGAAGTTTTATTTTTATTTAAATGATATGCTTTATGGTATTGTAAATTCATTTAATGGCCTTAATGTTCTTGATGTTGAAGAGAAACAAAATAGTGTTGAAAATATTTATCATGTGGACAAGAAGTCTAAACCGAATGACGTGAACAACTCGTTCATGTGGCATTTCCGGCTTGGTCATATAAACGAGAAACGCATCTCTAAACTCCACAAGGATGGAATGTTAGACTCACATGATTATGAATCATATAAGATATGCGAATCTTGTTTATTGGGCAAAATGACCATACCACCCTACACTAAGAGTAGTGAAAGGGCTAGTGACTTATTGGGCCTAATACATACTGATGTATGCGGACCAATGAGCAGCATTGCTAGGGGAGGATTTCGGTATTTCATTACATTCACCGATGACTTATCTAGATATGGCTATGTCTATCTGATGAAGTCCAAAACTGAATCATTTGAGATGTTTAGAACATTTCAAAATGAAGTACAAAATCAACTTGGCAAAACAATTAAAGCACTTTGATCCGATCGTGGTGGTGAGTATTTGAGCCAAGAGTTTGACAATCATCTAAAAAATTGTGGAATTGTTTCAGAGTTGACTCCACCCGGAACGCCACAATGGAATGGTATTTTCGAGAGGAGGAATAGAACCCTATTAGATATGGTTCGTTTGATGATGAGTCAAGTAGACCTTCCTATATCCTTTTGGGGACATGCATTAGAGACTGCTGCGTTCACACTGAACAGAGTCCCTACTAAATCGGCTCCTAAGACCCCACATGAGATGTGGCATGGAAGAAGACATAGTTTGTCTTTCATGAAGATTTGGGGTTGCAAAGCTTATGTGAAGAGACTTGTCTCTGATAAGTTAGCACCTAAATCTGACAAGGTTATTTTCGTTGGTTACCCTAAGAAAACCAAAGGGTATTACTTTTACAACCGCAATGAGAACAAAGTGTTTGTTTCTCAATATGGTACTTTTCTTGAGAAACAGTTTCTCAATAAAGCATCTAGTAGGAATAAATTGATCTTGAAAAGTTCAAGTACCCGAAAATAACATGGAACCGATAGTAGAGACTGAACCAAGTCCACAAGAAATTGTGGAACCGGTTCAAGATTCACAAGTCCATCGTAGATTGGATAGGTTACGATCCTCACCCAAGAGATATGGGTTTCTCGTGTCGGAAAGTAATGAAGTGGAAGTCATTGAGAATGACGAACATACTTCCTGTCAAGAGGCGATGTCCGATCCCAATTCGGATAAATGGTTAGAAGCCATGAAATCCGAATTGCAATCCATGTCGGATAATCAAGTATGGAACTTGATTGAGCCAGCCGAAAGTGTAAAAACCATAGGGTTGCAAATGGGCCTTCAAGAAGAAGTCAGACATGGATGGGAAGGTACATACTTACAAGGCTAGGCTTGTAGCAAAGGGATATAGACTATGATGAAACCTTCTCGCCTGTTGCTATACTTAAGTCTGTTAGAATTTTAATTGCCATAGCTGCGTATTATGATTATGAGATATGGCAAATGGATGTCAAAACCGCTTTCCTTAATGGAAAACTGCTTGAGGATGTGTATATGACACAACCCGAAGGTTTTGTCGATCCAAGAAATTCTAACAAGGTGTGCAAGTTGCAGAGATCCATTTATGGATTGAAGCAAGCTTCTAGGAGTTGGAATCTTCGTTTTGACGAGAAAATCAAAGATTTTGATTTTGTCAAGAACGAAGATGAACCTTGTGTATGCATGAAATTCAGTGGGAGCATAGTACTATTTCTCTTATTGTATGTCGATGATATCTTACTCATTGGAAACGACATTCCTGCGCTTCAGGCTGTCAAGTCTTGGTTAGGGAAATGTTTTTCAATGAAAGATATGGGCGAAGCCGCTTACATCTTTGGTATCAAGATCTATAGAGATAGATCTAAGAGGATAATTGGTTTGAGTCAAAGTACCTACATTGACAAGGTTTTTAGAAGATTCAAAATGGAAAATTCTAAGAGAGGCAACTTGCCAATGGGTCATGGTGTTACTCTTAGCAAGATGCAGTGTCCTAAGACAACTGATGAGCGAAAGAGGATGAATGAAGTTCCATACGCTTCGGCTATTGGATCTATCATGTACGCCAAGATTTGTACTAGACCCGACGTCTCGTATGCTCTTAGCATGACGAGTCGATACCAATCAGATCCTGGTGAGAACCATTGGATGGCAGTCAAGATGATCCTTAAGTACTTAAGAAGGACTAAGGATGCGTTCTTGGTATTTGGAGGGATGGAAGAAGATCTTGTTGTAAGAGGTTACACAGATGCTAGCTTCTAAACCGACAAGGATGAATTCCGATCGCAGTTGGGATTTGTGTTTATGCTTAACGGAGGTGTGATATGTTGGAAGAGTTCCAAGCAGAGTACTATTGCCGATTCTACTACTGAGGCCGAATATATAGCAGCATCCGCAGCTAAGGAGGCAGTTTGGATCAAGAAGTTCATTAGCGACTTGGAAGTTGTTCCTAGTATCACTAATCCGGTGGAACTTTATTGTGACAATAATGGTGACATTGCACAAGCAAAGGAACCAAGGTCACATCAGCGATCCAAACATATACTTAGACGTTTCCATCTCATTCGAGAGTTCATTGATCGGGGAGATGTTAAGATATGCAAAGTATCAACCGATGATAACATTGGGGATCCGCTTACAAAGCCCCTAGCACAAGCAAAGCACGATGGTCATGTGAGGTCAATGGGTATTCGATACATAGATGGAGCCTAGTGCAAGTGGAAGATTGTTGGTGTAGTGCCCTAGGCTATAGTTAGGTTTAAACTTGAACTGTTATGTATCATCTTTATCATTTATTATAGAGCATGTTTATTTTGTTCATTATATGTTTACATGTTTATTATATTGAATTGCGTCCCTAGTTGTTGTGAACAACTAGTATAAGTTGGTAATGGATAATCATGGAGATGATTATATGCATGGAGATGCACATTACATTTATGGATACTTGCTAGAGAACAAGTATTGGACATGACCTACTTATGAGATTTATGACATGGTCTATTGTCATGATTAAATCTCATGATAGTCGTGTCATTGAATCCTTTGAACCTGAGATTATCATCGTCTTCCACATGATGAACATTGTGTTTAATATAGTCTAACACTGTCTTTAATCGGATAGCAATAAGGGCTATGTTGGCACGATTGGATTCGTGTAGGGAAGAATGATAAGTCAAGATGGGATTTGTCCCTCTCGTTGAGAGAGATGTTTGCTTGGGCCCCTCAATGAATGATGTTGATGAAATGTGTGGCCACACTCAAGTGATTTGATAGAGATCAAATGCATTTGAATTATCAAACATATTCGGAATCGAGAAAGCATTAAACATATGAGTTGACATAGACCATGACTCATGTTCAATTTGACATCGTGGACAAAGGGATTGTGACATTTGATTATCAAGGAATCAAGCTTTGATGTTATATTTAATTGGGTGGACATAATGATTTGCTAGAAGTCACTTATGTCTTGTGAGGTTGATGTTTCAACTCACTACCAACATAAAATATAATTCCTAAAGGGTCACACACAAAAGAACGGATTGAAAATGGCTAAAAGGGTGAAATCGGTCCCTACACGTTTTCCTTGGCAGAATTGGTTTTGGTTTTGACAAGGATTATTTCCCTAATTGTTAGGGATTTATATTTGATATAAATACAATCCTTTGGTCAGCCAAAAACATATGTTATTTTAGGGTTTATGAAACACTAAAATAGAGATCTAGATTAAGAATCAAAGATCAAAAACACTATTAGCCATTGATTATTAAAAATCGTTTCAATAATCGGAGATCATCTAGCAATCAATCAAGAAGCGTTCTTGGTCCGTTCGCGTGTGGATTATCGATAGAGGGTGATTAAGTTATAACCAAAATCTTGAAGACTTCAATCGTTGATTCATCACAAGTCCTAGAACAAGGAGAAGATCAAAAACCTTCATCAACGTTTTTGAGATTCGTTTTTGAGAATTTGCTTTTGAAGATTCGTTTCGAACAAACAAATCGCATTCAAGGTATGTAAAATCTATCTCATATATTTTTCTAATCTCTTCATGCTAGACGGATCATAGGGCTATGGTTTTGTTGTTTTTCAAAGTTCTTCCGCTGCATTTGTAACCCCAAAACCCAACAATAAGTGATCTCTAGCAAGTCATTATGTCCACCCAATTAAATATAACATCAAAGCTTGATTCCTTGATAGATCAATGTCACAATTCCTTTGTCCACGATGTCATATTGAACATGAGTCATGGTCCATGTCAACTTATATTGTTCAATGCTTTCTCGACTCCGAATATGTTGATAATCCAAGTGCATTTGATCTCTATCAAATATCTTGAGTACGGCCGTACATTTCATCAACACTATTCATCGAGGGGCCCAAGCAGACATCTCTCTTTCAATGAGAGGGACAAATCCCATTTTGACTTATCATTCTTCCCTACATGAATCCAATCATACCAACATAGCCCTTATTGATATCCTATTAAAGATAGTGTTAGACTACATCAAACATAACCTTCATCATGTGGAAGACGATGATAATCTCATGTACAAAGGATTCTAATGACACGACTATCATGAGATTTAATCATGACATATATTGACCATGTCATAAATCTCATAAATGGGTCTATCCAGTACCTTGTTCTCTAACAAGTACCCATAAGTGTAATGTACATCCCTATGCATATAATCATCTCTATGATTATTCATTATCAACTTATACTAGTTATTCACAATAACTAGGGACACAGGTTATTATAATAAACATGTAAATATATAATAATCCAAATAAGCAATCTCTATTATAAATGGTAAAGATTATTACATAATGGTATTGATAATTAGTCATAATAATCATCAGCCTAGGGCATAACACCAACAATCTCCCACTTGCACTAGGCCCAATCTCCTAGGCATCGTATACCCATGGACCTAACATGACCATCATGCTTCTGCTTGTGCGAGGAGCTTTATAAGCGGATCCCTATGTTTATCTTCGGTCGATACTTTGCATATCTTAACGTCTTCTCATTCTATGAATTCTTGAATGAGGTGGAAACGTCTAAGTATGTGTTTAGATCGCTGATGTGTCCTTGGTTCCTTTGTTTGCGCAATGGCACCACTATTGTCACACCAAAGTTCCACCGGATTAGTGATACTTGGAACAACTTTCAACCCTAATGAACTTTTGATCCAAACTGCCTCTTTAGCTGCATCGGATGCCGCTAAGTATTCGGCCTTATTAGTAGAATCGACTACGGTATTCTGCTTGGAACTTTTCCAACAAAACCGCACCTCCATTAAGCACAAACCCCAATTGCGATCTTAAATTTTCTTTGTCAGTTTGGAAGCTTGCATCTGTGTAACCCATACAACAAGATTAATTTCCAACCTTTCAAAAACCAAGAATGCATCCTTAGTCCTTCTTAAGTACTTAAGGATCGTCTCAACTGCCATCCAATGGTTTTCACCAGGATTAGTATCTACTCGTCATGCTTAGAGCATAAGAGACGTCGGGTCTAGTACAAATCATGGCATACATGATATATCCAATAGCTGAAGCATACGGAATCTCATTCATCCTCTTTCGCTCACCAGTTGTCTTAGGACACTGAGTCTTGCTAAGAGTAACACCATGACCCATTGGCAAGTTACCTCTCTTAGAATTTTCCATCTTGAATCTTCTAAGAACTTTGTCAATGTAAGTACTTTGACTCAAACCAATTATCCTTTTAGATCTATCTCTATAGATCATGATGGCAAGGATACAAGTGGCTTTACCCGTATCTTTCATTGATAAATATTTTCTTGACCAAGACTTGACAGTCTGAAGTGCCGAAACGTCATTTACAATGAGTAAGATATTATCGACATACAATACTAGAAATAGTACTATGCTCTGACTGAATTTCATGTATACAAAAGGTTCATCTTCGTTCTTGATGAAGTCAAACTCTTTGACCGATTCATCAAAATGAAGATTCCAACTCCTCAAAGCTTGCTTCAACCCATACATGGATCTTTGCAACTTGCATACTTTATTAGAATTTCTTGGATCGACAAAACTTCAGGTTATGTACTATACACATCCTTAAGAATCATTCCATTTAGGAAAGCCGTTTCGACATCCATTTGCCATATTACATAGTCGTAATATGCGGCTATGGCAATTAAAATTCTAATAGACTACGGCATTGCAACTGGCGAAAAGGTTTCAACATAGTCAATACTATGAATTTGCCTAAATCCCTTTGCTACAAGCCTAGCCTTGTAAGTATACACCTTCACATCCATGTCGGTCTTAAAGACCTACTTGCACCCTTTAGTTTTTACACCTTCAGGTGGCTCAATCAAGTTCCAAACTTGATTATCAGACATGGATTGTAATTCGGATTCCATGGTTCCTACCCATTTATTCGAATCAGGAGTGGACATCGCCTCTTGATAGGAAGTAGGTTCCTTATTCTCAATGACTTCTACTTTATTACTTTTCGATACGAGAAATCAATATTTCTCGGGTTCGGATCATAACCTATCCAATCTACGATGAACTTGTGCAACCAGTTCCATAACTCTTTATGAACTTGGTTCCGTCTCTACTCTTGGTTCCATGTTATTTTCGGGCTCTTGAACTTCTTCAAGATTAATTTTACTCCCACTAGATCCTTTATTGAGAAACTGTTTCTCAAGAAATGAACCATATAGAGCAACAAACACTTTGTTCTCATTGCGGTTGTAAAATTAATATCCTTTGTTTTCCTTAGGACAACCAATGAAAATAACCTTGTCAGATTTTGGTGCTAACTTATCAGAGACAAGTCTCTTCATATAAGCTTTGCAACCCCAAATATTCATGAAGGACAAACTAGGTTTTCTTCCATGCCACATCTCATATGGGGTCTTAGGAATCGATTTAGTAGGGACTCTGTTCAGTATAAACGCAGCAGTCTCTAATGTATGTCCTCAAAAGGAAATAGTAAGGTCAACTTGACTCATCAACGAACGAGCCATGTCCAATAAGGTTCTATTCCTCCTTTCAGACACACCATACATTGTGGTGTTCTGGGTGGAGTCAACTCTGAAACGATTTCAAAGTTTTGAGATGATTGTCGAACTCTAGGCTTAAATATTTACCACCTCGATCGGATTGAAGTACTTTAATAGTTTTGCCAATTTTATTTTGTATTTCATTTTGAAATATTCTAAATATCTCAAACGATTCACTTTTGGACTTCATCTGATAGACATAGTCATATCTAGATAAGTCATCAGTGAAAGTAATGAAATACTGAAATCTTTCCCTAGAAATGCTAGTTAATAGTCCACATACATTTCACGTACAAGGGCCAATAAGTCACTAGCCCGTTCACTACTCTTAGTGTAGGGTGATTTGGTCATTTTATCCAATAAAGAAGATTCATCATACCTCAAATGATTCATAATCATATGAGTCTAAAAGTCCATGTTAACGGAGTTTAGATATACGTTTCTCATTTATATGACCAAGCCATCAATGCCATATGAACGTGTTGTTCACATTATTCGGTTTAGTTTCTTATTCATATAATAGATATCTTCAATATTATTTTGTTTCTCAACATCAAGGATATAAAGGTCATTAAATGAAATCTGCAATACAATAAAGCATATCATTTAAATAATTATAAAATTTCTTATTCTCAATAAGAAAATTATATCCTTCATCATCCATATAAGAAACGAAAATAATACTCCTCAGGGATGACCAAATCCGGTCCGGTTCCGGTTCCGGGCCTTGAACCGCCGGTTCCGGTTCGGCCAAATGGTAACCCTTAACTGGCCCGCACTAACCCCGGTTCCGATTCGTCTGATTCCGGTTTTCTCCCCGGTTCGCTCCGGTTCCGGGCTTTTTCGGTCCGGTTCCGGTCCGGTTTTTTGAAAAACATGGAAATTTCGTCCGGTTCACGATTCCGGTTCCGGTCCGGTTTGGCATTTTTGTAACCCTTAACCGGCCCGCACTAACCCCGGTTCCGATCCGTTCGGTTCCAGTTTTCTCCCCGGTTCGCTTCGGTTCCGGGCTTTTCCAGTCCGGTTTTCCGGTTCCGGTCCGGTTCCGGTCTGGTTTGGCCATCCCTAATACTCCTACTCAAATCCGGAACGTAGTAACACTTGTTCAAAATAAGTACTAGTCCACTAGGTAAAGTAACTTCATAAGTTCCTACGGCTAATGCATCAACTATTGCTCCATTCCTCACACGTAGGTCCACTTCACCTTCTTTGAGTAGCTTTCTATTCTTTATTCCTTGCATATTTAAACAAATGTGGGATCCATATCCGATATCCAATACCCAAGAACATGAAGTAGAAAGGAAAATATCTATCATATAGATACCTGAAGTAGTAGTAATCACATTGCCCTTCTTCACTCTTTAGGCCTTCCTTATAAGCCTTGCAACTTTGCTTCCAATGACCAATCTCATTGTAATGGTAGCAAACTGCATCCTTTTGAGACACTTTGGGTTTAGCCTCTTCGGCATTGCCAACTTTTTCCCGGTTTAGCAACCTTTGCTTTACCTACTTTGTAATCCCTTTTGATCCCCTTTCTTGTGTTAACCGCTAACACAACATACTTCTCTTGCCTAGCCTGCACTTGGAACATTTCCTTTGTGCGCTGATTGGACAGAAGCGTTGTATCGCGCGAGACACGCCATGTCCCACGCGAGACAAGTCCTCTGTTTTGGCTCGCCAGAACAAAAGTAGTTACCATGTATTTAAGGTCCTTCATAAGAGCCTTACACATGGTGGCAATCATAAGGCAAGCAATATCATTAGAATCATCAACATGTTTCTAATGTTGCTCCATATCTGCCCCTTGCAACATTTGCAGCAGGTTCAGTAGGATTGGGTTCGTCAAGAACGTACAATTTGCCTAAGAACAATTCTTAAGCTTCTGATCCAATCAGAAGTACCATTCTTTTCGAGCTTGTCCTTCTCAAGGACGAATCGCAATTTATTGTGTAATGCCATTTCTACAATAAGACATACATACAATATGAACACATATAAGCATCAAATTATTTACCATCTAAGAGACAAATAGTATATTTCATAAATACTCCCACTAAATTATACACTTTCAAATACAACCATGTATCATATAATTATAGTAGGCTAAGATCCATATTTCACTTGATTTTGGTTTAATTGAGTCAATGACTGAAATCAAGCTATTTAGGTAGATAACATCAATCATATCATATATGACTCTTAGATCTTTTTATGAGATTCACGACATCATATGTCAACACATTTTTTAATCTCATCTATGCCTTGGGTCAAATCTCATTTGAATGCACCAATTAAGTTCAACCTTTTTCAAACGTATGAGACACAAAACGATGCACCTAACTGAGTCAAAACTACATCAACCGTTATCTCATCTTGATCACATATTAAGATATAATGATGCACCTAACTGAGTCAAAACTACATCAAAATACCTGAATATTTCACAAGTGTTCTAATCAAGGGGTGGCATAAAACTTAAACATTTAAGAAGGTTTTTCCATATAGCAACAAACATCACATGGTTGTATATGAAACTTATGTCTATATCATCATGAACATGGGATTTCACATGACATCCTACTTTAGAATCATACCAATAATCATGTAATAAATAACAATTATAAATTACATAATTATTCAATTCTCAAAACTTAAGGATTCAAGTAATCATGTTAATCATAGTAAATATAAACATCAAATCCTAAACAAACAATTTGTTTCAATTTGAGAATTTACTAATCTTTGTTAATCAAATTAAATAGATCAATAACCCATGTAGAAGATCAATTACATCAATAAACTATTAATCAAAATCATGTTATATCACATATAATTGTTTTCATAAAACAACACACATAAAATCATCAATCTATATCATCAAGCCTGTTAAAGCATATAATCCAATTATATCTAACATTCAAATTTAACCTAATCATGATTAAACGCGGCTCTAATACCACTGTTGGGTTTTGGGATTACATGCGCAGCGAAAGATTTAGCAAATAAAAAAACCCTAGCTTTGAATCCCTCTAACATGAAGAGATTAAAAACTGTGAATATAGATTTACTAACATTGTTGCGAATTTGTCTTTCGTATCCGATTCGTAATTCAGATTTGAATCGTAGATGAAACTTGGATCTTCTTCCTTGTTATTCCTTGGTGATGAATCAACAATGGTGATCTTCAAGCTTTAGGCGATAAAGCAATCACCCTCTATCGGTAATCCACATGCGAACGAACCAAGATCTATATCTTGTTGGATTGCAAGATGATCCTCTTGTTGAAACTCTTTTCAACAATCTATGGCCAATATGGATTTTTATCTGAGGAGTTTTGATCTTTGATTCATAATCAAAATCAAGGAATTAGTGTTTCATAAACCCTAATCTTCATCTCTTATGGCTGAGGCAAAAGGGTTCTATTTATACATTATAAATATCCCTAACTCTTAGGGATAAGGGCCCCTTTCCTAGCCAAAATCGGGGTCTGGAGGACCTTGTCCCGTGCGGGACATAGCGTATCTCGTGCGATAGAAGTATTCGGCAACTTGGGAGTGGTCGCTTGCCTTGCTTGGGAATTTGTCCAGAACCTTTGGCGGGACAACCTTGTCTAGCGCGGGACAGCCCTCCTGCCAGCATCCAATTTCCAATTTTGAGCAATTTTTCAATCCGTTCTTTGTGTGTGACCCTTTAGGAATTATATTTTATGTTGGTAGTGAGTTGAAACATCAACCTCACAAGACATAAGTGATCTCTAGCAAGTCATTATGTCCACCCAATTAAATATAACATCAAAGCTTGATTCCTTGATAGATTAATGTCACAATCCCTTTGTCCACGATGTCATATTAAACATGTTGATAATCCAAGTGCATTTGATCTCTATCAAATCTCTTGAGTACGGTCGTATATTTCATCAACACTATTCATCGAGGGGCCCAAACAGACATCTTTCTTTCAATGAGAGGGACAAATTCCATCTTGACTTATCATTCTTCCCTACATGAATCCAATCATACCAACATAGCCCTTATTGCTATCCTATTAAAGATAGTGTTAGACTACATCAAACATAACCTTCATCATGTGGAAGATGATGATAATCTCAGGTACAAAGGATTCTAATGACACGACTATCATGAGATTTAATCATGACATATATTGACCATGTCATAAATATCATAAATGGGTCTGTCCAGTACCTTGTTCTCTAACAAGTACCCATAAGTGTAATGTGCATCCCTATGCATATAATCATTTCTATGATTATCCATTACCAACTTATACTAGTTATTCACAATAACTAGGGACGCATGTTATTATAATAAACATGTAAACATATAATAATCCAAATAAGCAATCTCTATTATAAATGGTAAAGACGATTACATAACGGTATTGATAATTAGTCATAATAATCATCAGCCTAGGGCATAACACCAACATCCATTACTTAGTCCATACACCCAAAACATATTTCAAGCCTCCCAAATCAGGCCTAAACACATCCAAACATTGTTGATCACACTTGATCATCAAAACCCCCAACATTGGTTCAAGATTAGGATAGTTCCACCACTACACCAACCTTGGATTCAAGGATTGGTACATTTATAACCCTTATCTACCTCTATTTTATTGTTTTAGCTTATAAAGATTGAATCTTGGCCATGCTTTAACATGCTTGCTACGTAATCTCTTTATTTGCATGCTTTGATCTTGATAAATAGTTGTAACGAAACAAACTTACTTGGTGGGACTAGGCTAAATCTGCTAGGATTTCACTAATCCTAATCTTCCATGATGATCTATTGATCAAAGAAGGGGGATTAGTGCATGAGCATGAAAATTCTAGTTTCTTGTTATTAAAGGTTGCTCCCTTTTAGTGTTAACAAAATATTTACATTTCTTGTCCTTACATTCCGTATTCTTAATAAATGACTATTTTATAGGCATTTATAGTTACTTAATTGCATCATTTAACTTAGTTTTAGTTTATTTTAGTTAAAATTAGTTTATTTTATCACATTATATGCGGATATTATGTGTGGGGTGCCTTTTTGTGGTGGATTCGAAATTTCATGAGTAAATTGGAGCAAATTTTGGCGTGGGATATGGTTCATGATGATTTGGAACAATTCTAGCAAGAAAAGAGGTCAAGGAGCAGCAACCCAAAATGGCACGATCGTGCAACCAAACTGGCACGACTGTGCAGAATACACTGAGGCTGAAGGACATGATTTTCATTTGGCACAACCGTTCCAAATTATAGTGCACGGCCGTGCCAAGTTAAAAATCTGCAGCTTTTGCTTTGTGTCTTTTGGAGAAAGGGACACAAATTTTGGTTGAAATACATATATATAGCCATTGTAAACTTCAGTTTTGTATCATCAGATATTATCTAGAAACATTATCATTCTACTCTAGATTATTTTGTATTCCATATACATAAAAATTCTCAAAAATCATTCAAGATTTTGAGCATTCATTTGTTCTTGGAGGATGAAATTTATAGAAGATCTTGAAGGCTTCTCACAATCTTTTGTCTCTCTTACATCAAGTTTAAAGAATAAGCATCCTCTTTCTCTCACTTCTTATTTACATTTATGTCTTATTCTTATTTCTTTATTTCTAGAATAGAAATGGCTAGTGAGTAATGTCTTTATTTTTTGGGGTTGGAAATTCTATAAGACATGTAATTCATCCATGTACATTATGTAATCTTTTCTATTCGTCTCAAATCAATTCTTTTCTTATTGATCTTAATGCCTACAAATAGGAGACGTCCATATTTATGTGATTATAATTAATCAAGAGACGTATTTAGCCGTGAATCTTGATTAACGAAACCATATGAATTGAACTATGTACTATTAATCACGAGAGTAAATTAAATGCCCAGGGATGATCCTTTAGTGGAAAATACATAGATTTTATATAAACTTAATGGGTTTTGGCTAATGTACGGAACCATCGACAAAAAGACCGTGTTAGCCAAAAATACGTGTACTATACCTGATCGTGAGAAGTAAGCATAATTTAGTGTATCATCCCTGATTTATAACTTGAACAATATTATAAAAACATGATTTTATATGATGATTGCATATTGTGTGAACTCCAACCCTAGGAATATTTTTATCATAAACTCCAATCCAAATTAGAGTAGTTATGGATTATTTCTAGTATTCTTACAAACAAATATCCCCCCAATCTCATTTCTATTTGATCTCTTTTTAAGCAACATTAATAAATGGTAACATTGTCCTTGTAGGATTCAACCTGCATTTGCCATTTCTATATTACATTTATATTGTGCACTTGCGGTATTTAATAAGCCGTTAATTTTAGGCTTAACAAGTTTTTGGCGCCGTTAATGGGGACAACAATTTACTATTTTAGTAATTGCTTTTAATCATTTATATTTTTTTTGTTTTATTAATTTTTATTGTATCTAACTGTGAGTACACGAATCCAACTCGCGATTCGTACAGTGCCTTTTACACAATAAAAGGTGCACTAGGGTGTAAGTACCCAAATCCGGATCGTCCAAATCCGTCAGAAAGTTAACCGAAATCCGTTAACTGGCCCGCTCCAGGCTAACCGAAACTCGTTAAACTCCCCTGCCGTGCTAACGAGACGTCCGGGATCGCCCGTGCATCCCGACGTCGAACCGTACTTAGCACGTGGCATCTCACGTAAACGTATGGCTTTCCCTGAAAAACGCATTTTCCGGCACTTTCCGGGGGCGTTTCGGACATTTCCCGGACTGTTATTTTAAAAAACGGACAAAACCGGGACCGAGGGACAAAATCCCACCTCAGCTGGTGACTCAGAGGGCACGTGGCAGCCATGCCACCTCCCTCTAGTCACCCTTCAATCAATTTCAAAGGGAAAAGACCAAAATGCCCCTGGTTTGCAAGCCAAGTCCTACTGGGACTCACCGTGCACTTTTCCCGAAATTGCCAGCAAGTCCCCGCATTTCCAAAATTCCCAAAACCCCGAAATTCACCCAAGTCCCACGGACTCTACTGCAATTTTCACCCTATAAATAGAAGTTGCTGTCAAAGGCAAAAGGAGGATTTTTTCACACCAAAAAATCACATACCCCACGGTCCAAACTGGTTTTCACCCCTCCCGAGCTCCCATTTTGTCTCGATTCGCGTGAAACCTTCGTATTTCGATCAAATACGCACCCTACAACTTCGAAACAACCTTTCGAATCACTTTCCGTGTCCCGTACACACCTCCCGAGCCAAAGGAGTCGACCCTAGCCATAGGTATAACTCCCTCTCTCTGACTCTTCCGTTCCGTCTCGGTTTACGTGCCAGTCGCTATAACTGTTTCGAACGTCATTATCAAAATGTAGACGCCTCCGTCTAACGGGGTCCGATACGTTTTAGCCCCTCGATCCTCTTCTCTTTCCGTAAGAGAAGTAATCACGGGTTAAAACGGCGTTCCGACCCCGTTCCGTTTACTTTCATGTCATTTACAATTCCAAGCCGTTTGGCCTCGTTGATCGTCATTTACAATTCCGAGCCGTTTGGCCTCATTGATCGTCATTTACAATTCCGAGCCGTTTGGCCTCGTTGATCGTCATTTACAATTCCGAGCCGTTTGGCCTCGTTGATCGTCATTTACGAATCCGGATCGTTTGATTCCGTTGACACCGCTTTAAATACTGTCATTTACAAGTCCGATCCGTTTGGATTGTGATAGTATTTACTTTTCAAAAGTCCGAGTCGCAACCCGATTCGTAGATCGCATATCATTTAATACGCATTTTTCCCGTAAAAATCGTTAACAATGTAATGCCCGGTTCAAAGCCGGAGTTCGTCCGTCGAACTCTCTTTCAAAACGCGCGAAGTGACGTTCGGCCTCCGAATGCTCATCTTCAAACTCAAAGTCAAAGCCGCCATTTGATACTTAAAATCATTTAATACGCTTTTTCCCGTAAAAATCGTTAACAATGACTCGTATGGCTCAAAATCGACGTTTGCCACGCAAACGCTCATTTCAAACTCAAAGTCGACGTTTGCCACGCAAACGCTCATTTCAAACTCAAAGTCGACGTTTGCCACGCAAACGCTCATTTCAAACTCAAAGTCGACGTTTGCCACGCAAACGCTCATTTCAAACTCAAAACCGACGTTTGTCATTCAAACGCTCGTCTTTTCAAAAGTCACCTAATCAACGTTTGTCATTCAAACCAAGATTAAGCTTGTCATTCAAGCCCCCATTTCAAAACACACACACACACACACACGATTTCGAGAAAGGTAGAAAGACTCGTCATGCGAGGCGTTTCGGGCGATCTCGTAATACTCTACCCGAAACATAACCTGACCTCCGAACCTAACAATTTCTGGTACTAAAAGCTTTTTACTCATTTTTGCTGCCAATAAAAATGATCCCCTTTTTCAAAAGCCTTTTCCTAAGTTTTTGCTACCAATAAAAACGACACCTTTTCACAAATAGCCGTTTCTCAACGTTTGGGCTCAAAATACAAAAACCGCGTGGCGACTCCTCATTCTGCTCCTTCCTGTGAAGCGAGGTCTCAGACACCAACCCCCCGCGAAAGACAACCGCCTTTTCCACGCCCCGCGCGCGAAAAAGATCGGGTAATTTCATAGGGGCATTTTGGTACATTTATATTTATCCCAGAACTTTCGAGGACTTTCCCATAAGTTCTTTACTGAGATAGTACCTATAGGGCATTAATCCAGGCTTTTGGACCTATAAGGAATTACTCAAGAAGGTTCCTAGGCAGTTATGGCTCGTTCTGTCCCGCGACAAATCGTGTCATGGACAATGGACATACAATGTCCCGCGACATACTTTACCGCTCCTAGGCTCCTATAAAATACAGCCTCCTCCTCCCATTTCCAGATCCCTTTTTCAACATATCAATGTTACTCAGCCAAATTGAGAGCGTACACACAGTAATCCCACAGAACACACACAATTCTTCTCTCTCACATACAAATTCTCTCTCTCACACAATTCTCTATACAATTCTCTTCCTCACACAATTCTGAGCTTGATATTAGCTCTGAAGCTGATCTCTGAAGGTTCCTATACCTAACTTGGTATAGGAATTGTGGTCTACAAGGGTAACATTCTCTCTCCCTCTCCTTCTCTCTCTTTTCCTTCATTATGCATGCATTTTCATGTTTAATTGGATGAGTATTGGAGAATTGTGATTTTGAAATCTCTGTTATAATCTCAGATGCTGTGAATTAGTAATCGTTTTCATGTTATTGCATGTCATTAATTCGTTTTTATGTGTTTTTGCTTGTTCAACAAGATAAGTGTGGACCCCTCATATCCACACCCTCTTGATTGTTTATTATTGATCTATGTGGTCTCTGGAATCCATATCTGGTGCAATTTGATTTAGATATTCCTTTGTTTATTCTGCAAGCCAGGTTTGTAAAGCTTCTGTAGATGGCTACCTATGTCACGCGACACATCTAGCCAGACTAGATCCTATGTCCCGCGACACATCTAGCCAGGCTAGATCCTGTGTCCCGCGACACACTTAGACATTTTGCAGAAGTTGCCTTTTCAGTTGTAATCTGTTCTTAAATCTTGTATCTCGGGATGTGGCCCCCCGCTCAAAGTGGTTCACAAGTTGTATTTATCTCATATTATCAATAGAAAATGCATTTATTCTCTTTTGTCTCACACATGGCACACACTTATTGAATATTATAGATGTTAGATTAGAAAGACTCGTTATAAGGCATTTTGGGTGAACTTCTTGTTCTTCCCAAAACGTAACCTGACCTCCGAACCCGTTATATCTTTATAAAAGGTTTTTTAAAGTTTTCCTTTAAAAATGGAGTGGCGACTCTCATATTTTTTTATCGCGCTCGTATGTTCCGTCTCATTTTCTAAACTCATTTTCAAACTTCCCATGCGTTTGCATGCGGACGGGGGCGTATGTTCAGTGGTGACTCTGCTGGGGACCTGAAACTTGTGTTTCAATAGTGGGTCAAGCTTTCGTTCTTTCTAACATCCTTTATATTCACTTGTGTGTTACTTGTTTGTGACATTATGTGTAAACCTTCTATGCTTCTATGCTTGCCAGGCTTCTTTGTATTCTTATTCTGTTGAGATGAGGCTATGAGATGAGTTATTGCCTTGATTGGAGCTTGTTCTTGTTCCTGCTTTGGGTTCTGGATTTCTGGCTTGTCAAGTCGTGCGACAAGTCGTGCTAGATCTGTCCTGTGTCTCGCGACACAGTTGGCCATTATGTAGTTGATCAGGTTTTGGTTGAGGGCAGTCCCTTGATCAGATTGTGATATGTTGCTTATTGTACCATGTGTTTCTGGTGTGAGTGGAATTGTTTTTCCTTTGTCATCTCTTTCGGAAAAAAAGGACATAAAAAATCTTTTTCTCAATAATGTAACATAGTCAACCGCAGACTACCTCACTAGTTGTAGATCCCATTTTTGGAGCGATTGACGGCATCGCGGACGGTGATGTATGTCGCCTACGTTTGAGCGCTTGATATCAATCTTGGCACCCTAGATGCACCCTAGGTTGGATCACACTTTTTTTCAGCCTACCCTTATACGGTTGGTTTTTGATACACCATTTTCAAATATACTAAAATAAATTGTGTGAATTTTAATCATAGGATATAATACCTACACGACCTAGCACGTATGGGCATGTTTCCATTGCAACATGATTTCGACAAGGGATCATGCCGCAGTGCCAACATGTAACAACGAGAGGTCATGCCGGATTTTTTCTTGAAATTCTTCAGAAATACCCGTCATGCTGCCGAATTTTTTTCTAGAAATTTGGTCTACTCGTCCGCTCCATAAAGCTTTGGTCTTGTATTGGTATTATTGACTATTATTAATTTTTTTATACAATGCATTTGATATATTTCGAATGGTATATCCCTAGGTTCCCATTTGAGGTTTAGATTGCGAAAAAGAAGGCTTCTCCTTTTCCAACCGTTCCTAGGACTTCTAAAAGACATCGTTTTCTACTTGAAAATTAATAACAAACTTGCACGAGTCTGTCTCCCATCTCCTTTCCCTTTCTTCCCTCTCCCGCACCTTATCAAAGCTCTTTCCCTCTGAAGCTACGGCAAGTTGGTTTCGTGCTCCGGTTTGTGGTGCTCATTTAGTCGATGTTCCTGAGGCAGCGGAAGCAGTCATAGTATCCGAGTGGTATTCTTCATCTGATTCGGATACCGAAATGTCAAGTGCAGAGAATGTTATGGCCAACCAGTCTGGAGTTTCGCATGCCATAGGTAGCAGAGTGCGGATGGTTTATCTATTGAAGAGTTGCAGGCTACCCTTGAAGCTGCTCTTGCTCGTGAGCTGAGGCCCAGTTGATTGCTCAGGCTCCTAAGACTAGGGAACACGAAATGCATGAATGCTTTGTGGAAGCGATGCACATTCGCGAATTTGCCATCCCTCCTCCGGCATCTCAACTAAACCAAGCTCAGAATCAGGGTATGCAGTTGAATCCTCAAGGTGGTGTTGGCAATGTTGGAAGGCTACAACCAAGCTTCTATGATTTGACGTCGTCACTGAATCCCAATGCTTCCATGCCTCCTGGTCAGTTTGGGTTGCAGTTTCAGAACAGTCATCAGTCTCAGCCTTAGAAAAATCTTTAGGGTTTTTGGCTTCTGAGTTCCCAGCATCAGGAAGGTTTCCAGGGTGGTCAGTTTCGTGGTCCTCAGTCACAAGATGGGTCCCAATACCAAAGTCAGTATCAGTTCTCTGGCAATCAGTTCAATCAGGAAGGATTTCTGCAGCCTCCTTTTAATCAGTCTCGGCCTCAGGGTGGGTTTTCTCAGCCGTTGATGGGGTCAACTTATGGTTTCGGTTCATCACCTATGCAATGTCAGTTTGGATCAACTCAATATCCAGGATCAGCTCCTTATTTGACTGCTAGTGCTCCGCTTCAGAACCAGAATTCTTCATTTCAGAATGCGCATTTTCCTCCGTTGCCCGGCACAAGTCAGTTTGGACATCTGTCATCTCAAGGAGGTTCTCAACAATTGGGTAATCAGAATGTGGTACAGTTCAATGGTTATGATCAGTAAGGGAATAAAGTGCCGAGCTCAGTTGGTCTGTTTGATAGCAATTGGAACATCCCGAGTACTTTTGGTCTTCCACTAGCTTCCTTGCCCACAAGGCATCCTTTTGAGAATCCTTTCTTCCAGTCAAACAATTCCGTGCTTTCTTCAATCGTGTCCCCCACTATTCTTCAACCTTCTAATGTAACTCCCGAAGTCGCCGTTATGTGGGACCATATGAAGATCATGCAGCAGCAAATTGATAAGTTGACCGTGGGAATGAGTGAACTCAAGGTAGTAGATCCAGGACAAGTGAAAGCTCTCCCTCACAAGTTTCAGATGCCAAGGATGGAGTTTGATGGGAATGCATGTCCAAAGACTCCGAATAGTGGGAAGTTTCAGCCCCGTTAGCAACATAAATTTGATGATCTCGGGATGACTACCGAAGAAGCATTCAATGGTTTGATTCGAATTGGGATGATTAAACCACTTGACAACTATAGCCCCGCTAACCCCAACCCAAAGCTGGACACGAGCAAGTATTGTCGATTTCACCAGTATCCCGGCCACACTACCAATAATTGCATTACTTTGAAGAAGATCATTCAAGGGCTCGTGGATGACAATAAGATTGAGAAAGATCCTTGCCCCAACACTGTCAACAATCCCCTTCCTCCTATCCAAGGTTGAAGATATCATTCAGTTTTCGTAGGTTCTAGAATGTCCCTTTGGGACATGAGTCTGTTGAGTCCACTTTGGACTAGTTATTGTTCTTTCAGTAATAAGAGTCTTTATTTCTTTTCTTCCTAGACTCGAGACGTCATTTGCACACCTTCATTACATTTAAATGAAATGGTTTTATTCTATATGATCACTTGTGCTGCTTAACAAATAATCTCTTGAAATAGCTAATATTTAGATTAATTGGTGTGAGAAAATCAACCGATGACCTCTTCAAGTTGGAGCTTACCAATCACATATCTCGCATCTCCTGTGCTCTTTCTTTGGCTCATATGCTCACATATCCTTCATCATACTCATCATGTCGTTGGTCAATGAATTTTCATTAAGCAAGCAATGAAGCCTTAATTTCATTTAGGTCATCCGGTAGGGATTCCAACTAAAACCTTTCACCATAGGAAAGCCATTATCTTACCCTCACCAAACAATATCCTTCATTTCAAGATCGGCATGCTTTGGAAACCCGTTTAGCCACCTCCAGAAGAAAGAGGGACTATCCTTGAGGCTCCCATGATTCGCAGGAAAATTGATCGCCTACAAGCTCAAGAATGGCGGAATGCAACGATCCACACTAGGGGTTAGCAGAAGTTCTCAAAAATAACAAAGGAAAGGAGAACAAAAGATACCCTATGTATATCTTGTCCCTAGTGATTCTCTCAAAGAAATAATGATCTAGCTGTTTACTTAAAGGGAGTCTCGTAAACCATAAAGAGACAACATAGATTTCCCATTGCCAACACCTGCCTACCAATTACAACCATCCTCTCACTTTCAGAGGATACTCCCATTAGCCTTGACCTCACCGAAGCCAAATTTGACCTCTCATTCTTAGAGGCAGTGAAGATGCAACCACAATTTCCCCGCCATAGAAATCCCAAACACATCCTTGAAAGCCAACCTCTCATCTTCAGAGGTTAAGTCAGCAAAAAGCCCAGTCGACTCTCACCTTAAGAGGTCATGATGCAAACAAAGATCCAAATCACCCGATGGCCGATCGAAACCCTGATACCCAGCTACAGTCCCTACCGGATAGCAGTCTAGTCCCAATTTAATCAAGGTCTAAATCAAATTAAAACTTCATTGCTTGCTTAAATTGGAACTTAATGCACCATGGTTCAAGACCATCAATCAGAGATTATGCAAAGTCAATTCTTTCATTTGTCATTTTATGTGAGCATATTTTATTTCCTCTCCAAGATTAGGAACTTGTCCTACTCTTGTGAAAATCCATGTCCTTTCTATTCCCCAAAAAACACTTTCCGTGTATGCTTCACTGGGGCTTCGCATCCGTGTCTCTCGGCGACACTCCAGTAAATTTGATCCTTGATATCGGTTGGGTTTCTTCTCTTAATTGATAAAAATATTTGTTCATATCAGGATTAGTGGTTGAATAACCCGAACATTAACAAAGGGTTTTAAGCAGTGTTGTGATCATTATGAATAAAACAAGTTTTCATATGTCTCGTTAAGTCTTCTTTATTCTACAAAATAGGAGTATAGAGCTAAACACTAATTTTCTGTCAGCAGGGGCTTCCAATGTTTACAAACCTTGCTACAATTATACTCTCTCAAAAGAGTCAAACCCAATGCGAGTTTTTACACAAAATCGGGATTCATTCCTACTTTTCAAATAAATGTACCCCTGTAGGTATATATTTTCGAGTCTTTTTTCCAATAACTGTTTTACTAGGGTACAAATAGAAGGATGGGTAACCTTGTTCTGTAACATGACACTCTGTCAAAGTGGGGCTGCACCAAAATTAGTCCACGGCTTAGTTGGGTGGTTACTTATAACAGGAGTCTGCTTCCTGGGTTCACAAATACTCCCCAGGGATTTCGTCAAAATGGGGTTGCACCAGATTCAGTTCGGATCTCTTTGGGTGACCAAATTCGATCAGGATTCTAGCTAGCATTCTGGGTTCGCAAAAATTTCTCCTTACCGGGGCTCTATTAGGCAGAAAGGGATTGTTTATACATAGGATCTTCTGTGTAGATTCTGAGGCTTGCTTTACACTCTCGGTCTTCGATGCTAGCTTTATAACTGAAGTCAATGTCTACTCCACTTGGGGCTGCTAAAATTATTGCCACCATCAGACGGCAACAAACCTGCTGCAATCTGCACTCACCAAGGCACGTCCTCGACTTGTCTATGCTGCAATCATCACCCATACATTTCTCAAACGCATGGGAGAGGGTTCACTTGGCCATACATCATACACACATATACAAATCCATAAACCAATCACCCCATACAATCATCATCTCATTTTCATTTTCAAAAAAACCAATCACTCCATACAATCATCCCCCCATTTTCATTTTCAAATGGATAGACTCATGCAATAAAACTAACAATACATCAATGACCAAGTTCAAATGTCTAAAAGTAGCATAGTCAAATAAAATGTCTAGAGTGTTGCTTTTCCTAGAGGGTACAATAATCAAATGGTCACAATCTGATCATGGAGGCTACTCTGACTCCTCCTCCTCCTCTTCATCATCATAATCACTCTCGTCATCATCTCACAGAACTGGCCAAATCCAACTGCACAAACCTTGCCCTTGGGTGAATGTGGCACATCTGCACTACCCGACAAGCTCTTCCAAAGACGGCCAATCACTTCAGGTGATCCTCTCGTGCGCAATCCCTGCAGGTAGGCACATCACAGGTATTACAACATATCTCAGTCAATTAAAAAGCATCATTATTATTCTCTTCGGGTCTGTCCCACTTTTTTCCCAAAGCATCATTCTCTTTGGGTCTGTCCCACTTTTTCACAAAAAAATCATTGTTATTCTCTTTGGGTCTGTCCCACCTTTTCACAAAAAATCATTGTTATTCTCTTCGGGTCTGTTCCACTTTTCACAAAAAATCATTATTATTCTCTTTGGGTCTATCCCACCTTTTTCACACAAAAAAAAATCATTGTTATTCTCTCTGGGTCCGTCCCACTTTTTTCAAAAGCAAAAATCATTGTTATTTTCTTTGGGTCTGTCCCATCTTTTTTCATAAAATCATCAATATTTTCTTTGGGTCTGTCCCACTTTCTTTACAAAATCAATCATACTTGTTTCGGGTCTGTCCCATTTTCTTTGCAAAATTTTTCATTGTTCTTATGATGTTGTGCGACACATCGTGCCCAGGTTGCTTGTTTTACTGTTTTGCCCCTGTGGCATGTTTTACTGTCTTGCCCATGTGGCCTATTTTACTGTTTTACTGTCTTGCCCCTGTGGTATGTTTTCCTACCTTGCCCCTGTGGCCTGTTTTACTGTTTTGCCCCTGTGGCATGTTTTCCTATTTTGCCCCCGTAGCCTGTTTTACCGTTTTTCCCCTGGCATTTTCCTGTCTATTTCTCAATAGTCAAATTCCGGGTGACTTCCCAATAATAGTCAAATTTCGGGCAACTTCCCCATAATAGTCAAATTTTTTAGCGACTTCCCCATAATAGTCATCCATACCGCTTTGGTTTGAGACACCGCACATTCTCACTTTCTTGAACTATGATCCGGCTTGATTCGTTCTTAGGGATACGTAGGAATCCTTTCTCAAAAGGTCCAGCCATTTGACCACTTTGGTCTTTCTTTTTCCCAGCAGTCGCTCGTTAGGCTTGGGATCCTTTCTTGTCGACAACCCCACTTCTTCCATAAGTGACGTTGCCGAGGGGCTACTGTGAGTACCCCAATCCAACTCGCGATTCGTACAGTGCCTTTTACACAATAAAAAGTGCACTAGGGGCATTTTGGTACATTTATATTTATCCCGAAACTTTTGAAGACTTTCCGTAAGTTCTTTACTGAGATAGTACTTATAGGGCATTAATCCAGGCTTTTGGACCTATAAGGAATTACTCAAGAAGGTTCCTGGCAGTTATTTGGCGCCAAGAGGCAGTTATGCTCGTTATGTCCCGCGACAAATTGTGTCATGGACAATGGACATACAATGTCCCGCGACATACTTTGCCGCTCCCAGACTCCTATAAAATACAACCTCCTCCTCCCATTTCCTGATCCCTTTTTCAACATATCAACGTTACTCTTCCAAATTAAGAGCGTACACACAATAATCCCACAAAACACACACAATTCCTCTCTCTCACATATAAATTCTCTCTCTCACACACAATTCTGTATACAATTCTCTTCCTCACACAATTCTGAGCTTGATATTAGCTCTGAAGCTGATCTCTGAAGGTTCCTATAACTAACTTGGTATAGGAATTGTGGTCTACAAGGGTAAAATTCTCTCTCCCTCTCCTTCTCTCTCTTTTCCTTCATTATGCATGCATTTTCATGTTTAATTGGATGAGTATTGGAGAATTGTGATTTTGAAATCTCTGTTATAATCTCAGATGTTGTGAATCAGTAATCGTTTTCATGTTATTGCATGTCATTAATTCATTTTTATGTGTTTTTGCTTGTTTAACAAGATGAGTGTGGATCCCTCATATACACACCCTCTTGATTGTTTATTATTGATCTCTGTGGTCTCTGGAATCCATATCTAGTGCAATTTGATTTAGATATTCCTTTGTTTATTCTGCAAGCCAAGTTTGTAAAGCTTCTGCCGATGGCTACCTATGTCACGCGACACATCTAGCCAGACTAGATCCAGTGTCCCGCGACACATCTAGCCAGGCTAGATCCTGTGTCTCGCGACACACATAGCCATTTTGCAGAAGTTGCCTTTTCAGTTGTAATCTGTTCTCAAATCTTGTATCTCGGGATGTGGCCCCCCGCTCAAAGTGGTTCACAAGTTGTATTTATCTCATATTATCAATAGAAAATGCATTTATTCTCTTTTGTCTCACACATGGCACAGACTTATTGAATATTATGGATGTTAGATTAGAAAGACTCATTATGAGGCGTTTTGGGTGAACTTCTCATTCTTCCCAAAATGTAACCTGGCCCCCGAACTCGTTATCTCTTTACAAAAGGTTTTTCAAAGTTTTCCTTTAAAAATGGAGTGGTAACTCATATTTTTTTATCGCGCTCGTATGTTCCGTCTCATTTTCTAAACTCATTTTCAAACTTCCCATGCGTTTGCATGCAGACGGGGGCGTATGTTCACTAAAATCTCTTCCAAAGATTTTTTTTGTCTTTTAGTACTTCATTAGGTATTCTTGGTGTATATGAAAAGAACCCACCTATTCCTTGAAGAATTTGATCCGAAACCTGAGAGAACTTTTCACGAGAGATGAAGAAGACTAAGAGAAGTACTAGAACGAAAAATGGGGGAAGAAGAACCCGCAACACCACCACCTAAAACCTTGAGGGACTTCGTCAATCCAAGTACCCCGGGTACTAGATCACCCATTGCTGTGCCGAATGCCGATGTGGCCAACATTTAAATAAAGCCGCAACTACTACATATGGATTTGAATAACCAATTCAGCGGATCGGCATTCAAAGTCCCACATATCCATGTTCAAACATTCTTAGAATATTGTGACACCACCCGAATCAACGGTGTCACGCCTGAGGCAATTAGGATGCGCCTTTTTCCTTTCTCATTAAGGCGAAGCAATGCTAAACTCGGCTCCATACAGCTCATTGACAACATGGGACAAAATACAAGAAGCGTTTCTTGGGCGTTTCTTCCCTCCTAGCAAGACCGTACAAATCCGGACTAAGATCACAAATTTTAGTCAAAAAAGGAGACGAGTCTCTCTATGATGCTAGAGAGAAATACAAGAAACTCCTAAGAATGTGCCCCCACCATGGCTAACGGTCTCTCATTTAGAACGAGAGAGACAATTGATGCCGCTGCAGGAGGTGCACTAATGAACAAGGCGGTAGACGAAGCATATGACTTGATAGAGAACATTTCCTTAAACCATTATTAATGGTCAAATGAGAGGGATCAATCTCAGGGGACTACATGTAAGTATAATATTGATACCGCTAGTCTTTTGTCCTCTAAAGTTGATATGCTTCTTAAAAGTTTGAAACTTTAAATGTGAATGCGATGGCCAATGTTAGCGTTGTTTGTGAACTATGTGGGTCAAAATTATATCATATTGAAAGTTGTTATTTGTCGACACTACTTCTAGTGAACAAGCCAGTTTTGTTAATTCCCATGTGCAAAAGAGTGGCATGTATATAACCCGTAATGGAAAAATCACCCTAATCTTTCCTATAGGAGTAACAACATTTTAAACCTACAACCTCCTACACAAACACAACCACCGGGATTTTCACAAAGGAATTTCAATACTAATCCTAATGCTTTCCCTCCCCCTAAGTCAAAATTGGATCTTATTAGAAACTAAAAATGCATAAGAGAATACTAATAATGAGTTTAGGGAATGCTTCAAATTGTTGAATGCTAGGTTTGATAATTTAGCCGCCCACAATAAAATGCTTGAAAATCAACAAGCTCAACAGGCCATCACTTCGCATAGACCAGAAGGAAGTTTTCCCGGTCAATCGCAAAGGCCCAATAAGCATGTTAATGTGTTAATCACAAGGAGTGGAAAGGAATTGATAGATCTCCCTCCTAAGGAATATGTCAAACCGAGTGAGGAGAATGTTAGTTCAACCCCACCAATGGTTGTTGAGACTAACAAAGAGGTTGAGAAGGGGACGGAATCCCCTAAAATTTCTAGAACTTATGACCCGCCGATAGCATACTCTCAAAGGTTGGTAAAGGCAAAGTTAGATAAACAATTTGCAAAATTTCTAAAAGTTTTAAAATCGATTTACATCAACATCCCTTTTATCGATGCTTTACAACAAATGCCCTCTTAAGCTAAATTTTTAAAAGTTATACTTTCAAGCAAGAGAAAATTTGAGAAATATGAGACCGTCACTTTGACGAAAAAAGCTAGTGTCGTTTCGCAAAGAAAACTCCCCCTAACTTTAAAGAACCCAAAAATTTCTCTATTCCTTGTAATATTGGTAAGTTTAATGTTGATAATGCTATTTAGATCTTGGGGCAAGTGTAAGCCTCATACCTTTATCGGTAAGTGAGAAACTTGGTGTAGGGCAAATCAAACCCACCACCATTTCTCTCAAATTGGCGGACCGCTCAATTAAATAGACAATATGTTTTATGGAAGATGTGCCTTGTCGTATAGGGAAATTAATCATCCCTATCGACTTTGTAGTTCTTGAGATGAAGGAAGACCATCACATTCCCGTTATTCTATGGAGACCATTCCTTGCCACCGCTAGGGCAATTATCGATGTTAAGAATAGTAACCTCTCTTTAAATATAGGAGATGAGAAGGTCGAATTTAACTTAAAAAAAATATGAAAAATCCTCATCTCAAGAATCATTGATATGGAGTTAATGTTCTTAAAAATTATAGCAAGGAAATTGTAATTTCACAATCTAAGTCCCATGCCTTATAAAAGAGAATTCTTTAGATTGTAGCAATAATAATGATATGTTCAATTATTCTATGTACCTTAATGCTAACCGTGTAGCAAATAATGAGAACACCAAGCTTTAAAAGTTGGAGGCTAAAGCGGAGCCATCCAACAATAAGGTAAAAAGTAAAGCACCGAAAAAGGGAATCGTGATAGGATGGCGCATGTGCAAGGATTACTTACATTCTATTACGTCAACAACTAGTGTGGAATGGCACATTTGTAGGGATTACAGACAATCAAAATACCTGCTCCTGTTGTTGGAAAAATTCGTTATATGTGAAGAAAATGTGTATTTTCCTTACATGAATCGTTTGTCGTTTGACAAAGATTATTGTGGGTTCATGTTCCACGTTGTGAGAACATGAAAATGAAATATCTAGATGTCCAATTTGGTATTGGATAAGAAAGATATGATAGCTCAAAGTTGGTGGGTTGAAAGTGTAACTTTTGAAACTTCATCAAACTATTGATGTTTCATAAATCCAAATTATTAAGGGATTAATTGGATACATACCAAGAGTCTTAGGGTTACAAATTGAAAGGACCTTCATATAAAATTCTAGGACTTTTGGTGGAGCTAGATGAGAGTTACCCACAACAAAAAACTAGAATATTTTTTTCATCAATCTTTCCACCCTCCCTCTTGCAATTTGTTATCTTCTTCCTTTGGCCTCCTAGAGAAATATCCATGGTGATTTTGTCCAAGCATAGGGAAATTCGCCGGAAAACTTAAGTGCAAAGTTGTTCCGGTTCATCCGTTCTATCCTGGGAGACTAACGTCAATTGAAGACCTCGAGCACTCGTAGTGAGGGGGCAAATTAGTCTTAAGGAGAGTGTCTAACACGGGTCGGATTCAAGCAAATTCAAGATGACGACTTACGGTTTTTTCTTTGTTAATTTTTATGTTGTATATTGTATTTCAATTTTATTGTAATTCTTTTTCTTTTGTGCTCGATTGTTTAGATTTGTGTAACAATCTTAAGACTAATTCCCTATTTGAGAAAGAATTACAGATTTGGAAATCCGGTGGAGCGGTAATCAAAGAAAGAGGTAAAAGAATTGGAAAACGATGGACGAGACGGAAGAAAATTCCAGCACGTTTTTTCAGCAATCATCTGTGGTAAAAATTATTTTTCCGTTTCTTTAACCGTTGGATTGGACTGAAATTCGGTGTGCATGTTTACGACTCATAGGAGAAGATTCTGAACGGTGGAGATCGGATTTTATTATGTAGATATTAATATATAAATTTCGGAACAGAACAGTTTTTAAAAGAAGTAATGATGTATTGACTTACGGATGAACATCAAGGATGTTGCAATGATTGTGTAAAATAGTTGTGGTGATGCCACTTCTAGTGTTTATACAATGAATGATAGATCTCTTATGGTTCATGAAAATCATAGTGAGAAAAATTAAAAAGTTCAATTGAACTAAATTGAGAAAATGAACGGTTAAAGATATTGTATTTAACGTTCTTATGATTCACAAGAATCATGTTGAGAAAAATTGAATAGTTCATTGAACTAAGTTGAGAAGATGGATGGGTAAAAATTTAGTCTTTAACGTTGCATTTTATAAATGAAAATTCTTTTGAACTAAGTTGAGAAGATGAACGGATAAAGATGTAGTCTTTAACGTTGCATTGTTTATACGATGTATTGACAAAGATGATAGGGCTTCTCGAAAGAAGTTGTTAAAGCCTATTATTGTCAATAGTGACAAAAGTCACAAAGATTAAAACAATAGAGCTTCTTGATCTTGAAAGAAGTTGTTGAATTCTATTGTTGTGAAGATTGACATGTATCACAAGGACTAAAGTATAGGGCTTCTTGGGAGAAGTTGTTAAAACCTATAATTGAAATGGGTGACTAATGTCAAAAGATTAAAAATAATATGAATTCTTAAAGGAAGTAGTTAAATCCTATTGTTGATGACAAATGACACAAATATTTAGAAGTATAACTTCTAAAAGAAATTGTGTATTTGGTGAATGAGAAGGTAATTTCTCTAATTTAGAGGTACTTCAAGATGAGACCTTTAAAATTTTGGAATAGTTAACCTCCAATTATAATTTCATTAAAGAAATTTAGAGGTTTATAATATGGTTTGTTATAAGAAATAAATTATGATAATTCCCCTAATGAATTACAATTTATTTTTGGGTGAATTCTCTAATTATATTAGACAGCTCTATTTGTAACAACAAAGTTACAATTTGGTGTTTAATTGTTGAAAAATTAAAGTCAATGTTTTGGGGAAGGCGCCTTGTGTGGAGAAAAATCTTCAATGGGATGTGGTTGTTCCAAGTATTCCGGCTCACATAATGAGAAGTTAGAAAATTTTGTTGGCCTCAACTTTAAGTGATGGCAACAATAGATGTTCTACTTGACCACCCTTAAACTTGTGAGGTTTCTTAAGGAAGATTCTATAAAGTTGGGTGAAATAAGACGGATGTTTAATCCGTGAGTGCGGTTGAAGCATGAGATTTTTTTTTTGAATTATATACTTAACGGATTGTCGAATTCGTTATATAACGTATATAGTACCTAGAAAATGGTGAAATAATTATGAGAGTCTTTGGACTATAAATAATAAATCTGAGAATGAAGCTGAAATGAACTTCATTATTTACAATGTTATTGTTAATGTGTTAGTGTTAATATTAATAAGTGCCAGTGTTAGTGTTAGTATTTTGGAGTACCAGTGTGTAAGTACCACAATTCGGACCGCTCTCCATCCGAGCATACAGAAAACACTAAGGGTTTACCTCCCCGCGATTACGAAGACCCGTAACTTCCCAAAGACCAAAATGATCAAATCAAACCAAAAGAGGGACTTTCCATGCATTAAGAATTGTCATAAGGGCGCTGCAGAGATGACCAGAAAGTCAAAAAAAATACTGACTCTGCAAAGTGGTCCGCACGGACCTCCATGCAAAAGATTGCATGTTAAGAAAAGAAACTTGCAGGAATGACACAAAAGTCAAGAAAATGATGACATATCTGACAGTGCTTGAGTAATTCGTACAGACCTCTTTGCACGTTTCCAGAGCCTATATATATAGCCCTCTTCAGCCCCGAAACACAAAACAAAAACATCACTTCTTCCTCCCATAACAATAACAACCTCAGCCAGCCCCCAAAACCCTCCAAAATGCCCCCGAAGCGACGAGAATTTGAGTGTGAATGAGAGTTAATTAGGGGAGATTTTGCCATAAGTGAGAGCAAAACTTCTTTCCTCTTTACGACACCAAAACTTCTTCCAACCTTCCTCCAGCTTTCCCCAGCCATTCCGAGCCATTCCGGTCCATCTCGAGCCATTTCGGTCCATTCCGAGCCATCCCGGTCCATCTCGATCAACCCCCAACGCAAAATAAACCCCACTCATCCTCAATCAATCCCTATTGTCCCACACTCACTCACAAATGCCAACAAACACCCTATAACGAGTCAAAAGTGATTAAAATCCGTGAGATCACCAAGCGTGAAACGAGAGTTAATTAGGGGAGGTTTTGCCCGAGTGAGCGCATAATTTCTCTCTTCTTTAAACCACCAATCAAACACATTCCCCCGAGGAAGATAGAAAGAAACCAACATTGGTAAATCTCCTTCCGAACCCTAAATAACTGCTTTAATTTCCAAGTCTTTAAATATTACTTTTAAACACATCGTTTATAATGTAGTCTTTACTTACTATATACGTATACCCAAACCATCTACGTGATCCCATAAGATCTTCCATGCTCAATGTGCATAAGAATGGAGGTCTGACGGTGATAGTGGTTTGTTCATATTCCATGTATTGTCTTTCCTTTATTTACTTTCAAATATATTTTATTTCTTAAAACAAACACACACACACACACAATTTTCAAAAAAGGGTTCAGAAAGACTCATGTATATGAGGCGCGTCGGGTGAGCTCAAAAATCTCTTCCCAAGGCGTAACCTGACCTCCGAACTCAAAAATCTCATCACACAACAAAAGCCTTTTTTCAATGTTTTGGGCATAATCAAAACGGCGTGGCGAATCTCTTTTCAAAGAAATTCATCCATCCAAATCTTTGAAAACCATAAAGGATCGGGTAATTTCAGCCGGCGACTCTGCTGAGGACTTGCTTTGTTTTAAAAACTTCTAAAAAGATTTTTAATACATGGTGTGGGTCAAACTTTCGTTTCACCCTTTTCTTTGACTGTTGTGTATGTGTTTGTGTGATTAAAATTTTCTTTTCTTTGTCTTGCTTGTTCAAAAAAAAAAAAAAGAAAATAAGATGTATGATAATATATTTGTGTACATATCTTTAAAACACATTCTGCAAAAACTCTTGTTTTACTAAAAAAAAGGAATTTTTAGTGACCGCACACTACGCTCACTCTTATCATATACACTTACATACTACAACCCCAAACCCGGGATGGTCTCAGTTGCAGTTCGAAAGGTGTTCCTATGCCTCTCTTGCGCGCACGGGATCATTCCAAACATCCCATCCTCGCCAGTGTCAACCATGCACTATTTGCGTCACACTCTGTCCCAGACTTGGTTGGTTTTTGACCCAGTCCGTGTCATAAAGCCTAGATGTATATCCCATGTCGATCATTTTCTGAGTCAAAACCTAAAAGTCAAGGTCACTTGCGAAAGCAAGCTCGGCAGAATCATCTGTTGACCCGATCTTGACTTATAGCGTTAACTCAGACACTGACCTATATTGGATATACGTCAACGCCCAATGTGACACCATGTCATCAAGCCTTTAATGCGTCACCCATGAGAAATATGACCTAGTCAAAACCTAAAGTCAAAGATCCCTTGCGAAAGTAAGGCAAAGAAAGGTCATGCCAAAATTTTTGACTCGATCTTGACTTAAGGATATGTGCTTTGTTCACTATTCACATGGCGGAAGCATTGAAACTTATATGACAAGCTCGGTCCTTAGGTTCGTTTCTTTTTTTGGTCGATGAAAACCGCTTGCCCTATAGGACCCTCGCTCGGGGTTGTCCGCCCTGGGAGGTCGAAATACAGGTGAAAAACGAGGGGCTTATAGACGTAGTAACGGATTCCACTGACCCAGGATCTAGAATAGTTGCGAAAAATAAGAGCAATCTTTTCCAACCATTTAGGATTTTGAGAAAACACGTTTTAAGTAAATTGAAACAGCAAAAAAAATCATAAAAAGAACTGCATGTCGCATGAGCTTTCCCCCTTCATCCAAAAACCCTCCCGAGTCTAAACCCTGCCTATCAACACTACAGCGAACCGAGAGTGGTTGAGGGTTCCCGATTGCCGTCTTTTCTGCATTGAGGTCACAAGGTCGGACAACCCTTCCGGTTCAGCAATCCGAACTGTCCGTTATTCCCCAATGGCAGGGTCGACAGATAATAGCGAACGGAATGGGACTCCGCCTCTGGGAAATACCCAAACAATGGAGGAGGTGTTTCAAGCTTTCGAAACCCTTAAGAAATGCCAAGAAGAACATCAGGCTTGAATCAAAGATGCCATGCGTCATCTTAGAACATTTGCAGTCCCCCAACAGGATGGGACTTTCATAAAAGACGAAGACGTGCTTGCTCCCTCAGCTTCTCAAAATTACCAACAAGTCTCACCTTCACAAAGCTACGGAAACCTAGCAATGCAAAGCAACTCCCGCTCAAATCTCAATTCGAGCCTCAGTCAAGCAGCTCCAATTTTTCAACCTTAGCACAATCAGTTTTCCGGCCCCGCTCCACAAACTCAATATCACCAGCACACCTATGGGCCCGCTCCCTCGGATCCTAATGTCTCTCAATATCCCCCGAGATTCAATCATTTACCTCCATATGATCCCCAAAGCTACAACTTGAAGTCACAATGCCTACCAGGGATGGACATACCGAGCACATATCCCAATGTTTCAAACTTACCGCCTGCCAGCCTACCTCTTGGGGCTAATGAAAAATTACCTCAGTTTCCAAACATGGTCCAGCATGGCCTAGATTATCGTGCCCCTGGCTCCAATTTTGCAATCAAGGGGTACGGGCATACACCCACTTGCCTCCCCAGGATTCCCAAATGGTGATTCCATCAACGAATCCGCCTCCATCTCTGGGAAACGGAAACCTAACCCTGTCTAATGACCCCCATGTGGCTTGGTTGGTAGAACATGTAAAAGAGATGCAAGGAAAGAGTGTCCTTAAGCAAAAGGAAAGAGGTTACCAAACACCTCAAAACAAGAGGAAAGAGGTTACCAGAGCAGTCCACTACATTCAGAACCAAACCCTAACAAATAATGGTCTCCCTCAAGAAAAGCGCTTCCAGCCTTGATAATCTCGAGATGCCCTTGAGCCAAGTTTTCGAGACACTAGTAAAGCAGAACATGCTCAAGCCCCTTAAGAATTATCAACCGAAGAAATCTAACCCTAAGTTGGATATGAGCAAATGGTATGCTTTTCACAACTACCCCGGCCACACAACCGACCATTGCATCGTGTTAAAGCAAGTGGTCCAAGGTTTAATCGAAGAGGGAAAGTTGGAACACCCCCGTGGTCCCAACACAATCGAAAACCCTTTCTCTAGACATGACGGGGTAAGCATGGCGACGTTTGTTGAAACCTCATGTATGGATGAGTCTTATGCATTTTTCCGTGATGATTGGGGACGTGAAGACAGAACCTGGGCTTCCGCAATGAAAAATTCAGAAGAGATAATCTAAGAATGGCTATTCCCCAACAATTCTTTCCGACATCAGGGCACACCAATGGGTGGATTGAACGCACCCTAGAGATAAGGCGATTCGAGACAGGCCGAGCAAGTGGCAGCGTCAAAGATGGCATAACTTTCACAAACGCGGACTTGCTAGAATGCGAAAATAGCCACAACGAGGCCCCCGACACGATCCAATGTGAAAGGGATCCCAGCATCAACACTATAGGGTTTGATAAACTATAACCCGAGGAGTCCCTGAACCAAGATGGGGAATCAAACCGGTGTTACTGCGAGGAGTGTGTGATAGAAGACCGAGAGATGGATGCCCAAATGGATCTTGACCAAGGAATAGACAAGTACTTCATCAAAAATCCTCTCGAAGAAAGTAGACCTATCGCTGATGCTTTGAAATTTGTCAACCCACACATGGACACGTTCGGATCCCAAGAAGATGGTTATGACAGCATAATCGAATTCAGCATCCCGATACTCGATTTGGGGTAAAGATGGTGCAACATTCTTTGGAACATGGTCAAGGAGGGAAGGATAACATGCCCCGACGATTCAGATATCATAAATGTGAGCCAAGCCAGAACCTTCACTGTGGGAACAAACTTTCTAAATGTGGTCAACGTCAGCAAGAATAAACTCCAAAGGGACGAGTGCCTCACTATCCTGGAAGAAGCCTTCCATGAGATGTATCACCAAAAACCCTCGGGATCTGGTAACAGCATCAACGAAGGGATACTTCCAAATGAATAGCCAAACATCTCTTCAGTTTGGCTTAAGGTCGAAGCAAAAGCGAACCTACCCCCTGGGATGGTATCTATCAAAGAATGGCTACCGAAACCTTCGAGCAAGGGATGAGCATCAAAAATGTCGCTAAGTAATTGGGTTACCTTTTCCGGACCCACAGTCAGCAAGGAGGAAATGATTGAGAATCTTGGTCTAACCCCTCATCTCCCAGAGTCTAAATTCGAAAAACATCCCGAGTCTATTGTATTTGAATTTGAGTCTCTCGAGTCATCTGATGGCCTTACGCCGAAAGATTACGAGTTTGTAGCCAACAATGTGTTCCCCTACGCTTTAAATGAAAAGTTTGACCTTTCTGAGTATCCCGTCATTGCCACTTTAACAAATGATAAATTAACTAACAAACTAAAAACATTTAATAATGATTCACTTGATAAAGACGTAGACACATTAAATGAACAATACATTAAAGAAATCTTCAAGCATGTTGTCAAACGAGAGGAAAATTGGGCCCAAGCCTCCCTCGCGGGGGCGGGGCACCGCTGATCGGGTAATTTCAAGGTCCAATTTCCAATTTCGACTCTTCAAGGTCCAACCTTCAATCTCGACCCTTCGAGGTTTAATTTCCAATCCCGACTTTTCGCAATCCAATTTCACTCGACTTGAAGAGGCCACCTCAAAGAGTTCATACCTCTTCGACCATCGGAACACCCTCATCTTGATCCGTAGTCTTTTCTACTCCATCTCCATCCTCAATCTTTATTTTGATGTTTGGTCAAATAAAGAAATATGCTTTGTAAATTGATAGCAACTTAAACTTCATAAAAGGGCTTTGAATTTCCTTCGCAATTTGTCAATATCACACACCATGTCTTTGGTGACCTTGGATTACTTGTCAAAGAAGTTCGCGGCCCAGGAGGAGCGTCATCACCAGAAAATGCAAGCCACGCTCGAATGAAAATAAAGTGTCAAATTTCTGATCAACTGCGACAGATGGCCTTAACTATTCAAGGATGGGTCTAATTCAACAAGTAACATTGATTGAGCATTGGTCCAAAAGTTCACGTCGGATCCACCTTTAGATGCTCCCCCTCAGATATGTTGGGGCTTTTTCACGAGTGGACAAATTGACAAGTTTGAAGACTTTGATGATGGTCCAAGTGTCATCTCTAGATACAGCGTAAAGCGCCCTCGGGTCTAGTTCTCCCCCAACAAAGACACACTTTTCACGACGGCCTGCCAGGCCAGGGGCTTAAAAAAAGGGTCATATAGTCAAATCTCGTAGGTTCTAGTACTTTTCTCATTCAATCAAGTCCTCCTCGGACATTGTAGTTAAGTCTTTAATTTTTTGTACATGAGTCTTCTTTCTTTTCTTGCTAGACTTGAGACATTATTTTGCACCCCACATTACATTTAATGAAATGGTTTTGTTCTATATGATCACTTGCATTGCTCAACAAGTAAGTTCCCCAAATGATTGATTCTTTGATTAATTGGTGTGAGAAAGTCAATCGATAGCTCCCCATACACTTTATCATACCCCACACAAAGGCCTCCATCAAGCCATACACTTTCACATCCCTACCATCACCGTGATCGAATCAACAATGGCAGCAACATCACGGAATAGTGTTGCTTATCATTAAATGATTGCTCTCATGTCAACAATAAGCTAGGGGATGTCATTCCCCCTCATGTGCATCAAGCAAGCCTAAGCAGGGGCTCAAAAAAAGAATAAATAAAATGAAGTCAAAGACCTAGCACCGCTAGTCAGAAGTCTAACAAATGGACAAATAAAAGTTGTCAAATCCAATGGAGTGGTTTAGGCAAAGGAAAAGAGCGTATCATAAGTCCTTGAGCTATATTCAAATTCTTTTTGTGAGGGAAACGATCAAGAAGCAATGGAATCACATCGAAGTAGCCGTCAAATGCGACTTATCAAGAAATCATCTCAAAACCCGTGCCACATAATCCATCCTTTCGTCTGAATCCTTTCACTAAAGGAACCACAAATATCCATGCCCTTGCCCCAAAGCCCAACACAGTTCAGCCTCGAACTACGGCAACCTGAGCTCCTAACCCTGAGGAACGTGGGCAACCAGAAGTGGTCCAATCGTGGACACATACAAATCCACAAACCCGGTCTCATCAATGACCTCTCCTATACACAAACCTTCTTTCACACCTGACCAAATTCGATCCTTGATACCGGTTGACTTTCTCCTCATAATTAATCAAAGCATGTCAAGTTTAACGGTTGAATAACCCGAACATCAGTAAAGGATTTTAAGCAATCTCGTGATCATTGAAAATAGAACAAATTTTTCAGATGTCTCGACAAGTCTTCTTTTTCTACAAAGTAGGAAAATAGAGCTAAACACTGATTTTCTGTCAGCAAGGGCTTCCATATACTTTTACAAACCTTCTTGTGCTTGTACTCTCTCAAAAGAGTCAAACCCAAAAGCATGTTTTTGTGCCTACATCAAATGAGGCATTCACACAAATAAGGACTCGTTCCTTTCAAAGAAAAAAATGTGTCCTTGCAAGTGTACATTACAAATCATTTCCTTTACGTTTTGGTTTGACTAATTGATTCAAAAAAAAAAACAAGGATGATTGCCTCGTCTGACCTCATAAGGTTCAACCTGGATTGGGGCTGTGCTAGACACACTTCAGTACTCCCTCGAATGACCAAACAAACTGGGGGCTGCACCAATCATTTTGGACTCAAAGTCAAAGCACTTCTTTCAACAGGGGTTTCTAAGTCATTTTCTTTAAAGCTGGGGCTTCGCCAAGTCACTTCCTCACACCGGGGCTTTGTTCAAAAAAGGAGTCCGGAGCTCCGTCAAGTTATTTCTTCATACCGGAGCTTCGTCAAATCACAATCATCTCGAGCCAGTGCTTATCCATCTCAACTCTTTCCAAAGACGTGGTGAACCAGCGCGATCAGACAAAATGCAAACAAACTCAAAGCCTAATCAAAGACTTTTAAATTTAGGTTGCAATCAATTACCGAGCTCAATCCTTTGGTTTGACCCTTCAAAAAAAAAAGAGATAGGTATTTCACAAAAAATCACTCTTTCTGGTTTTGAATATCTCTCCGCGCGAGTCTCCTTCTTGAGACTTTACATCTCGTTATCTCCTAAGTAAGATCTTTCTGTCATCCCCCCGCACGAGATTCCTTCCTGAGACTTTACATCTCGTTATCTCCTAGTGAAGACCTTCCGTTACCTCTTCCTGAGAGTCTTACCCGTTGTCTCTTTGTGAGATTCCTTCCCGTCATCCCTCCTGGAGATTCTCTCCAGGAACTTTGCTCCATTCTCCCCCTCTTATATCTCCTCTTCTCTCAACATAAAAGGGTCAAACTATGGAGACTTGAGCCCCTCAAGGGGAACGTAGGCAGCCTTCATTGGTTCGCTCTAAAAAACAAACAAAACTCCAAGAGTTGATGCCATCAAGGCTCAGACAAGAAGCAAGCAAGAGATTTTGCGTATCGATAAAGCTTTAAACCAAATCACAAATCATTACAGTTAAAACACTTCTTGATGAGTTCAAGCACGGTCTACTCTCGACTCACAACATGCTAAGATAATATAAAATATCCAGTAATTAATGTATCTGCAATGACAATGAATGGATACTCAGAGTTCAGAAGGTCATTCCATGCTGCTCGTGCTTGTCCCTTCTCCATTCTTTCCTTTCTTCCCTCGCCCCCGGCGAGTCTTTTTTCGCTCCACAAAAACTATCTCTGTCTCCCTCCTTCCTAGATCAGGAGTCATCCCTGTCATGTCAAACAATCTGGTCGCTTTCAGAGCATCGTTCACTTGTGCCTCGCCTCGGATCTCCTCCATACGAGTCTGTAAAAGGGGACCTCTCTCTGCGAGTCTGACAACTCTAGTCTCGTAGTCAAACAAAACATCCCCTGTGATATCTTGTGGGTTAGCCCAAGCTTCTACACTCCTAAGGTTGTAACTGGAACGACAAACCTGCCCCAGAATTGCCTCACGCTGAGTCCCCAGAATCATCTGAGCCTGTCCAAGAGGCTCATACCAGTCCAAGTACTCAGTAGACAAAACAATACTCTCCCTGCGTCCGAGAAGTACCCCAAGATGAAAAGCAGAATACTTCCATATCCTCAAAAAAAGAAGGAAAGTGGATGGATCCGCCATAAGAGAAGGAGCTACCTCCATAGTAGCAATGCCATTCCAGCCCAACAAAGGCTCCTGCCTCTTCCTAAACTGCTTCGAAACAAAGGACGGAATGTAGAAAGAAGACTGAGACAGCCCAGGAACCCTGACAATATAGGAACATTCCTGAAGAGCCCTCCTAGTTTCTATCTCCTAATGAGGAACCCACCAGTGAATGTGATGCATGCCGAGCCTGGCCATCTACCTCTCCCATTCAGACTGATCTGTCTCCAAGACCAGAGGTCGCTGAGCAAAGGTCCACAGACTGAAAGATATCGGAGGCACCGTCATCGCTCGAAGCCTCTATCGCAACCACAAAGTGAGCAAAGCAGGGTTTCTTCCATGCATGAATCTATCCCCCATTGCCAGTCGGTCTATACCGTGGAAAGTCTCTCCCAAAACCAAAGGAAAAATGTCCTCACTCACTCGGCAAGGGCCTATCACATCTAGCAAAGCACTGTGACATATCCCGAGGGAGCTGACCATGAAAGGGGTGGCTATCCACATAGAGCAAACACGTCCTATGAGACGTCACTCTCATCATCACTCATGAATCTGTCAAAGCTGTTTCAGCCCCCAACTACTTAGAAAACCTGCCAAAGTTGTTTCAGCCCCTTATACCACAAACATTTCAAGCTCATGCGACATGCACAAAACACAAAAAAAGGAAGTAGAACACAACTCCCAAGTTATCACCAATAAAGTTCAAATAAAAGAGTTCATTACATGTGAATACATTGTGCATATAAATACAAATATTTTGTTGCTCTCCTCACTAACATGCACAGAAAAGAAAAAAAAGAGTCCTACTCTGAGTCATCGGCAGCACCACCTGGTGAAGACTCCCGCATCTCGGTGCCTCCGCCAGCTGCCTCATCATCCTCGGTGAACTAGGCACCTTCCTCGACCGGATACTCCGTGAAGTCTGCAGAAGTAAGAACGAAGAAGGAAAAAGAAGATGAGCCATCCCTCCACTCCTTGGCCAGCACCTGCGGTGTCCTTAACTCTCCTCCTTGCAAAGGCCCCATACTCCTCAACATCCAAAACATAATCTTCGGCATCCACCCCTGCTCGATATCTCTCAATGTCCAGGTGGCTCATCTCGGAAGGGCTCAGCTTATGAATCGGCGGATCCCTCGGAGCACGAGAAGCAACACCATCGCCATGCTGCCAGAAGACTCTCTCTTCCAAACACATCACAAGTCAGGGCCCGCAGGGCACATCTTATCCCAAAAATCCATTTCAAACAAATTTTTCCGGACACCCAAAGTTCTATATACTCACATTGCATACACAAAAACATACTATCAAAACAACTTAAGGTACAAACGCCTTCCAAAACAAATCTCCAACTTAAGGTACAAACGCCTTCCAAAACAAATCTCCAACTTAAGGTACAAACGCGTTCCACAACCTCAAACCTAAGGTACAAACACCTTCATCTTACTTAGGTATAAACGCCTTCATCTCACTTAGGTACAAACGCCTTCATCTCACTTAGGTGCAAACGCCTTCATCTCACTTAGGTACAAATGCCTTCATCACACTTAGGTACAAACGTCTTCATCCCACTCAGGTACAAACACCTTCATCCCACTCAGGTACAAACGCCTTCATCTCACTCAGGTACAAACTCCTTCATCTCACTCAGGTACAAACGCCTTCATCTCACTAAGGTACAAATGCCTTCATCTCACTTAGGTACAAATGCCTTCATCTCACTTAGGTACAAATGCCTTCATCTCACTTAGGTACAAACGCCTTTATCTCACTTAGGTAGAAATGCCTTCATCTCACTCAGGTACAAACACCTTCATCTCACTCAGGTACAAATGCCTTCATCTCACTTAGGTACAAATGCCTTCATCATACTTAGGTGTAAACGCCTTCATCTAACTTAGGTACAAATGCCTTCATCTCACTTGGGTACAAATGCCTTCATCACACTTAGGTCCAAACGCCTCAGAATAGTCTCAACTTAGGTATAGACACCTCAGAATAGTCTCAACTTAGGTATAGACGCCTCAGCCTAATCTCACTCGGGACGAGACTCCTCAGAATTGCTCTCAAACTTAGGTACAAACGCCTTCATCTTACTTAGGTACAAATGCCTTCATCACACTTAGGTACAAATGCCTTCATCTCACTCAGGTACAAACGCCTTCATATCACTCAGGTACAAATGCCTTCATCACACTTAGGTACAAACGCCTTTATCACACTTAGGTACAAATGCCTTTATCTTACTTAGGTACAAACGCCTTCATCTCACTCTGGTACAAACGCATTCACCTCACTTAGGTACAAATGCCTTCATCTCACTTAGGTAAAAACGCCTTCATCTCACTTAGGTACAAACGCCTTCATCTCACTCAAGTACAAACGCCTTCATCTTACTTAGGTACAAATGCCTTCATCTAACTTAGGTACAAACGCCTTCATCACACTTAGGTATAAATGCCATCATCACACTTAGGTCCAGACGCCTCAGAATAGTCTCAACTTAGGTCCAGACGCCTCTGGATAGTCTCAACTTAGGTTCAGACGCCTCAGAATAGTCTCAACTTAGGTCTAGACGCCTCATAATAGTCTCAATATAGGTCCAGATGCCTCAGAATAGTCTCAACTTAGGTATAGATGCCTCAGCCTAATCTCACTCAGGCCAAGAATCCTCAGAATTGCTCTCAAACTTAGGTACAAACGCCTTCCAAAAAAACAAACTTAAGTACAAACTCCTTCCAAAAAAACAAATCTCACTTAGGAACAAACGCCTTCTAAAAACAAACTTAGGTACAAACGCCTCCATACCTCAACCCTTATACGACCCTTAAACCGTATCCCAATCTTGGTATGGCCCTTAAATCATATCTCAACCCTTATACGGCACGTAAACCGTATCCCAAATCTTGGTATGGCCCTTAAACCATACCTCAACACTTATACGGCCGTAAACTGTATCCCAAACCTTGGTATGGCTCTTAAACCATACCTCAACCCTAATACGGCCTGTAAACCGTATCCCAAATCTTGGTATGGCCCTTAAACCATACCTCGACCCTTATACGGCCCTTAAACCGTATCCTAAATCTTGATATGGCCCTTAAACCATACATCTACCCTTATACAGCCGTAAACCGTATCCCAAACCTTGGTATGGCTCTTAAACCATACCTCAACCCTAATACGGCCTGTAAACCGTATCCCAAATCTTGGTATGGACCTTAAACCATACCTCGACCCTTATACGACCCTTAAACCTTATCCCAAATCTTTATATGACCCTTAAATCATACCTCTACCCTTATGCGACCCTTAAACCGTATTCTTTTTTCACACACGAACTACGATTGGCTTGATTCCCACTCGGGATATGTAGGAATCCTATCGAAAGGGTCAAGCCATCCGACCAACACGGTCATTATCTCTCTCCCGACAAATAGTCTAGATCGGGATCCTTATTTTTATTGACGACCCTACTTCCTTCATAAGTGACGTCACTGAGAGGCTTCTGCAAGTACCCTAATCCGGACCGCTTTCCATCCGAGCATACGGAAAACACTAAGGGTTCACCTCCCCGCGATTACGAAGACCCGTAACTTCCCAAAGACCAAACTGATCAAATCAAACCAAAAGAGGGACTTTCCAGGCATTAAAAATTGTCAGAAGGGCGCTGCAGAGATGACCAAAAAGTCAAAAAATACTGACTCTGCACAGTGGTCTGCACGGACCTCCATACAAAAGATTGCACGTTAAGAAAAGAACCTTGCATGAATGACACAAAAGTCAAGAAAATGATGACAAATCTGACAGTGCTTGAGTAATCCGTGCGGACCTCTTTGCACGTTTCCAGAGCCTATAAATACAGCCCTCTTCAGCCTCAAAGCACACAACAAAACATCACTTCTTCCTCCCATAACAACAACAGCCTCAGCCAGCCCCAAAAACCCTCCAAAATGCCCCCGAAGCGACGAGAATTCGAGTGCGAACAAGAGTTAATTAGTGGAGATTTTGCCATAAGTGAGGGCAAAACTTCTTTCCTCTTTAAGACACCAAAACTTCTTCAAATCTTCCTCCAGCTTTCCCCATCCATTCCGGTCCATATCGAGCCATCCCGGTCCATCCCGATCAACCCCCGATGCAAAATAAACCCCACTCATCCTCAATCAATCCCCATTGGCCCACACTAACTCGCAAATGCCAATAAACACCATACAATGACTCAAAAGTGGTTAAAATCTGTGAGATCACCAAGCGTGAAATGAGAGTTAATTAGGGGAGGTTTCACCCGAGTGAGCGCATAATTTCTCTCCTCTTTAAACTACCAATCAAACACATTCCCCTGAGGAAGATAGAAAGAAACCAACATTGGTAAAATCTCCTTCCGAACCCTAAATAACTGCTTTAATTTCCAAGTCTTTAAATATTACTTTTAAACACATCGTTTATAATGTAGTCTTTACTTACTATATACGTAGACCCAAACCATCTATGTGATCCCATAAGATCTTCCATGCACAATGTGCATAAGAATGGAGGTCTGACGGTGATAGTGGTTTGTTCATATTCCATGTACTGTCTTTTCTTTATTTACTTTCAAATATATATTTTATTTCTTAAAACAAACACACACACAAACACACACACACACACTTTTCAAAGAAGGGTTTAGAAAGACTCATGTATATGAGGCGCATCGGGTGAGCTCAAAAATCTCTTCCCGAGGCGTAACTTGACCTCCAAACTCAAAAATCTCATCACACAACAAAAGCCTTTTTTCAATATTTTGGGCATAATCAAAATGGCGTGGCTACTCTCTTTTCAAAGAAATTCATCGGTCCAAATCTTTGAAAACCATAAAGGATCGGGTAATTTCACAGTGTTACTTTTTTAAAGTGCCAGTGTTTGTTATTATATGTTTAATAATGTGCCAGTGTTTGTTTTTGAATGTGTCATTATTAAATTTTGATGTGTCAGTGTTTGTTATTATATGTACCAGTGTCAGTCTTTTATAAGTGTCAAGCCCCTTTCTATTTATAGTGAATATACCTACTAACAAAATTTAATATGTTTGACCAGAGTAGGTGAATTGTAAATGCGTTAACATAAATGATTTGCCTAATTTAATGATTCGTAACAGCTTTTATATGTGTCAGTGCTTGGGTTAGTAAGTGTCAGTTCATATGTTATAAAGTGTCAGTGTTAGATTTATAAGCACTTGTATTTATAATTGCCAGTGTTATTCTATTATAGTGCCAGTGTTGAACTTTATTAATGGCAGTGTTTGCCTATATTATAAGTTATTGAAATGTTTTTGAGGGAAGAACAAAATATAGGTTATGCTTGTGGCACATTCAACAAAATGACATAGCACACTTTGGGCAACTAAAAACAGATGAAGAATTTAAAAAAGAATTCAATAATTGCTTGAGAGGATGTAGTGATGAGTATGAGTTTGAAATTTTTTGGCATTTAATGCTAGAAAAATATAACATTCTTGAAAACAGATGGTACAATCGTTTATATAGCTTAATAGAGAAATGGTGTACAGTATTGAGTAGAGATTTCTTCTCAGCTGGCATATTATCTTCACAGAGAATTGAGAGCGCAAATCATGCCATATATTTCAAAGCAAATAGAAGCACATCCCTAACACTTTGATATATTCAACGAGACAGTAATACATTGGAGAAGTACTGAGCAACGAAATGAATTTGATTCAATAAACTCAAAGCCTCGCACAGAAATACATGGTGGTTTAATAAGACATGCAAGGGAGGTTTACATGGCAAAAATATTTAGAATTTTTGAGAATAAGGTTAAGGCTGCTTTTGCTGCAAAGTATAATATTGGCTTTTTTATATATGAAAACAACAAGTTGTTTGAAGTTGCTCATGAGAACCATCCAGAAAAGTTTGAAAGGGTACTTTTCACGCGAATTAATGAAACGATAAATGTCAAATGTACATGCATCATTTTAGTGAGGTCGGTTGGTTGTGCTTTCATTGCATTAAAGTTCTCAACTTGACAAATATTGATTGGATACCGGAAGAGTACATTCAAAAAAGGTGGCCAAAGACAGTCAAATCAAATATATGGAATAAAACTTACCAAGGGATATCTACTACTATAACTAAGCAAAATAATTCAATTCCTTGGAAACAACAAATGGCAAGAAAGTACAACGATTTGATGATAACATGCCATGAATACATTCATGCCAAAAGAATTCTAAAAGATGGGTTTAGTAGAGATACACTGCTAATACAAGAATTACTCTTTTGAAAAGTACAAGATGTTAGACCAACAACAAGTGAAAATAATAGTGATTCAACAAGCACAACATTCAATGCACCTACAGTGACGGATCCTGTTCGTGCAGATACAAAAGGTAGAAAAAGAAAAACTAAAACAAAGTTTGAACGAAGAAAACCAATTACTAATGAGTATGGTTTGAATACGCAGAATAAACACTTGATTTGATATTTTTGTAACCAAACTTTAGTGTTTTAAGATTGTTATAACTGATTGTATGATAAAAATTTTAAGTAGTGATTGTTGATTTTAGAAGTGCCGGTGTTTATTAAATATAATGTCAGTACACTGGTTTTGTAGTGCTAGTGTTTGTTATTTAAGTACCAGTGTTTTTGGAGTGCCAATTTTACTTTTTTGAATGTGCCAGTATTAGTTATTATATGTGTCAGTATTTTTTATTATATGTGCCAGTGTTAATTTATTAATATGCCAGTGTTTCTAAATAAATGCAAGTGACAGTGCATTGTTATTATATGTTTAATAATGTGCCAGCCTCATTATTTTAAAGTGCTAGCATCAGTATTTTAAGGTGCCAGAATCAATGTTTTAAGATGCCAGCATCAGTGTTACAAAGTGTCAGCATCAGATTTTCAAAGTGACAGCATCAGTGTTTGAAAGTGTCAGCATCTGATTTTCAAAATGCCAGCATCAGTGTTTGAAAGTGCCAGAATCAATGTATCAAAGTGTCAGCATCAGTGTTTCAAAAGTGTCAGTGTTAGAGTTTCAATAGTGCCAATATTTGCTTGTATTTCAATAAACCGAGGATTGGCACATTATAAAGTTGCCAACATTGCATCAATAAAAAATGTTAAAAATAGCACTAATTCATTTATAAACAAACAATTTTTTTACAAACACAAATTCATTTGTCCCTATATTTCCTAGTAAAATACTTATTTTCAGCCTTTTTCCTTCTACTTTTTTCTTCTTTTCTTCTTCTTATTTCCTTTTTCTTTTCTTCTTCTTTCTTTTTTTCTTATACTTCTATCATCTCTTCTTCTTCTTTCTTCTTAAAGGCTGTTTTTTTATCGTTTGAAAACAACTCTAATCAAGCAGTAAACTTTGCCTTGCAAAGTTAATATCACAAATAAATAAAGATGCTAAAATCTCGACCCTAATATACAGTCTTGATGTGTGATCACACAACTCAGGGCATGAGTAAATTGCTGTATTAAATTGTCTCATTTCAACCATTAAGTATACTGCACAATCTAAATTATCACAATTTTCTTTTAAAATCCATTCAAATGGCATATACTCAAACTGAAACTTTGACACATTTGCAGCACTTGTATAATTTATATGTTTTTAAGAATTGTTTGAATGGTGAATGAGTGAATTACCTACAACCAGTTCATGTGTTTCTTAATGCCAGTGTTTGTGACTTAGTGTGCCAGTGCAAGTGATATTTTATACCAGTGTTTGGGTTAATAAGTGCTAGTACATATATTTATAAATGCTTGTATTTGTATTTCTAATTGCTAGTGTTAGTTATTTATAGTGACAATGGTAGTTGTTTACAGTGCCAGTGTTTGTCTCTGTGCTAGTGTTAGTCTTTTAGTCTTTTAGTGTACCAGTGTGTGTCTTTATAAAATGACAATAGATACCAATTTAACTTCACTCAAATCAATTTCCTCAGCAGCATTGACATTAAGCTCAATCCAATGTATCAAACACTCTGTAATTTCTTCACTAGCTTTTTGCACAACATTTTGAGGATTCTGCTCCGTATGTTGTAACCAAGCAGCCTGTATAACACATTAATAAAATCATTAAATAGATACAAATATAATTTAATTAACAAACAACCATAGATAAAGAATTCACACAATGACTTAGTCCAAAAATAAACTTCCTTATTCTACCAGACTTTCGTTCCACATTATTAAGAAGTAAAGCCCAACACTCAATGGTATTTGAAGTTATTTCCATGTCTTATTTCAAGCTCGAAATATCTTCAAGTAATAAGTTATGGACCATTGTAAACATATGATGACACTCACTATAAAAGAAAAATAAATTAGTAAATGCTTTTATGTACAAGTGTATACATTCATAAAAGGTGCCAGTGTTTGTGTTGATAAGGGCTAGTGTTTTGTATTGATAAATGCCAATGTTACATAAATTTATAGCTTACCCCCTAAGAGTTCTTGAAAAGTGTGTAGACATGCATAGGTCAACAACCTCCTTCCTCAACTTCAACATTGATCGAAAACCATCAGAGTTGCTAATCATAAATCGAGAACATTATACAACTTTCTCGTTATCTGCTCCACAATTCAATGAGCACCCTACATTCAACATCTCGTAACAACTCCCAAAGTATCTCTGAATTATATTATTCAACAAATTTTCAACATCTTTCTCAATCTGTTCGGCATCATATTCTTTACCTTTTTCATACATCGTGTCACATGGATAAACTTCACCTATACCCCGCAAAATCTCATTTAAATCCTGTTTGTTCTGAACAGTATCTTCTCTTTTTTCCTCACCAGATTGCTGAGAAAAAATGTTAAATGATGGAGTTGAACCTTTTTTTTTCATATCAGACTTTATTTTCTTCAAAAGGTCTTAAATAATATTATTAATCTCTGAAAAATCTTCATCATTAAAAATATCTTCTTCTACTTCCTCCCCCTCCCCCTCGTTGTCTTTCTCTTTCCCTTTTGCATCTGTTGCATTGTTTCCCTTATCCTTCTTGAAAAGTTCAAGTCTTTATGTGAATAGACAACATTATCAATGTCCTTCCTAAATATATCCCATGACTCTTTAGCAGTCTAAATCAATAAAAAATAGTAAGAATGAGTGCAATTGTGTCAGTGTAAGCAAATGATTGGTGCCAGTTTCAGAGTGCAATTATGCTAGTGCAGCCAAATGATTGTGCCAATGTCAGTATTTTAAGTGCCAATACATGTTATTAATTGTGCCAGTGCAAGTAATCAATAGTGACAATATAAGTATTTCAAAGTACAAGTGTAAGAATTTCAAATTAACAGTACTTATATCGCTTGATTCTGCATTTCTCTCCTTTGCACCACTTTCAATAATCAATGGACTAATATCTTCATGAAAATCACCAGGTATATCATCCACAAAATCTTCTCCGAAGGTACTTATAGGATAAACATTCTTTTCTGAAAAAAATTAACTTTCCCCAACCAACTTTAGCTTCATAATCAATCCTCAGTTTGAATTTATTTGTATTCCAATGCTGAACCAAAGGGAGAACAGTTGATTCTTTCAACCCTTGAAATGGAAATCTGTGAAGGTAAGCAATCACCAATACCATCACACATCCACTACAGTTCTTTGAATTCTTATGAGGTAGCTTAAACCTCGTAACACCCTCACATAGTTTATGCAAAACATATTGACACCAATCAAACTTCCTTAGCTGTGAAACATCTTCTATAAGGTTTAACAACGACACGTCAATTGTTTTCGTAACTACCGCAGCAAGAAAAATTCCAACAACAAATAGCACAAACAAGCGTTTAAATTCATCCCCACCTTGATGGAACTCGTAAATGCGTTCCACAAGTTTATAGGCAGGAAGACCATCTTTAGTGTGCCCAAATTCTTCAAAATACCGATTTCTCAATTCCATATTTTCATTGGATGATCGATTTAACTTATCATTTGCAACATTACTAGGTAGACAAAATATATCAAAAACATCTGATGTTGTAATCACATATTCTTTCGATGAATCAATTTGCTGTATCCTTGTTATTGGTTCAAATCTCTCAACAAGAAACTGAACAAGCCTAATCGGCAATACCTTAACCTCACGACTCAATAAAGAGCCAAAACCAATTGCCATAACATCTCTCTGCTGATCTGGAATTAAACACAGGTCAACATGTCTTTTAGAAGTACAAGAATGCTCGAATTTATCACCCAGTGTAGGTTTCTTACTAAAAGTATCAAAATCATCATCGTCCCATCCCTTTTACGCTTTGATTAACCTAAAAATACATACCAAAAACATTAAATCAGTATTTTAAAGTGCCAGCATAAGTATTTTAAAGTGACAACATCAGTGTTTTAAGATGCCAGCATCAGTATTACAAAGTGCCAGCATCAGATTTTCAAAGTGCCATCATCAGTATTTGAAAGTGCCAGCCATCAGTGTATTAAAGTGCCATCATCAGTGTATCAAAGTTCCAGCATCAGTGTTTCAAAAGTGCCAGTGTTAGAGTTTCAATAGTGCCAACATTTGCTTGTGTTTGCAAGTGTTTGTAAGTAAATGTGCCAGTGCAACTGATTCTATTGTGCCAACATTATATTTTTTAAGTGCCAGTATCAGTGTTACAAAGTGCAAGCATCAGTGTTACAAAGTGCCAGTATCAGTGTTTGAAAGTGCCATCATTAGTATATCAAAGTGCCAGCATCAATGTTTTAAGTGTCAGTTTTATAGTTTCAATAGTGCCAACATTTGATTGTGTTTGTAAGTGTTGGCAAGTGTTTGTAAGTGTTTGTAAGTAAATGTGCAGTGCAACTGATTGTATAGTGCCAACATTATATTTTCAAAATGCCAACAATAGTGTTTCAAAATGACAGTGTTTCAAAAGTGCCAGCATTAGAGTTTCAAAGTGCCAGCATCAGTGTATCAACAAACCAACATCAGTGTTTCAAATGCCAGTGTTAGAGTTTTAATTGTGCCAACATTTGCTTATGTTCGTAAGTAAACGTGCCAGTGTAACTGTTTCTATAGTGCAAGTGCAATTTCTTATTACCAAAAAGCCATTGCTTGTGTTTTTTAAAGTGCCAGTGTCACGAATATAATGTGCCAGTGCATCAATTAATAACAACAAGTGGAAATTGAAGAAAAATACGACTGAAAACATGTCGGAGAAGAAGTAAAATAAAGTATAATATATTTTCAAAAATCATACCTTCGTTCCGACGCTTGCTCCTGATTTCTTTGGTTTGGCTAGTTATAATTTCGTAAAACAACTGAAAACAGGTCTGAAAAGATGTAAAATCGGTGGAAATTGATGAAAATAAACGGAATCCTTGAACAACTACGAAAAATCAAATTAAATAGCTTAAATGACGAAATAAATTCAAAATTTTTTGTTGTACGCGTAAAAAAGAAAGCAGAGAACCGGACTGAAAAAGCGTGTATATGAACTGTGCGTTAAATGAACCACGGGTGAAAAACACATTTTTTGTTAACTTAACAAAAAATGCATTTTTTACAAGATTTTTGCATATAAATATTATGCTCATCACAAGGCACCTATAAATGAGTTGGTCTGGCGAGAAACGCGTTTCTCCATAACTTATGGAGAAACGTGTTCTGGATATCCAGAAGCTTTAGAATGGATATCCAGAAAAAAAAAGATTTGGGGCCAAGGCCAAATTCTAAATTTCTGGATATCACTTTCACAAGGTTCTGGATATCCAGAACATTGAATATTGATATCGAGAAGCCTTGGGACGGATATCCAGAAAAAAAAAAGATTTGAAGCCAAATTCAAGGCCAAGACCAAATTTATGATTCTGGATATCACTTTCACATGGTTCTGGATATCCAGAACATTGAATATTGATATCCAGAAGCTTTGAAACGGATATCCAGAAAAAAGGATTTGGGGCAAAGGCCAAGACCAAGGCCAAATTTCTGATTCTGGATATCACTTTCATAAGGTTCTGAATATCCAGAAGCATTTTGACGGATATCCAGAAAAATGGTCGTGCCATACTTATGGAAAACGTGTTATAGCATGCATTGTCGCGCGACAAGTCGGGCCCCATTTCTCCATAAATTATGAAGAAACGCGTTTCTCCCCAGATTTTACGCCTATAAATGGCGTTAGATTAACTATCCCATTAGAATAATACGACAATTTATTTGTAGTATTATCTTAGTCTAAAAATAAATGAAATTATTTATCCCAAAATGTGTCATTTTTCATATTTTATTTTATAATTGCTAAAATTTAATTTTCAAAATGATTAGTTAGAATATTTATAAATATATATTATTAAAAATCATTTTTTTTAAATGTCTACTCCCTCCGTCCCACATTACCTTACTCGTTTACTGTTGAGAACGAAAAATAAGAAGTGAATATATATAATGTTATTAAAGTAGGAGTTGTGAGTGGGTAGGAGAGAGAAAGTGGGGTAGAGAATAGTAAGTGGATAGTTGTTGTGAGTATGACAAGTGGGTTCCATGAATAAAGAAGTATTAAAAAGTTTTTTTTTTTTTAAAATGTGATTTTAAAATGAGATACCAAAAATAGCAAAATAGGGTAAGATTTTATGAGTCGGAGAGTATTAAATATGAAAATGTGAGGGAAGGAGGGAATAGGAGATTAAGGGAGACGATTGGGTGAAATTGGATCTAGGGGTGAAAAGTTGTATTTGCTGTATACATTGAGGGGGTAAATCGTATTTCGGGTCCTAATAATATTCCAACACATTTCTCCGCGTCTTTATCGTCTGCCCGAAGCTTCGCATATTGTTTGCTCTCTCTCTCTCTCTCTCTCGTGTGTTCATGTGATTTTGTCTCTCGATTCGATTCGCATTAAAGCTGTCGATTCACTCGTTTTTGGAGATCTAAAGATAAAAAGTAAGAATTTATTTCATTTTTATCCAATCAATCCTGCATTCGTCATTGATTTCTAGGGCTCAATTCGTTATCCAACCAATGTTACCCTTCAATTTGTCATTCTATAATCTGTTCTGATTTATTACTCATTTGAACGGTTATTTATTGTGTGTGTTCTTTTTTAGGGTTTTAATTTGGGGAAGAATTCGTGCTCGGCCAGGTTTTCACTCTTCTCTTGGGAAATTTTGTGATCTTTTGTTGGCTTGATTTGAGGGTTGCGAAAATAATTCGTTTGGGTTTAGTGCGGATTACGACTTTGATAGCTTCTTGATTGGGAAGGTAAGATTGATTAATTGAGCTTTTCGTTGGCTTGTTGGAGATTCAGGTAAATGGACAAGGATAAATCTCCAAACCATGGTGGTGGTTTACTGCCTCCTTCTGGGAGGTACTCTGTTTTTTCACCGCCTGGGAGTGGGAATACTTTCAATGTAAAACCAGAGCCAATGCCTCCATTGGGTCCAGGAACTAATTCAGAGTCTGGTCGCTTTGGTCATGGGATGTCCACAGATTCTAGCCGTTTTAGTCATGATATTAGCAGAATGCCTGATAACCCGCCTAAGAACTTGGGCCACCGACGTGCCCATTCCGAGATTCTTACTCTACCCGATGACATTAGCTTTGATAGTGATCTTGGTGTTGTTGGGGGGTTCGATGGTCCATCATATTCGGATGATACTGAAGAAGACTTGTTTTCAATGTACCTTGACATGGAAAAGTTCAACTCGTCATCAGCTACATCTTCCTTTCAAGTGGGCGAGTCATCATCTGCAGCTGCTCGAACCTCAGCAGCTGCTGCGCCTCCGACCGAGACTATGGCACTGAGCACAGGTGAGAGGCCCAGGGTTAGACATCAGCATAGTCAGTCCATGGATGGGTCTACTACCATCAAACCCGAGATGCTAATGTCGGGTGCAGAGGAAACATCGTCAGCTGATGCAAAGAAATCAATGTCTGCTGCTAAGCTTGCTGAGCTTGCTCTCGTTGATCCAAAGCGTGCAAAAAGGTAGATTGGACCAACCATGTCTTCTTTTTGGGTATTAATTTCAGAAATTGCAATATTAAAATGAATGCACTTGTCTTAAAATGGATTATACACCCATGCTCTAATGCCTTGTGACTTTTTGATCTCCGCACCCCTGTTCTTCTTCATTTTTTTTTTTTGCATGCAGTTGTCGTTATCAGTTTCTTGCCATGATTTATTCCTTGGTTTGTGTTAGGTCATACAGTGACTAAAAAAACGTAAAAAAAAACAATCTACTAATGAAGCACTTACTTACCTCTCCGTACAAAGGTCTTCCATGGGAAGCAAGTTGTGGCTTATCTATATTATAACTGAATGTGAAGAAATATTTAATTTTGGTGAACCTAATGTAAATTTGTTTCTACTTTTTGTATTCCCATTAGTTTGTCTAATGATAACTTGTCGGGCCTATTGCGTAGTTAGAGATATATCTAGGCGTGTGATACAGCAATGAAAAATATGGTTCTAATTTTATGTACTAGAGCTTTCTTTCTCATGTCAAGTTGAGAAATATGCGATGTTATGAATCTTGGGACTGTTAAGGACCCATGAGCTACATGCACAGACACAAACACACTAATACTGACACAAGGGCATTTGCATGTGGTGGTATATTTAGTCATAGTTAAATTTTACATTGAGCGTATGATTGAATGGGCAGAAGGGCGTTACTTTATTTGTTGGGTTTGGTTGGGATGTGTGTGTGTTGAGGGGGGGGGGTTAGGAGCAATCCAATGTAAGTTTGTCTGTCTAGTATCTCTTCAGCTTTACCTTTCCTTATTGTGAATTTCATCTGATACTGCGGACAGGCTTGAGAGGATATTGCATCTTCTCCTTCAGTCCTTAGGGATGGATGAGGTGGTCACATATCATTTAATTGCTTGGGACTAGGTGTGCATATGAATGAGGAAATGGAGGGGGTTGGGTCTTGTGAGCCTGATCTTCTAGCAAATTTCTTTGCTTGCGAGTAGCTATGGTATTTTCCTTCAGAACTGCATCCCCTTTGCACAAATTGATAATGAGCAAAGAGCGGGGTCCGAGAAATAGATGGAATGCCTCCGTCAAATCCACAAGGACTTCCGCTGGACTATGGATGTTGAAAATCACGTCTATGTATGGCCTTTCACTTGCACCCTTGTTGGAAATGGGATGTAGTGTGTATCTGGAAGGTCATTGGTACTGTCAGGCCCGATGTTTACTCTTTTTCCTGCTTTTTCATGATTCTCTTTATATTAATGTAACCCTTCTGTCAAAGGGGGCAATGCATTATCCTAAACCATTACTTCTTTCCTCTTTAGAAGTCTCAAAGATCCACAATCAGCAGAGATGATGGTCTTGGTAATCCTCATTTCTTACAAGTGAGTCATTCATGGTTGTGATAAGTGGTTAGGGTTTGTGTATCCTAATGACAGCTTCATATCCAACTTTCGTGTGAGTCTATTTGGCATCCTTCATTTTGAAGGACAAGCCTCTTCAAACTAGAGGCTCTTGCAGGGTTGCTTGTACTTAGCCTGTAGAGAATTAATGACCTTTGGCGGCGAGGGTGTTAGCTTCTTTTGGCATTTTCCCTTGACACAGTCGTGTTCACAACTTGAACATGATCTCTTTTCATTTAAATGCAATGGGCCAGTTGGCATTCATCTGAATGATTTTTCTGGTTAAACATATATTGGTTTTGAGAGAGGCAAAGTTGTGGATTGTTTCTGGCACTATCAGAGTGTTTGGCATTTTTGTTGTGTATGGATGGTTAGAAACACTGGCCGTTTTCCATGATCAAGCATTTCCTTCAACTTCTGAAGAGAGAGCTCGATTTCTCGCTTCCGTTTGGGACTCACTTTGGAAGCCTTTAAATGATCTTGCTTTCAGACTTGATGAGAAGGATTGGAAGGTGGTTTTGTTTGTTTTTCCCACTTCATTCATTTCCTATTTTGTTTGTAATTTCACTTCTTAATTCTGTTCTGGTTGTCATCATGTATTCCTGCATGATAAATTCCACTAAAAAAGGTGAGTATACTCACCTCCTCCTTGAGCTGGCTCCCTTATTTTTGAGGGATTTGGGGATAATTCTGTCCTTTTAGGACGTTGCTGTTGATAAAATTGTTATACTGCCTGTTGCATTGATTGAGCTGTCTATACTGAACTTTAACCTGTTTATCTCCTTCCTGTTCAAGATGCTTCTACTGTAGATAAATGATGAGAGATTGTCTTTAGTTGGAAGAGGGGAGGGTGGTGTGTGTATGAAGAGGGATCATATTGATTTGGGGAAGGGGAAAATGGTCATGTTGATTTCGGAGCCAGTCTGCATGCCTACTGATTTGTTATTTTGGTGTTGAATAACATTTCATTTTCGGCTAAATGGCTGTGGCGGTTCCCTCTTGATTGTGGCTCTCTTTGGCATAGTAGCAAAGTTGGACTTGGGCAGATGATTGTTTTGTAACTCATGCACCCGACAAAGTGTATTTCTCAATTCCTTTGTTGCTTCTTTCCTGAAATCTTGCATGGTAATGGTATTAATATAATAATCAATGTTGGGAAGGACTTAGATATGGGGTAGACCTGTCAAAAAAATCTTGTCTTGTCTTACAGTTATCTTCTCTACATTTTTATTTTTAGAAATATGCATGCACTCACCCACCCACACACACATATATATTGTGGGTTTGTCCTATATCTATCGTCATCTGGAAGATGGGAATTTTTTTGTGGAGTTTCCTTTCCGTTTGGAATCCTAGCAATAGAGAGGATGAGGTACTTCTCATTTTGGATTCCAATATGCCTTGTTCTCCTTGTGCCAGTTCTGTTAGGATTGTCTCAAATCTCGATGAGTGGGGGGTATCATTTCTAGAACTCTTGGTATGAATTCCTCTTGGATCTAGAATCACTTAACTTCAACTATAATAAAACTCCCTACTTAAAGCTTTTGTTTTGTTTTGATACCTGGGATGCTCAATGCTAATTGTTAAGTCCAGCTCTATGTGGTATGGGCCTGCAAGCTGTCATCTTTCCCTCCATTGTAAGGGGTGTGTGAGAAAGGGGTTTGACCTGAGTGAGTCACTCTATCTTGGTTTTAGGGAGTGGGGAAGAATTTAGTTAGCATATGAGTCACTTTACTAGTGTGGGTTCTTGATGTTATTTGGTGCTTATGGAATGAACAGACATCCACCAATGGCGGAGGCAGAATTTTTATTGAACGGGGGCAATATTCTTTTCAACATGAAATATTGTAATCTAATACCTAGATTTAGTTTAAAGGGGACAAATTTTTAGCATAGTGTTATTTGTGCTCAAGGGTAAGGGGGACAATATTAATTTTAGAGGTGAAAAGCAATATCTTTCAAATTGTCTACTGCTATATAGTACATCGAGAAAAACGAATGGGGGCAGCTCCCCCCCTAACCTAAGCCTTGGCTCCGCCATTGACTTCCACTGTTTTTGCCCAAGAGTTTAATTGTCCAGCATACTGTGGGAGCATGTTATCTTTCAGTGTATTCTGTTAGCATGCTGTCTTTTAGCCTTTCATTCAGGTCCTTTTAAGGTGTTGGCAGAAACTGCCGAACTAATAGCTACCGCCTTCTCCTTACTTTGCTGTACTAATGCAATATGTTCAATCTAGTTTTCGATTTTCGTGTCCCATTGTTGACGTACGGACAGCTTACCCACCCATTTATGGATTTTAATTGCTTTATGGAATATAAACTTCACTTGGATGACTATTGCCTTCAGAGAGTATTTACATGCTTAGTAACTTAATATCTTGTTCTTTCTTCATGTGGAGTGGAAGGCCGTACATGCTGACATACATAACTGTTAATTTGTTTATGTACTGTGTACTAGGGTTATCAATTAGTGGGTCTATTATAATTGGTTTTGTGTGATTTAAAAAAATTTGTTCAAGGCTCGTGTTAAAGAGTTAGGCGTCTAGCAGTACGGCCACTCTGTTTAACGTCTCCTTTGTCTGGTTGGACACTTATTCAAGTTGGGCTCAGTGATGTTTTGAAACCATAATAATTTGCACTAACAGTTGGTTTGTTCATAGTATATTTAAAGGATACTAAAAAACCAGACATTTGGTTCTGGTTTCTATTTCTCCTTCTGTTTGAGTTTGTTTGTTCTTGTCTTTGATGATCTAAAGGATAAATTATGAAATAGTCTTAAGCAATGTTTGCACATGTTGTTCTGACTTGTGCGTGTCTTCCTTGGGTCTTGACTTGTGTTGAGGTGGAAAGTTGTGAAAGCACCATTGAAGGGTTTCTCTCTTTCTCTTTGGGGTGTTTGTGCGTGTCTTGACTTGTGTTGAGGTGGAAAGTTGTGAAAGCTCTCTCTCTCTCTCTCTCTCTCTCTCTCTCTCTCTCTCTCTCTCTCTCTCTCTCTCTCTCTCTCTCTCTGGGGTGTTAGCTATTTTATAAGCCGTGATTGAGTTACCTAATACTACCTCCGTCCCACCTCAATTGATCCACTTTCCTTTTTGGGACGTCCCACCTCAATTGATCCATTCCTTAAATGGAAAGTTTTTCATATATTTATACCCTTATCATCTCCGTATATTTACAAAAAAAACCATTCATTATACCCTTATAAAGTTAACATATTTACAAAAAAAAATCAATCATTAACTTACTATTCCTCCCACTCATTCTCTCTCCTATTAAATATTTTTAACTTTTACATTCTCTCTCCTATTCCCTACCACACATTTAACTTTTATATTCTCTCTCCTCTAATTTCTACCCACTTTATTCATTTTTCTTAAAAACCGTGAAATAAACCAAGGGACCAATTGAGCCGGGACGGAGGGAGTAATTAATTATCTTTAGAGAATAAATTTTGAAGTCCAAATAAAAGAGGCCTTCAAAAATACAACACGTGTCCACTTTACCCACAACTATAACCATAATTTGGTTAAATGGTATTTCCAATTTACCCCTCTCCAGTTGAAGTCCGGAGACTAGGTATGGCCAAACCCGGTCCCGGTCCCGGTTCCGGGCCTGAGCCGCCGGTTCCGGTTTTGGGAATAGGCAAACCGTAACCAAACTGTGTAACATCGGTTCTGGTTCTCCAGTTTACACTTTTTTTTTTCCAGAAAAAACTGTTTGTCTTTTTTTTATTACTGAAAATAATTACGAAAAGTTATATTAAAATGTTAGAAAAAAATTAAATAAATGAAAGTATCTAAAAGAAAAAAAAGATGGCACCTTTTAAATTTTATTAATTATTGGGGAAAATTACAATGATGGGGACAAACCAAACCTTACCCTTTTATAGATCAGGGAGGACATAAAGAGCTTTTACCTCTTTTATTACGAGATTTTTCTAAATTCTAACCTATGAAAAAACTATAGTAAAATTAAACAAATTACATTTTACTTACCTTAATCGCTTTCCGTTGTATTTTCATCAAAGTACTCCTCGACACGAACTTTCGTCTTGTCTTATTGTCTTCTTTCCGCTTTGAACCAATCATTTATCAAAGTTGAGCTTCTAAACTATTCGATGATAAATTGTAACAATTAAACTCCATATTCCCACCAACGCTAAAAGCTTGCTCCACCGAAACTGTTGATCCGGGACAATCAAGTACTTATCTTGCAATCATAGAAACTATAGGAAAAGTATGTGCTCTCCTTGACCACCAACTTAAAATATCAAATTGATCAACATCTCCATATTCAAATTCGGTAGATTAAATATGAAAATATATAATTAAGGATGAAACTAAAGATGTTGGGTTTAAATATGGATATTAGATGAAAATATGAAAGTTAGATTATTATGATTTGAGTTTGAGAATCAAAGAAATTAATGAAATTTGTTAGAGAAAGTTAAGAGAGTTAAGGGAGCTTGTGTGAAAAAATTGTGAAGGGAGAGGGGTGGTACTTATAGTTGAGGAAATATGTCAGGATAACCATTTTTTTTTTACTGAATCTGGTTAAAAAAAAAGTTAAAAAACGGTTATTTTTGGTCAAATAGCCGTTAGCTAACGGGCATAACAGCTTTTTTTCTGACTAATCAGACTGCTTTTCTGACGAAACTAACGAATTCCGACTCAGTTTAGCCGGTTCCTGTTCCGGTACCGGTCACCCGGTTCGAATCGGCGGTTCACGATTTTTAAAATGGTCGAATCGGAGACCAGGTGAACCACGGTTCCGGTTCAGCTGGTTCACGGGTTACTCTGGTTCCGGGTTTGACAGTCACGTTTCCGGGCCGGTTTGACGGTTCCGGTTTGGCCATCCCTACCGGAGACGCCCGTATTAGCTCTATTTTCATCTTAAGCAAATCCAACAATCAATCGACTATGACCATTAATGCCGCCGGCAAAGACCACCACCCCCGTTTTTAATCTATAATGCTTATTTTTCCTGCAAAATTTCCATCTATAATGCTACTTTCTCTTGCAAAATTTCTACCCATTTTCAATACATTTCCAGCTTTCACTATTGATTTCAAAACTCGCTTTCAAGCTATGTCCGACCATCACCATTAACGCCGCCACAGGGACCAACATCCTTGGTCATCACCATTAGCGCCGACAGGGTCCACTATCCCCGGCCATCACCATTAACGCCGCCGGCAAAGACCACCACACCCGGTGTAACTATAGATCTAACACCAGACCAAACTGCTTCTATCAACCTGCAATTCTCTTTCCTTATTTTTTGTTTCTCTCCATCTAACTTTTTTATGATGCATTCAAACTTATATTATGAAATATGTTCACTTGGGGTTGGATTATTTAGCTGGTAGATAGAGAATGAAAAGAAGTTGATGCCTAGTGTGGGTTTTATGAAATTTTTTAATTAGGTGGAGAGGTTCAAATGATTTTTTTGGTTGAATGGAAAAGAGTTGAAAAATCTAATTTGAGAGTCCATGGAAGAAAAGAGGACTGCAGACGGGTTTTTCGCAGCGAGAAAGAGACTGCAAATTGGGTAGATTGGGAGAGAGAAAGAGAGAAAGAGAGAAAAAGACCCAACTATGGTTAATTATAAAATGGAATTGTCATTGTGGGATTTTAAATGCTCAATTCTACACCTTTGGTTTTCTAAAGATCTCCACCTGTCACAATCTTGAAGGGATCCGATTTTCCACTATTAATAGGTCATCCGTTCCTATTGCACTCTCTTATCTTTAATGTGAGTTCACAATTGGTTTAAATATACTTGCATCTGGCATGTGAGTATGACCAATTCTTTGTGCGAGTACATATTTTATTTCTTTTATTTCTTGTCTTTGATCTTTCTTGTCCCCCCTATTCTATCTCCACACACATAGTTATTAAAGGCCCAAGGCGCACCAAGGCGCAAAAGGTGTGCCCGGAGCCTAGGCGCAAGGCGGGCGTGCGCCCGAGTGACGAGCAAAAATGCCTTAAAATACTAAAAATATAGTATACATACAACATCAATCAAGATGAGCAATAAATCAAATGCAAGTAGTAAATCAAACATACGTTATAAGTCATAAAAGAAACAAGCACAAACATACGTTATATGTCATAAATGTATGTATACTATACTAAAAATATAGTATATATACAACATCAAGTGATCAGGGAGATCGCCGAAGTTCTTCCCAGGTCGCCGGAGGTCGTCGCGGTTAGTTTGAAGGAGTTCCTAGTGATCGCTACTCTTTTACATAGTTATGACACGTGTACTTGAGAGAGTCGTGGTGGCAGAGAAGAGAATTAGTCGCGTATTAGGTTTAATTACGATTTAAATGTGGGTCAATTATTGTGCTCGGAGCCTAGGCGCACACCATCAAGGCTCGCGCTTCAGCCTTAGGCGCGCCTAATCCCTCGCCTATGAAACAACGCCTCGCCTGGCACAATCCAGGCTCCAAAGCTTCCAAAGCTGAGCCTCTCTGCGCCCGGAGCCTAGGCGTGCTTTTAATAACTATGCACACAAATAAACTCATTGAAGTTTTGTTTGATAAGTGTAGTTGCTATATTCAAGCATATACAGTTTGTTTTTCATTTTGGCCTTCTCTTAAATGTTTATCTATCTCGGTAACGAAACAGGATATGGGCGAATAGACAGTCAGCTGCAAGGTCAAAGGAGAGGAAGATGAGGTACATTGCTGAGCTTGAGAGGAAAGTCCAAACTCTGCAAACAGAAGCAACATCACTGTCAGCACAATTGACCCTCTTACAGGTTTGTGTATACTTTATTGATGCATTATCTGTATGGTACTTCTGTTTTCAGCCAGGGTCAATGGCATCAGTTTTTTTCGTAGAAAATGTGGCCTTAGTTGTATATTTTTAAAAACTAACAAGTGAAAGTACTTTTATTTTTTATAAAACAAGTGAAAGTACTTTTTTATACTCAAATACTCCCTCCGTCCCACAACAAGTGACACACTTTGCTATTTTGGGCGTTCCACTGATAAGTCACACTTCCTAAAATGGCAAAGAATCTTTACTATTCCCTCCACTCATTCTCTCTCCTACATTATTTTAATACTCACAACACCATTATAATTTACTATTCTCTCCACTCATTCTCTCTCCTACTTAACTATCTACACTCACAATACATCAACCTTTTTACTTTTTTCCTTAATTCCCGTGCGGAACAGTAACTGTGTCACTTGTTCTGGGACGGAGGGAGTATACTTCATTTCCATTGCGATGAATCCACTATTTTTTTGGGATGTTTAACTGAAAGAGTCCACTTTATAACATTATGCTTTTATTCTCCATAATTTTTCAATTGGCGTCAAAGTATGATATAAGCATTGTTAGTATGGTCGAGCATATTTGTAACTTTGAACAACTCCAAAGATTTTATATATCCGTTATATATTAGACTTTAAGAAGTGTGGACTATGAGCAGAACAAAAGGAGCATAAAATTAACATGGAAATTATGATTTATAAACTTTGGAAATTTCACGATGACATATGAGGATTCATGTAAGAAAAAGTGTTAGTGGTGCAAGTGTTGTGAGTATGAAAAGTGAGATAGGAAGGAGAATGAGTGGGATGAATAGTAAGTTGATTTGTGTTGCAAGTATAAAAGTAAAATAGGAGAGAGAAGGAGTGGGAGGAATATAAAAATTCTGCCATTTTAGGAAAGAGAAATGGTATGTGGGACGCCCAAAACGGACAAAGAAAAATGGTATGCGGGACAGAGGGAGTAGGCAACTGTATTTGAATTCAAACTAGGCAGGAATATTTGAAACGAGCAAACAGTATTTAATGAAGGTTAATATAGTCAATTTGTAATAAATAGTCTCCTTAAAGGAAAATGTTACTTTCAATTGTGACACCAAAAAGGAATGATCACCTCATCGTCCCTGGACGAAGGGAGTACTTTTTTACAATGACATAACACAATTATCATGTTTTCGTAAAGAAAGAAGGAATATCGAATTTATTTTCTTTTTTCCTATCAATAAAAGGAATATGGAATTTGAATTTAGAAATTTGTCTTTTGTTTGGCACAACATAATATGGAGAACGGACTTCATTTTTATGAATAGTGGCATTTTTTTGAGAAAGGGGAAATGGAGTAACTCTTGGAGCTATCTGGTTGGGGCCATCCCTCTGCCCCCAACCCCAACCCCAACCTTTTGTTGCATGTCCTTTTGCTTGACAACATGCGAGCGTTTATTTAGATTTTTGTTGAAGAACAATTAACATTTCTATTTTTGTTTTATCATTTTTCGTAGAGAGATACAAATGGTCTGACTGCTGAAAATAGTGAACTGAAGTTGCGATTGCAAACAATGGAGCAGCAAGTGCACTTACAAGATGGTAAGGATCTTTATTGATTTCTTTTGGCGTGTGTTTGTGTTTTTGGTGGGGCCGTGGGGAGGCGACGGATTCACTCTTCTCATGGATTATACCCCCGCCCAAAAAAATTAAAAAAAATTTAGGCGCTAATTATAAAGAACATCAGGGTGTATGTTTGACAAAAAAAAAAAAAGCTTTGACATGGTATACTTCCGAAAGCTTAGGGGCAAAGCTGAGCCTTAACTAAAACTGTTGCAAGACCATAGTTATAAAAGTTATAAAAGGCGAAAGGTGAGAGGTGGGCGAGAGGTACCTAGAAAAGGCTAAAGGGGAGGTTGTAAAATAGAACAAAAAATTAGCAAAAATATGTGTACAACAGCAACAACTAAGCCTTAGTCCCAAAATTATTTGGGGGGGGGGGTAACATGAATCAAAGGAAAGAGGTGGGGTTTTTTTTTTTATTTTATTTTTGCAAAAATAGTACAAATAAAAAAAATTAAATAATAAATAAATTGAAAGCTAAGAAAAAATAGGTGAGAAGACATTTTGGAAATAAATAGAAAAATAAATAAATCAAACCCCATCATCGACATGAATTTTCACGCTCCATTCAGTTTTCTAACCTTTTGGATAATAGATCCAATATAGCGAAAAAGTAGAACCTTGGATAAGCTTCCCATCTAAGGTGATTGCTCTTACCTCATTGCTTCCACCTCTACTAAATGTACACTCCTAATATTCAGTCTTGATTTTGCTCATTCTAAAATTTTGAGATTTCAAAGTATGTCTTCAAAATTCCAACATACTTTCAACAACTTCTTTTGTCTCATCAATCAACACAATATCATTTGCAAATGCATATATATGAAACAAAACTTAAAACATGTTATGAACAAGAATTTTGCATTAAATAAAAGTCACTATTCCACATGTAATAGTAACCAACTTGACACATTTCAAACCCAAGAAGTGAGAATTCTAATACAAAATGCACATTAATTTGCACTATGATGTTCAAATTAGCAAACAAGTTAGTAGTTAAAAAAGTGAAATTAAACTTGAACAACAACATAGTAACAACATGAAAGCTTAGTCCCAAAATGATTTGAGGTAGGCTAACATGAAACTTCGTATGATATCGTCAAAGAAAATTCAATTTAAGCACGATGGGAAATTGTATATGTAATAAAAATCCTCTGCCTCGACCCCAATCCATGGTCACACCATCTTCATCATCTTCTTTGGTTATAGCAGCTTAATTAAACCAAAGAGCAAGAAAGGAAGAAAAAGAGAAAACATCATGATGAAAAGAAACTTATTGAAATAGAAAAAGTCGTGCCTTTGTCAGCTATCCAGAAATCATGCCTCCTTTCTTTCGTTCGGTATTTGCTGGGGGAATTTGGGATCGTTTTATCTTTTCCCGCAAGGCATCTTTCCACCAAATCTCGCAAAAGGGCGCAATATATCTTAAAATCCTAAAACTCAGTACGGGTATAAAGTCCAAAATGACCCAATTCAGCCAAACTCTACACCTAGTATTCCTTTTGCAAAAGGCAGACACCCACGCCTATCTCCATAATCAACAAAGGCGTACGGCTAGCACGAAAAGGTAAGCAGTCGCCCACCGATATCTAAAAGGAGTTGAGCAATTTTAGAAGATCTGGGCAGGGACCCATTTGATCAGTACGTATGGGAACATCATCATGAACAAATTATTTCTCAGTTTTCTTTGCTGTCTTGCAAGTGGACGGACCCATTAAGAGTATCCCCTGACTGTTTTGCTTTCTGTAAAGTTGCCTTGTAATTACATGATAATTTAGGGTACATTTGGCTATCAGAAGAGTATTTTTAGTTTCACATAATACATTTTGTTCTTCAAAGTACGTTGCATGAAATTGGGATTGCCAAACACGGCCTTATTATTTCATTCTGGGGGTGCCCAGTATTTTTGGAACTACCTGTTTGGAGTGGTGAGCAAAGCTTGGTTAAGCCCAGGCGGTTATGACTGCTTGTTATGGAAATGTTGGGTGTTTTTGGTTATTGGTGCTTTTGGACAGACGTTCTCCTGAAATTGTCCGGGGATTAACGTCTCTCTTGGTCTCTTCAATGGGATAGTGTCATCTATACAGCATCTCTTTACCATTGGTGTGCACCTTAGAGATGGTATGAGATTTGGCTACTTCGGCCACCTTTCAACCACCTCGCCATTCGCCTTTTTCATGAACTTCTCGCCCGCCTCTCGCCTTTAACAACTATGCTTGGGATGTGAATTGGATGGTGGTTGGGGGGAGGGGAGTTGTCAGGAGAAATGACAAACACTACTATGCCCCAAAATGGGGGTACTTGAGCAGATCCCACACGCCAAAAGTCTACTTCCCCTAATCTTATGTACGACCAAATCCTGCTTGGTTTCCAAGCGCTACACTGGCCACTAGATGATGCCAAAGAGTATCCATTGTGTGGATCCTTGGAGTTCGCTAGACCCGAAGAACATGGTCAGTTATGGAAGATTGTCTGCTACAAGTTTTGCAAGGTTTGCAGGACTCTCCCCTTAGGTCATGTCAATGGAGACTTGGAAAGTCTCCGAGGTTTTTCTTAGACAAGGGAGGAGTGCCAAAATTCTGGGCTGTGTTATCCTGTAGTTTAGAACTGGTATTGTCAGATCTACCAAGTGTTATTGAGGACTACTTGTTGTTAGCAGTGTCATATCTGGCTACCTAGTGCGCGTCGAAACTATCCATCATGCCTCAAGATGAGTTACTGGCAGTGACTAATTTTCACATTGGCTTTTTAATGTATACTCCCTTTTTTATCTGTTCACTTTTTGCCATTTTGGTGGCCCATTTGAGTTTGTTCATACGCCAAAAGTGAAAACTTTATAATATACTTTATTTAATGGGGCTCACTTGTCACACTCGCAACAATTATCTCAATTACAATCCCTACCCCACTTTTCATATTCATAACACCTACTCCACTACAGTATCCCTAACATGACTAACATGGCTTCTGCTTTTCTTTCTTGTGGTACATAGCTTTAAACGATGCACTGAAGGATGAGATCCAGCACATGAAAGTATTGACCGGGCAGAACATTGCAAATGGTGGACCCATGATGAGCTTTCCTCCCTCATTCGGAGCAAACCAGCAGTTTTATCCCAATAACCAAGCAATGCACAACACACTTTTAACCACACAGCAGTTTCAGCAACTCCAAATTCAATCTCAGAAGCAGCAACAGCAGCATCAGCTTCAACAGCAACAGCTGCTTCAATTCCAGCAGCAGCAGCAACAACTGCACCACCAGCCACAGCTGCCGGAGCAGAGCGGGAGTGACCTGAAAAGGAGAGGTTCTATGTCTTCTTTGAATGTAAAAGAACATGCGTCAGACTTCAACCCTCATGCAGCAAAGGATTAAGGAGCAAGGGGAAAGTGATTGTATACCCACCCTGTGCTTAGATAGGTTAGCTTTTGCTTTTAGACATATCGGTATGACATTATTTTCAAGGGAGTTTAAACTTAAATTTAGTGATGAGTTGATTTGTTGGTGGCTGTTTTTGGACATATAGTCCTTGGCTTTCTAGTGTTTGTAACTCTCTTTACCGGTGATTTTTTGTAGTTGAATATAGATAAAGATCATTTGAACCGAGTATTTCTAGATTCTAGTCGTTTTTACTCATGCTTCCGGAACTTTTGTCCGGCCATTCCTCTGGTTTCAGTATTTACGAATTAAGGCTAGGATCTACTATTAGCTTAAATGTAATGGCGCCCAACAATGTCCCGCATTTCAAATTAGGATAATATGTTTCACTGTTATCAAATACTCCCTCCGTCCCAATAATATCTTCACCATTTTTGCTCGGCACGCAAATTAAGGGTGGAGAAAATGTTGTGAGTGTAATAGTAAAATAAGAGAGAATGAGTGGAGGAAATAGTAAATTTGAAAAATGTTGTGAGTGTTATAGTAAAATAGGAGAGAGAATGAGTGGGTGGAATAGTAAAAATTCTTTGCCATTCTAGGAAAGGTGAAACTTCTAACGGGACACCTTTTTAGAAAATTAGTGAAGCTTTTATTGGGACAGAGGGAGTATGTTAAAACAAATTTTTATATTTTATTTAGATCTTTAGTGTACTACCTTCATCCCATCCAGGCGCAAAAAGTAGGAAGGAATATTATATTATATATTTAAAAGTATTGCGAGTGAGTAACATGTTGTAAGATAAGTTGGTGAAATTTTAAGCAAGTATGACAAATGGGTATATGTAGTATAATAATAATAAAAGATTTTCTTTCTTCAAGGAGTCCGAAACTGGTAATTGTACATCGAGACAGAGACAGAGACAGAGACAGAGACAGAGACAGAGAGAGTATTTTGTTTATGGCCTAAACAACAGCAGATGTTGATGATCCCATGAACCCCAGTACAGTACTTCTTTTTTTTTTTTTTTTTTTCTCTCTTCTTTATGTTCTTTATGTAAGGGGATCAACACATTTCACCGCTCCCCCCTTAATGCACTTTACAGAGGCGCCTAGCTATGCTAGGGAGGGCAATGTCATTCCCTCTAACCACTGGTTGAAAGCCATGAACTCTAACCCAGTACAGTACTTCTGATGATATGTGCAATTGCTATATAGAATTTGAAGAGCTTCATAAGTGACATATAGGCTTCCCCTTTTAATTAAACGTTTAATTGCAATTTATCAAATCATTTTCTTCATCCCCTTTTCTACACCTATATCTATCTGTTGCAATTCAATGTAAAATGGATTTAAAAGCTAACAGTCGGTAGAACGAACATGAATAACTAAAATGCAACAAAATGCCGTGTTTTTCTTTAATGATAGTTTTTTAAAACCATTTTTGCATTAGATTACAATAAAATGTCAACGCGGGAAGCAAGTTGCAAAAAATGAAATGTTTGGTAATTACATTGCAACATTTAGTAAAACATGAATAACTAAGTAACAATCAACCCTTAGTTAAAAAGGGCAAATTGCACTTTTGTACTATTAAATTTACGTGCAATTATAATGTGGAACATAATGCACCAAAAATTATAATTTGGGCCACCATATTCACACAAAGTTGTAATTGACAACAATTGTTGTCTGTCAAATATAATGAATGGCAGTCAACAATCGAACGAAATTAACGAAAATGTTAACAATCTTCTATAAAATTTGCATTGACACCCATGAATTCAACAAGTTTTCAGTTGTTATAATGTCAAATATAATGAATGACAGTCAACAATCGAACGAAATTAACGAAAATGTTAACAATCTTCTATAAAATTTGCATTGACACCCATGAATTCAACAAGTTTTCAGTTGTTATAATTTCGTTAGTTATATTTACTAAACACCTAAAAAAAGGGTTAACTTTTTGAAATGGGGTTATTAATCAACATAAATTAAAAAAAAAAAAAATTTCTTACAATTTTATTTACATATACTCCCTCCGTCCCATTCGGCTTAGGACAATTTGTCATTTTGGACATCCCATTCAACTTAAATACATCCCAAAATGGCAAGTTTATATTATTTTTATATTTAATGAGACCTACTTTTCATACTCACAACAACAATTCACTTACTAAACCTTCCACTCATTCTCTATTTTACATTTTATACTCACAATACCTCCTCCAGTCATTCTCTCTTCTCTTATTATAGTAGTATTTCTCAATCTACGTGCTGGGAGAGAGAATTCTAAGTCGGGTGGGACAGATGGAGTATATTTTTACAATTTCCAAAAAATTAAAATTCATTTTTTTCAAACACACCCCACCATTGAAGTTTTCGTCCACATTCACCACCAGTCCATGGGCGTTTATTGTCTCCACCACCATTATTTCTACCCAAACCACCACCATCTTCCACCTCTCTGGCCAGAGGCGGAGGTACTCGGGGCAGTAGCCCCCCCTAACTTTTTTTAAAAGCAAAACGACGTCGTTTACTAGGTATTATAAATATAACTTTCAACCAATAAAGTCAATATAACACAACAGAAAAAAGGCCACAGACTGATTCACTAAGGCAACGAAAGCGACGAAGATAGTACTATGATACAACTCAAGCGATTTACTAATTCTGCACAAAGTTTAATATCCTTGATTCTTCTCTACTCAAATATATAGGTAAAAGCTTCATCTTTGTCAATTTTTGAACTTTATTATGTTGATTTCTCATTTAGGTTTAGGATTTTATTTTGATTTTGATTTGAATTTTGGAATTCTCAACTCAATTGGGATTTTTAATCAATGTTGGGTTGTTGAAATATCAACAATGGAACCAGTGATAGCAAGTATTTAAAAGTAGAATATGGCTGAATCCTCTATGCATAATTCTTTAAACATGGCTGATTTTTTTTTGCAGGTTACCTTTAAACACGGATAGATATTACAAAAGAACTTTGTCTGAATTGTATCCACCGGTAGTAGAGAGTGAACAGTTGAAGCAAAGTCGTAGAGAATTCAATTTCAGTGACCTTCCTCATGATCTTGGACTAAGGAAAAAAATAGCAGATTATCATCCCGGTTTGAAGGATCAAGTTCGACGTGAGTATTTACAAAGAGGTACATGTTAGCCTAAAGACCATGTGTTTGTGCAAACTCAAAAGTGGCAAAGCTCTCGAAGGTTTGTAACTACTTGGTTTGATGAATTTTCGCGGTGGTTAGAGTATAGCATATCCAAAGATGCAGCGTTTGTTTGTTTTTCTATTTGTTTAAACCAAATAGCAGTGCAAAAGGAGGAGCGGATTATTTTAGTGATGTTGGTTTCAGAATTTTCAAGAAAAAAGAAAAATTACACGAGCATGTAGGGAAGCACAACAACTTTCACAACCAAGCACTTCAATAATGTGACATTTTGATGAATGAGAATCAACATATTCGAATCATTGTCAAACCTTTAGTAGAGAATTCTCGAGCAGAATATCGGGTTCGGTTGGGAGCATCAGTTGATTGTATTCGATTTATTCTAAGACAAGGTCTTGCCTTTCGCGGTCATGACGAGTCAGAGGACTCGAGAAATAAAGGTAACTTTCTTAAGCTACTACAATTCTTGTTGACCACAATGATGAAGTGAGAGATTTCGCATTGAAACTTGCTCCGGAGAATCATAAATTGACTTCACCAAAGATTCAGAAGGACATAGTAAGTGCTGCTGCTACAAAAACTACAAATGCTATTCTTCAAGACATGGGTGGTGCATTTTTCTCTATTCTTGTTGATGAATTTAGAGATGTCTTAGTGAAGTAGCAGATGGCTATTGTTTTTCGTTATGTGGACAAAAATGGGTGTGTTATTGAATCTTTATAGGTATTGAACATGTGTTGTGAGCACCACTCTATGTTACTTAAGCAATCTATTGATGCTTTACTTTCTAAACATGGGTTAAGCATCTCTAGGTTTCGTGGTCAAGGTTATGATGGGGAAAGTAATACGAGTGGAGAATTTAATGGTTTGAAGACACTTATTTTGAAGGAAAACTCAAGAGCTTTCTATGTTCATTGTTTCACATATCAACATCAGCTAGCTCTTGTTGGTGCCTCTAAGAAACATGAAATGATTGGAGCCTTTTTCACATCTGTTGCTAGTGTTGTAAGCATTGTTGGAGCATCTTCTAAACGGAGGGATATTCTTCGAGAAAAACAAGCTAGCAAAGTTATCAAGGCACTTAACTTGCGTGTGGAAAAGGTCTCAATCAAGAAACAGAGTTCAAGCGCTCTTGTGACACATATTTGAGCTCACATTATGGTACTCTTATAAATTTTACTATCATGTTTTCTTCCATTATTGATATATTGGATGAAATAGCATATGATAAAGTGAGTTTTGAGCAATGGCACTAAGCATATATTTATTTAAAGTTGCTGTAATCGTTTGATTTTATATTCAATTTGCATTTGATGACACACATACTTGGAATCACTCACGAGTTGTCTCAAGCTCTACAAAGGAATGATCAAGACATAGTAAATTCTATGAATTTAGTGAAAGTTTGCAAAAGAAATTTCCAGAAATGAGGGAGAGTGGATGGTGTTCTATGTTAGACGATGTTGTTATTTTTTGTCAAATAATGAAAATAAGTATCCCAAACATGGATGACCAATATGTATCTACAGGAAAGTCAAGACGTAGAGTTCTAGATGCTTACTTTTAGTTTGATTTCTTTTGTGCAGTGATTGATTTTCAACTTTAAGAGCTAAATAACCATTTCAACGAGCCTACTACTAGATTTTTATTTGTTTGGCATGTCTAAGTCCTAATGATTTGTTTGTTGCATATGAAAAGCAATGTTTAATGCGTCTTGCTGAATTTTATCCTCAAGATTTTTGTTCTTTAGAGTTGTTTTTTCTGAAGAGTGAATTAGAGACTTACATTGAGGATGTGCGATCTAATGATAAGTTTAAAAATTTGAATGAGATTCATGAGCTTGCAAAGACGTTGGTCAACACTAGAAAGCACCAAACATATCCTCATGTTTTTTGTTGATCACTTTGGCATTAGTACTTCTGGTTGCAACAACTTTATTCAAAAGAGCTTTCTTTGCAATGAATGTTATAAAGAATCATATACGCAATCGTATGGAAGACCAATGGATAAATGCTTGTTTGGTTGTGTTTCTTGAGAGTGACATTTTCAACATAGTTGACAATGAGTCTAATTTTCAAAGATTTCAAAAGATAGCACCTCGTCGAGGAGAATTGTAGATTTTGAAGTAAAGTGTTTTTATTTTCTTTTGCTAGGTGTGATTTGTTGATGTTGAATAACAATATTGTTGAACCTTTTGGTACATTTAAGTATGTTATACATGTCTTTTTGGACAAGCGAATAGATTTTTCCCCAGGTGCGATTTTTGCTGGTACATGTAAGTATGTTATACTATCAGTTTGATTTCTTTTGTTATTAGATGACATATGAAGCAAATCTGATGAGTGGGCATTGCTTTGCTTATTACTCTTAAATACTTTGAGGTCCATTATCTACCATACTAAAAGGCACAAAATTTTTCTTGTTAAATACTTTAAGTTTACCTGTAGTTAGCTTTATAGTGTGTAAATTATTAGCTCTATAGTGTGTAAATTGTCTGTTTTCCTTTTTAGTACTTCAATCAAAATCCATACCAACAATCATTAAATCTTCAAACTTCTGTTTTGTAGGGTGTCCAAGAACTTCAGATTGTCCAATGGATTTCACATTCTAAATATGTCAGAGGCCATGCTCGACTCTGTCAGAGAATGTGCTGTGCTACGAAGGTTGATGGTAAAAGTATTTGGGGTGGAATTTTTACTCAAGACTGCACTGACATCTTGGATAGTATAATTCTTCAACATCTTAACTCTTTATCATCTTTAACATGACATCCTATTTTTGACAACTTGAAGATGCAGGTACAAGTGTTCCTATTTTTCAGGAGATAAACACTACGCAAAGATCAACGACCAAGTCTTACCCATTTCAAACACATTTCTAATGGAAGATCAAGTCATGGCAACGACTCCTTATCTTTAGTATCCTGCCCCGGATTTTTAGGGATTTTTGGTTACAAGTTAATTTCTTTATTATTTTTTGGAGTTTAAAAAGAGAGCTAGGGATAGGCGCCAAGGACGGCAATTTTGTAACTCTCTCTATACTTCCACTTTGTACTCACTCAAGAAATATTATAAACATTTTTGGTTTTAGGTAGGTTTCCTAAAACCTCCCGAGGTTTTTGTGCCGGAGATCAATTGATCAAGGGCTTTCCTCGTTACAACTTGGTGTCACATCTTGAATTTTCTCATTCTTATATTCCATTTGTGCCCAAAATCATTCCACTAAAAGTTCAGTTTTAAAGCATACAAGAAATTGACCAAAACAATTTGGCGCCGTCTGTGGGAACTTTGGTTTTTTAAGTTTGTTGAGAAAATTTCAAGATGAGCAATCCCAGTTGTGGACAAGATACTCAGAATGTTTCAGGAAGAAATGGAGATAGGACTGGAGCATTTAGAGCATCTGGAATTCAAGTTTCAAATACAATTGGGTTGCCAATTCAACAAAGCTCAACGATTGTTACCACTTCAGCCGTGATTCCTCAGGAGCTGACCTTTGATTTTATCACTAACCTGACCAACATGATGGATTACTTAAAAAATCAACAAGAAACTCAAAAGTACACCAACGAGATGTTGTTCAATGCTATCTCCCGTCTTCAAGGTGCTTCTTCCCAAGGTCCTGGAACATCTTCAATGCCAAGCACAATATCTCCCCTACAACCTAGACATTTCAGCTTCGCAGGAGATTCAAGTGCATGAGGTTCAAGAAGCCACGTGATGCTGTCGGAGAGCATCATCATCAATCCGTGCACCACTCTCCCAACCTCAATTCCACCATTTCAGGCACCATCTTCAGGATTAACAGGGGGTTTTACAAATTATGCATATAACTTCGTTAATCCCAATCCTAATCCCAATAACTCTGATGCAGGAAATTCCATGGCTAGAAAGTTGCAGGAATTAAGGGAAATGGTTATGAACGTTCCAGGAGTTGCATCTCCCGTGCATAGATCATCTCCGACATGTTACAATGATATCCATTTTGTACTTGCTATTGCCTATGTTGAATTACCCAAGAGATTTACTGTTCCTTAAATAAAGCAGTATGATGGCACTACAGACCCGTTGGAGCATGTAGCCCTCTATCAAGAGAAGATGAATGTCATCCATATCCCTTTGCCATATAAAGAAGCATGTTTATGCAGAGGCTTTGGATCAACATTGACTGGAGCAGCCTTAAGATGACTCATTAATCAACCTTTGGGTTCTATTGGATCTTATGCACAATTAATTGATATGTTCACTAATCAATTTTCTTGTAACAGGGTATTTGAAAAACTCACTAGTGACCTGTATCGGATAACTCAGCAACCTGAAGAAACTCTCAAAGATTATTTGAGCAGGTTCAATAAAGAGGCGGTGGACATACCAAACTTAGACATGTTAACTGCAACTGAAGCATTCAGGATGGGTCTCAAGAAGGATTCACCATATTATGAAGATCTAGTAAAAAACTCATGCAAGAAACTTGAAGATGTCAGAACAAGAGCTATCCAGTTCATACGTCTTGAAGAAGACAAGCTAATCAGAGAGAGAAATGCTAAAGAGACTCATGTTTACGAAAGCACTGCCAAGAAGGCAGAATCTTCCCATCATAAGCATAATAGGGGAAAACCCTACACTAAATCCGAGGATCTTAAAATTAATTATGTTGAAGATGCTATAGATAATGATGATTCTGAATTTTCAAAAATCGATGACTATTGTTTTTCTGTCAATATTGCTAGACTATTATGTGCAATGGACAACTTGAGTGAAAAAGCAAGATGGCCCAGGAAGAATGAAAAACCAACAGCTTGGAAGGATAAGTCTAAATGGTGTGCATACCATGAAGACTTTGGCCATACTACTGACAACTGTATTGCCCTTCGTAAGGATATCAATCATCTATTATCTAAAGGCCATCTTAAGGAGCTCTTGGGAAGGAGAAAAGAGCATGGTGAAGCTAAGGATCCCACTCCAGAAACACCTCTATCACCCCCAACGGTAACAAAAACTATCAATGTCATCTCTGGAGGCTCAAAAATCTGCGGTACAACTTATTCGGTAGCGAAGCGTCATGCCAAAGATTCGAAAGAAGACAAATTCAATACACTAGTTAGGTCCTCTTCAAGATGTGAAGATCCACAAATAACCTTTGATCAAGATGACAAGGCAGATATCATGGGTTCCCACCATGATGACTAGTTGTCACCTTGTAGATCGCAAATTGCAAGGTGAAAAGGATTCTCATCGATAATGGAAGTTCTATCAACTTGATGATGCTCAGCACCTTGAAGGAAATGGGCATTCCAGACTTTGAAGTTGTAAAGAACTCTTCTATATTAATTGGATTCAGTGGTGAAACCAAGCAAACAGTCGGAGAAATCAAGCTACCCATATATGTTCAAGGTGTCAATTCTATGGAACGATTTTGTGTTATAGACTGCCCATCTTCTTATAACATTATCCTAGGCAGGCCATGTATACACAATATGAGAGCTATCCCCTCTACGTATCATCAGTGTGTCAAATTACCAACGCCGTGGGGTATAATCATGCTTAAAGGAGATCAGCAGATAGCCAAGGAATGTTACAAGACCTCCATAAAAGCCTCATCTGCATCTCGTCAAAAATAGCAATCAAAGATAACATTATATCTTCAACATGTCAAAATCCTTACAAGCCGTGTCATATCTTTCACCATTTTTAAGCAAGGTTCCAAAGAAGGAAAAGTCAGGAGCGGATGCCCTATTTTGGTAGTCAGCATGTCACGCAATGGTGGAACAATACTATTACAACAAGTACCCAGTTATTCAGCAAATTGATCCAGCACATAACAGCTGAAATGGCAAGCAAGAAACATCTTGGACTCAACCTTATGAATACCTCCTCAATAATGATAGAGAGGGTGATAATCATTCTCGGGGAAAATCATCTAAGCAAAATTACTAAGAGCTCCTGGGGTCATGTTGATTATCAAACCCAGATGGTACACTAGTCCTATGAAAGTGGAAAATTATTTATCTTAAAACCCTATTTTGTGTAAGTCAAACACATATTTAGTATAATTGGGAACATGTACACCTTCTTTACTAAGAGCTCCTGGGGTCATATAGAAAATTTGCAAGATTCTACGTGTTGAAAATGCAAGTGAAACTTCAGAAAATCTATAACACAAGCTGAAGACAGCTCACATTCTAGAAATGAAAGGTACATACTTATTGATTATTTTTTGGATGATACATCTTTTCTAAAGATACTTGTTATTCACATTTCGCCTAAGCGCACGTTTTTCACTATATGTGAACCAAGTTCATAAGGTTGTAACATTTACATGTTACTCACAAATTCTTAAGGTTATAACATTTACATGTTACTCATAAATTCTTAAGGTTGTTGTAGCGATGGTGAATTTTTCTATATCTAGGAGTCGCCACTTATTATTTATTTAGAAAAACAATAAGAAAAACCTTTTTGATTTTAAAGAGAGATTTGAGGGTTCGGGGGTTAAGTTATGAAATGGGTAGGTCAAGGAGCATCCATTCCACCCGATCCGAAGATCGGTCTTGCCAATCAAGTATTATCAATCTTTTTAATTTAACAATAAAATAAAGGAACAAGAAAACCCTAATCAATTTCTTGATTAGGAATGTCGGATTGTATGCTTCGAGATTACCTCCATGGATTGAAGGGACTCTAGGCCAATCCTTTTGATGGAATTACACCACTCTAAAATCCAATAGAGAGAGAGATTGAGAAGAAGAGAGTAAAAGTATAGGAATTTACCTAGCGTTTGGAAAGTATTTGGTTTAGAACGTTGTTCTAAGATATTTTCTTGGTCGAGAATTGATTCGGGAAGAGTTTCGACTCAATATGAGAGTCAAATCTTGATGCGGACAGAGCTTCGCCTCAATCTTTGATTCGGACTTTGATGTTTGTTGATCAACAAGGTTGATAAACAAACTTTAGGTAATTTTAGGGTGATTTTGTAGGAATCTTTCAGGGAGAGAAACCAACAAAATGTGTGTGTTATATGTTTTCGATCGTGGATCGAGGACCTCTGAAATAGTGAAAGCCATCAAGTATTTATAGGGGTTTAAGAGGTAAAGGTGGAGAGGTAAAATACCTTAGGAAGGTTTCAGAATTCAGATATGATTGGAGAACCGGATTAGATGATGTTTATCAAGAAAATAGTTTGAAACGGAGAAGGATTGTGATTCTGCATATCCTGCAGAGGGCTTGTCTCACGCGAGACACGTATGTCCCGTGCGAGACAACTAGTCGGTTGACTATTTTGTCCTCTTCAGTTATTCCGTTAGTCAGTTAGGTCCAAAACTAACGAGGTTAGTTAGAAACTTAACGAAACATGACGAAACTGATATGCTTTCATCAAAACATAAAAGAGAGACGAAGAGTAGTGTAATCATGAATTATTGGTTCAGAATGGGGTGTCTACAGTTGTAACATTTACATGTTACTCACAAATTCTTAAGGTTGTAACATTTACATGTTACTCATAAATTCTTAAGGTTGTAACATTTACATGTTACTCACAAAGTTCAAAAAGGTTAAACACATTCAGTGTTTCATACGATCAAAAGAGTTACTTGATTAAAAAAAACTAATTGTTCACCTGCTTGAATCCCAAAATAGTGTCATGCCAACATCAACATGACACATCAAAAATCCTAAATTGTATGCCAACAAAGGCATACCAAATATTACAAACCAAAGATTAATTGTTTTTGAGGACACTCAATAAAAACTTGAAATACTTGAAATTAAAAAAAATAATTGTTTTTTAGTAAAAACTTAAAAGTCTTCTACTTATCTTCATGGCCTACTGCCGCAGTGTTGCCATCTTTCTTCTCATCTTTATCTTCTTCAACTTTACTTTCACCCTGCCCAACATCTTCAATCTCCATGTCAGCCTGACCAGTAGCACCATCCAGAGCTGGAGAATGAACTTCGTCACCATCCACGTCTTCTCCAGTATACTCCCTCCGTCCCGCCCGAAGCTTCACCTTTTACTCAAATGGGTGTCCCGATAGAAGCTTTACCTTTCCTAAAATGGTAATAAATGTGGGCTCCATTTGTCAATCCCACTCACTTTTTCCTCTCATATACTTAAACTGTGGAGCCCACTTATCATATCCACTAACTTTTCCTCCTCACACATTTAAATTGTGGGCCCCACTTGTCATATCCACTCATTTCTTCCCTCTCACAACCCTTCTCCCACTCATCACTTTTCTTAATTTACGTGCTTCACCAAAATGGTGAAGCATCGGGCGGGATGAAGGGAGTACATCTTCAGCAAGCGGCGTGCTTCTTCAATATTCTATGCAAGATGCTTCCCATCTTGAAAATATTGCATCATTTTAACCTCGGTTTCCAACATTGTTTTCGCAGCATCATTGATAAACTTCTCTTTTGCTTCATCTAACTCCTTCAAATGATCAGTTTCAATGATGGAAAGCCTACTGGTTTGCTCTTCAATCACCTTGTACAAATCCTCATTTTCTTTGCCCTTAGCATTGCACTCGTTAGCATAAGCCCTGGATTCCTTCTCTGCCTTATCAGCTCTAGCACTTTCATTCTTGGCCTTTTGATCCAAGATCTTCACTCTATCCTCCAAAACCCTCACCTCCTTTACCGGAAACTCGGTCAAACCTACAGACTGAACTATCCAACATATAAATGGACCATCTAGAAATAACAATTTGAAGTTGAGAAATGAGAAAATCTTTACCTGATCCTTAAACTTGTCAAGCATCTTGTTAAGAACTTCCACGACAGATCCAACTTGCCATTCCTCCCCCTTCACCACCCTTACAATTTCAACATCTTCCATCTTTCTCTTTTTTGCCTCAGAACCACTACCCTTGAGTTTAACAACCTTAGAAGAACTCTCCATTTTGGGAATAGGTGGCTTACCAACTACAAGTTTAGCCTCCTTCTTCATCACATCCTTTGCCTTGATTCTTAACATCACATCATCCTTGGTAAAACCTCCTGCGAACGACTGTTCATAAGAGATATTAAAAAAATTAGCTGCAAAGTACCAAGTTTACTACAACAAAACTGATAAGGATATAAGGTACCTGAGGACATCTTGTTGATACTTATGTCAGGTGAAGCTCTACTTCCAACTTGCTCACCTGTCTCACCTTCTTCAGCACTAACAATCTCAAACTCAACCGACAGAGGTCTGTACTTCCTTATATCAGCAGGCAGATTCAAAGTCTTCTTCACGTTTGTGTATGTGTCCTCCTTTTCAGGGAATATCACGTTCAGCTTGGAAACTGAAAAATCTAGAAATAAAGAAGGTTAGCAACATGTTATACAAAAGCAAAGCAGGATAAAAGTGTTAAAGAAAAAAATCAAGGTTATACCTTGAGATCTCCATTTTGTTATCTGTTACGTCCTAAAAAATTCACTCAACATGCTCTGCATCTTGGACATCCATCTTGAGGTAACGTCTTGGTTTACATCTTGGACTAACGCCTTGAAATTATTTGTTGTGTTTATCCTATTTTTCAGGAACAGAATTATAAATAAATAATTCACCCATGTGACCGTTTGGACCTAGTCAAAGAGCAACACAACTGATTCAAACTGTAACGACCCTAACCCTAAGCACCTATTTTAGTATCATATTATATACCTTTTATATTAATTGTTGACTTTATGTGCTTTTAAAATTTTTGTTAAAATTATGTGTTCATTTTATATCCTTGATTTCTTATATTAAGATGAAATGATTTGGAAATAAAATAATGTTCTTGGGAGAAGTATAATAATAGAAATGGATAAATAAATAATATGTGGGTAGTTAGGCTTCTTTGTGTAGGAGAAAGGAAGTAAGGGGTTCATTTCATTTCTTGAGCATTTAGGGGCTTTATTTTAAAATGTGGAAAGCCTTTAATTAAATGGCATGGGGGGCCATGTTTTCTCTCCTTATTTCCCTCACCTCCTACCCTCCTTAGTCAACAAAAGCCCCATACTTCTCTATCTTCCCCATACTCCTCCATATTCCCCTCATCATTTCCTCTTCCTTCCTTCTTCCTAAAATGTCATGGAAACTCTTCCATGGAAGCTTTCCTTTCCAAGTTCCTAGAGCAAGCAATTCCTCTCCATTTGGCAATCCAATTGTACTTTCGTGTTCGGGGTGAAGAGGGGAGCAAATCAAGCTAAGAAAATCTTCATTCCATCCCATATTTGATAAGTAAGTTATTATGACTTCTTTCTAAATATTTCACATTTTATGTGTTAATGAATGTTTTGTGAAAAGAAAAAGGATGTTGTATTTTTAAATAAGGTTATTTGAGTAAAATGGGTTAATTAAGGATGAATTAATTTTAGTATGAAATGGGGGTTTATGTTGGAAGAATGAGGGTATAATGAGTGTAGGATGTTTATGACCTTAATGGAGTTAGTGTATGTGATTATATACATCTTACTTTGATTTGGGAAAGATTATGATTTTATTTAATTTGGGTAGAAAGAAGTAGAAAAGGACTTGGTATACTTTTAATAATGTGAGTTATTATGACTTCCTTTCCTTTGAATGTTCATGAACTATCTAATGTGGTTATGTGGTTATAATGGTATTTGATGCTTTGGAAACCTTTTTGAAGTTGAAGAATTTGGTTAATGTCATAGAATGATATTGTTGTTCCTAGAAGATGATCAAGAGTGTAAGAAAATGTGTTTGGTTAGATTAAGAGAGTTCAACTTGAATTGTGGTAGTGAATGGGGTGGAAAATCAAATTGTAAATGACTTAGGTTTATGTCATCTTGGGGTTTAAATGATTTGGTATGAAAAGTATGGAGTTTAGTAAGCCTTTTAGATTCATAAATCAAGGGAAATTTAGTTTGGAACAATTTGGTTTGGGTGGCTGAAGGATTTTAGGCCCGTTTCAACTCGGGTTCAGGCACGAGTCGTGCTGGGTTGGGACGAGTCTTGACCAAGATTAAAGGGAAGTCGTGCTTAGTTGGGGATGCCGGGAATCTGGTAAGGTCAAATGGGCACGAGTCGTGCCCCTGGGGCACGAGTCGTGCCAGGCCTCGGTGACATCAACCTGTCTTTGGAGCTATTTAAACCTAATCAAACTAGAACCAAAATGAAAACTCTTTAACCTAGATTAAAGTAGAATATTTTGGCTATACGATGACATCTTAATTGATCAAAATGGAATTGTGGAAGTAGTTTAAATATTGTTCGGAAAATGGATGATAAGCTTGATTCGTAAATTCTTCGAAGGGGTTCAAACTTGGGAATTTGATCTTAAACATTTATTAAGATATTTCAAGGTTGCATAATGACTTAGTAGAAATGGTTTAGGTTACATGGTGACCTTACTTGCTTCCATACCTTTGGTGATTAGTTTGAAATAGTGTAGAAACTATAGATTTCACTATTGAGCTAATTAGAAATGTGTATATGGCATTGTATCCCAAGTGGGGATTATTTGGTATTGATATGTTGTATCCCAAGTATGGATTATTTGATATATGGTTGTATTGTATCCCAGTTGTGGATTATCTGGCACGTTGATTATATTGTATCCCGGTGTGGATTATGTGGTTATATTATTGCCTTAATTGAATTCATATTCATTGATGGAATTATGCTTAGTGTATTAAATGAATGTTGCACTACAGTATTGATTTAACATGAGTATATTTTACCATGTTGTTATATTATTATCCCCTTTGTGGATGTTATTTCAAGTATCTATGATGTGCTTGAACGTGTTGATATTTGGGGGTATAATGGAATTCAATCAATTATTGATTTGTTCTATAAGTGATTGAAGGTTCATTATACATGTGACCGGCCCCTCTGTGGCCACAGAGTGGGATGTGCTAGCGACTGTATTGAGCCAGAAGCCTTACAGACCGCTGCGATTTGGTGATTAGGTGGAATGCTCTGTATGAAGCCAAAAGCTTTACAGTAGCGCTGATATTATATGATACTCTGAATAAGGGTCATATAAGTATCCTATTTTCTTATATGGATCTCTGGGGTATGAGTCCTATAAGCGGTGAATGTGCATGGGGGCAATTCACCAAAGAGCGGAGTTTTACTCCCACGTTGTACGACTTATTGTTCAGACGGGAAAGGTAAAATGAGGTAACGTAAGGTGTTTACCGCTTTCATAATGTGTTACGTGCTACCATGCTATGTGTTGCATCTTGTTTGGCATCTTACTGCATTCATAATAGCTTATTGAGATTTATTCTCACCCCTTACCTTTTACTGTTTTAGATTGTGCTGAGACAGGTGACCTGAACCAGTGAGGCCGGGGATAGGAGTGTGGACTCTTGCTTTTGGGACTTGTCAGGATAGGTACATGAGTAGATTATAGGGAGTCCTCTTTAAGTATTACTCTTTTATAAGTTGTATGGAAAACTCTTTTGTTAAACAATGTTAATCCAGGTTTTCAATGTAATTAATCAAGTTATGGTTTATTGGAATATTATTTAAATTCCTCCAAGTGGAGATATTATCAGTTGAGTTTATTTTGGAAGTTGGAGAAGTAGTTTTCTTTTAAAGTGAAATAAAATGTTTTTAAAAAATCTAAGATGGGATTCTTTAGTATGAGCTCTTCAAGCTCGGGACACGCGTTAGGTCCCGGGTTGGGGTGCTCAAAGTTGGTATCAGAGCTTAGTTTAGAGGTCAAGGGTAGATGTCTAAACTAAGGGGGAGTGTGTGGTAATTGACGCCGAGTGTTTAATGCAGGAATTCGTTCTAATGGCCGGAAGCAATGATGATCAGCGAAAGGTTCTAGAAAGTGAAGGATATATGGGTATAGGTGGAATTCAAAATGAGGAGATGATGAAATTATTCAGGAGGTTTGTACAAAATATGGAGACTCGAGGGTCAGCTCTGAATCAATCTAAAGGATGTCAAAGTGATGAATTGGAAAGGTTTGTGAAGATGAATCCACCGAGCTTTAATGGAGATCCGGATCCGTTAAAGGCAAAAAAATGGTTAGAGGAAATGAACAAGATTTTTGAGGTTATAGAAAGTCCCAACGAAGAGAAAGTTAGGTATGCCGTTTTCAAACTTGAAGGTCCAGCTGATCAGTGGTGGCAGATTTTGAAGGGAAGTTGGGAGCGGGATCATACGCCCCAGACTTGGGATAATTTCACTCAGCAGTTCGAGAATTATTTCATTTCAATGGTTACAAGGGATAAGAAAGAGATTGAGTTCTTAGGACTAAAACAAGAGAACATGACGGTGAATCGCATTCGATCCGATTTGAGGAATTAGCTAGGTGTTGCCCTCATTTGGTATCGCATGAAGCGAGAAGAGTTCATAGGTTTGTAAAAGGTTTGAGGATTGAGTTTAGGAAGAAATTAGTGATTGATGGCTTCACCAATTATCAGACAGCCATAGATAGAGCATATGAGATCGAGAATAACATTGAGGAAAATAGTGGAAAATCGGAAAGTGGGATTATAAATAAACCAAAGTATCTAGGACAAGGATCTAAAATCATTAGAGGACAGCCAAGGGCTTTAACTTCGGGAAGTATGAGAGGGGAACTTGTTGTAGCTTCTTCGTCTAGGCCAATATCCAAACAGTATGGAATGAATTGTAAATTTTGCAAGAAGATTGGACATACCGAAGATCATTGTTGGAGTAAGCAAGGTAGGTGTATTAAGTGTGGAGAAATGGGACACTTTAGGAGGAATTGCCCAAGGTTGCAGCGGGGACGAGCTTTAAGCAGCGGTCAGCCGGACGTACAACAAAGAGGTGGTACCAAAAGAGATAATGAAGGGGAACCGAAAGAGAAGGTCTATGGTTGAGTATGTGTTTCGGGTCCAGGAGAGATAGATTCCTCAGAGGTCACTAGAGGTATATTCCCTGTCTCAGAAGTTAGGAGTCATATTCTTATAGATCCTGTTCCATATCATTATGTGCGGCATAGCATTTTGCTTCTATGTGGCATACATTGTTTGAGATATTGTTTTATTGTTGGAGGATTCTGCTCTTATGAGAGGATACCTCGAATCTCCCTTGATTTACCACGATAGTGATGTGGTCATGGCTGAGCATGTATTGCCAGTTGATTTGGTATGATTACCGATTTGTAATTATGAGATATACTTGACCTGGAGGGTTAAGTAGTTGTTGTGCATTGGTAGACTATCATAAGAAGTGAGTCTCCTTTTCTATACCTAAATTGATTATATTGGTATTTAATATAAATAAACCTTTATATGGTACTCTTGTTATATAAGCATTAAAGACAGAAAGTTTTGGTTAAAAGTGTGAAGGATATTTGGTATGTGTTAGACTCGCATAAGAAGTCTTTTCAAGAATGTTACGTGCTAGTTGAGTAGATGGTAATTGTGTTTCCATCAAAATATCTCATGTGTTGATTCTAAGTATGATAATCAGAATTTTAATCCTTATCTTGACGGCTTTATGGTAGTTATGAGTGATGACCTCTTTGGTTATTTAAAGTTACGAGAGGATCATGAAGATCATTTGGGAATTGTGTTAATTACCTTTAGTGGGAATTCATCGTTTCGAGAAGTTTAGCAAATGTGAGTTGGCTCGCGAAGATTTTACATTTTTGGGTTCTATAGTCTTAAGCCTGAAGGTTACCATGGGTCTTGCGAGGATTGAGTCCGTGATCTTTGGGGTTGGCAAGTGCTATCGAAGGATTTTTTTTAAGGAATTCTTGAGAATTGAAAAATCGTTGATTTAGTTAACTCAGAAAGATATATCAAAGGTGTAAGATGTAATAAGGGTAAATCGTATTGATAGAGATGGAGAATAGATTGGCTATAGATCCGATCCTTACCTTACCTAATGGATGTGAGGACTTTGTGAATTTTAAGTGCGTATTAAAGGAAGATTAGGTTGTGATATTATGAGAAATGGGAAAGTAATAGCGTATGCTTCGAGAAAGTTAACTTAGATAAAGCGGAATTTTCTTACACCCCTACCCGAGAGTGGTGGCAATTGTTTTTCGTTATTTAAGGGGAACCTTATCTTTTGAAGCTTCCTTTTGGGATTTGTTACCGATCCTAAGAGTTGGAGGATTTAGTTAGTCGAAAGGAAGAGATTAGAATACTATTAAGATTTTTGATGGAATAGGCTGTATGTGTGATGGATCTCCTCTCAAACTCGGGAATTTTAATTAACCTTAGCGAGTTGTGGATAATAGCAGTTTTTAGTTTAGCATTGAATGGGTACTGCATAAAGCTTGGTATGGAAAATTTATTTGGGATGATCCTTTGTAAGTAGGGAGTTCCCCAATTAATGATAATTAGGAGGACTTGACTTATGTGGGGAAAACGTTGAGAGTTACTAGAATCGCAATTCCGGGATTAAATTCTAGAATAATTGGGTTGAGAGAATGTATAGAAGAATCATGGCATTAAGGAAACTGTTTGAAGGATTGTAATTCAAAATGCTTGGGGAAATAACTTTTGTTTTGATCATTAAGGTAATCAAGTTTAAAATTCGGGATGAATTTTCTTTAAGGGGGAGTGAATGTAACGACTCTAACCCTAAGCACCTATTTTAGTATCATATTATATACCTTTTATATTAATTGTTGACTTTATGTGCTTTTAAAATTTTTGTTAAAATTATGTGTTCATTTTATATCCTTGATTTCTTATATTAAGATGAAATGATTTGGAAATAAAATAATGTTCTTGGGAGAAGTATAATAATAGAAATGGATAAATAAATAATATGTGGGTAGTTAGGCTTCTTTGTGTAGGAGAAAGAAAGTAAGGGGTTCATTTCATTTCTTGAGCATTTAGGGGCTTTATTTTAAAATGTGGAAAGCCTTTAATTAAATGGCATGGGGGGCCATGTTTTCTCTCCTTATTTCCCTCACCTCCTACCCTCCTTAGTCAACAAAAGCCCCATACTTCTCTATCTTCCCCATACTCCTCCATATTCCCCTCATCATTTCCTCTTCCTTCCTTCTTCCTAAAATCTCATGGAAACTCTTCCATGGAAGCTTTCCTTTCCAAGTTCCTAGAGCAAGCAATTCCTCTCCATTTGGCAATCCAATTGTACTTTCGTGTTCGGGGTGAAGAGGGGAGCACATCAAGCTAAGAAAATCTTCATTCCATCCCATATTTGCTAAGTAAGTTATTATGACTTCTTTCTAAATATTGCACATTTTATGTGTTAATGAATGTTTTGTGAAAAGAAAAAGGATGTTGTATTTTTAAATAAGGTTATTTGAGTAAAATGGGTTAATTAAGGATGAATTAATTTTAGTATGAAATGGGGGTTTATGTTGGAAGAATGAGGGTATAATGAGTGTAGGATGTTTATGACCTTAATGGAGTTAGTGTATGTGATTATATACATCTTACTTTGATTTGGGAAAGATTATGATTTTATTTAATTTGGGTAGAAAGAAGTAGAAAAGGACTTGGTATACTTTTAATAATGTGAGTTATTATGACTTCCTTTCCTTTGAATGTTCATGAACTATCTAATGTGGTTATGTGGTTATAATGGTATTTGATGCTTTGGAAACCTTTTTGAAGTTGAAGAATTTGGTTAATGTCATAGAATGATATTGTTGTTCCTAGAAGATGATCAAGAGTGTAAGAAAATGTGTTTGGTTAGATTAAGAGAGTTCAACTTGAATTGTGGTAGTGAATGGGGTGGAAAATCAAATTGTAAATGACTTAGGTTTATGTCATCTTGGGGTTTAAATGATTTGGTATGAAAAGTATGGAGTTTAGTAAGCCTTTTAGATTCATAAATCAAGGGAAATTTAGTTTGGAACAATTTGGTTTGGGTGGCTGAAGGATTTTAGGCCTGTTCTGAATTCTGGGTTCAGGGCACGAGTCGTGCCCTGTGGCACGAGTCGTGCCTGGGTTGGGGACGAGTCTTGACCAAGATTAAAGGGAAGTCGTGCTTAGTTGGGGATGCTGGAATCTGGGGAAGGTCAAATGGGCACGAGTCGTGCCCTGGGGCACGAGTCGTGCCCTGGCCTGGTGACATTGAACTGTCTTTGGAGCTATTTAAACCTAATCAAACTAGAACCAAAATGAAAACTCTTTAACCTAGATTAAAGTAGAATATTTTGGCTATACGATGACATCTTAATTGATCAAAATGGAATTGTGGAAGTAGTTTAAATATTGTTCGGAAAATGGATGATAAGCTTGATTCGTAAATTCTTCGAAGGGGTTCAAACTTGGGAATTTGATCTTAAACATTTATTAAGATATTTCAAGGTTGCATAATGACTTAGTAGAAATGGTTTAGGTTACATGGTGACCTTACTTGCTTCCATACCTTTGGTGATTAGTTTGAAATAGTGTAGAAACTATAGATTTCACTATTGAGCTAATTAGAAATGTGTATATGGCATTGTATCCCAAGTGGGGATTATTTGGTATCGATATGTTGTATCCCAAGTATGGATTATTTGATATATGGTTGTATTGTATCCCAGTTGTGGATTATCTGGCACGTTGATTATATTGTATCCTGGTGTGGATTATGTGGTTATATTATTGCCTTAATTGAATTCATATTCATTGATGGAATTATGCTTAGTGTATTAAATGAATGTTGCACTACAGTATTGATTTAACATGAGTATATTTTACCATGTTGTTATATTATTATCCCCTTTGTGGATGTTATTTCAAGTATCTATGATGTGCTTGAACGTGTTGATATTCGGGGGTATAATGGAATTCAATCAATTATTGATTTGTTCTATAAGTGATTGAATGTTCATTATACATGTGACCGGCCCCTCTGTGGCCACAGAGTGGGATGTGCTAGCGACTGTATTGAGCCAGAAGCCTTACAGACCGCTGCGATTTGGTGATTAAGTGGAATGCTCTGTATGAAGCCAAAAGCATTACATAAAGAGCACCGATATTATATGATACTCGAATAAGGGTCATATAAGTATCCTATTTTCTTATATGGATCTCTGGGTATGAGTCCTATAAGCGGTGAATGTGCATGGGGCAATTCACCAAAGAGCTGGAGTTTTACTCCCACGTTGTACGACTTATTGTTCAGACGGGAAAGGTAAAATGAGGTAACGTAAGGTGTTTACCGCTTTCATAATGTGTTACGTGCTACCATGCTATGTGTTGCATCTTGTTTGGCATCTTACTGCATTCATAATAGCTTATTGAGATTTATTCTCACCCCTTACCTTTTACTATTTTAGATTGTGCTGAGACAGGTGACCTGAACCAGTGAGGCCGGGGATAGGAGTGTGGACTCTTGCTTTTGGGACTTGTCAGGATAGGTACATGAGTAGATTATAGGGAGTCCTCTTTAAGTATTACTCTTTTATAAGTTGTATGGAAAACTCTTTTGTTAAACAATGTTAATACGGGTTTTCAATGTAATTAATCAAGTTATGGTTTATTGGAATATTATTTAAATTCCTCCAAGTGGAGATATTATCAGTTGAGTTTATTTTGGAAGTTGGAGAAGTAGTTTTCTTTTAAAGTGAAATAAAATGTTTTTAAAAAATCTAAGATGGGATTCCTTAGTATGAGCTCCTCAAGCTCGGGACACGCGTTAGGTCCCGGGTTGGGGTGCTCACACAAACTATCAACCAAAGGATAACAGTTGGACTCCATCAAACAAGAAGCGAGATTCTTGGCGCAAGATCAGCAGGACATTCAAGTTGATATTTTCAGTTACAATAACACCTATATATTGCTCTTAGGAAGCACTCTTGTTCACGTTACACAGTTTTGCTTACTCTACTCTGCACTTCTACTCAAAAACTCTCAAATACTTAATAAAATTTGTTTGGTTTAGGCAGGCTTGCCAAAAGCCTCCCGAGGTTTTTCTCTTAGACGATTGCTCTAAGGGTTTCCTCGTTACATCCTTGTGTTCATCTTGCTTTGAGGATCATATTCCATTTGTGCCCAAACCTCCTTGAGAAGACAAATTCACCTGTCGAAATTTGTCCGAAACAATTTGGCGCCGTCTGTAGGAACTTTGGTTTTTTAGATTCCATTCAAGATGAGCAATCCGACCTCAGCTATGTCTACCCCCATCATCACGACCGGGGCAAGGACCATCATGTCAAGCTTGCCTATGACATCTAGCGCACATTCACCTGTGGGCTCCGGTACTGCCACGCCTCAAAATCTGGGGTTTAACCAAGGTGGAACTTCAAACATGTCGCTGCCAGACATTTCACTAGGAGTGATAACTGCCATGACGTCTATGATGCAACAGTTGAAAGATCAGATAGATGGGCAGCAACACACCAATCAAATGATCTTTAATCACATCAATAGGCTACATCATGATTTCTCAGCTTCCGGGTTCACCCTTCCCGTAACCAGCACGTCAGAGGTCTCACCTTTGCAGCCCAGAACTCTTTTTCCAGGTGCTGGGACGAGCGTGCAAGGCAGTCAAGACGCTACACCCATATCCTGCACTGTTCAAACTGAAAGCACCACCGTCACATCCAACCCGATGCCGCTGACATCATGCTTCACCTTTGCAACCCCACCTCCTGTGGGGCAAACGGGGAGCTTCAACTTGTTCAATACTCCTTTTAATCCTATAGTTTCCACTAACCCTGTTGTAGATACTGCCCTTGCAAGAGAAGTGCAGCAACTTAAAGAAATCCTCATGAAGGTTCCCGGAGTCACCTTACCCTTCAACCAAGCATCTCCAACCAGCCATCATGATTCACGCTTTGTCCCTGCAATAGCTGGAGTGGAGATCCCCAAGAGATTTCAAGTACCCCCATGATGCAATATGATGGCACGACGAATCCTGCCGAACATATTGCCCTATACCAAGAAAAGATGGATATCATTAGCATTCCTCCACATCTTAAAGAAGTTTGCTTATGCAGGGGCTTTGGCTCCACCTTATCTGGTCCCGCCTTGATGTGGCTGACTAATCAGCCTATGAACTCTATCTCATCCTACTCTCAATTATTTAACATGTTTCTTAACCAATTTTCTTGCAATCGTGTGCTTGAAAAACTGACAAGTGACCTTTACAGGATCGTGCAACAACCCGATGAAACCTTAAAAGACTATGTCTTTAGGTTCAACAAGGAAGCTGTGAGCATTCCACACATTGACGCGTCGACTGCAACCGAAGCTTTCAAGATGGGATTAAAGAGAGAATCACCATTCTACCAAGACCTTGTCATGTTCCCATCTCGAAGCTTAGAAGAAGTCAGGACAAGGTCTGTCCGTTTCATCAGGTTGGAAGAAGATGAAATGATCCATGGCAAGGCGTTAAAGAAGACGCCTACATATGAGAATCCTGACAGAAAGGCGGATCCATCCCACCATCGATCTAATAGGGGAAAACCCTACTCTAAAACTGACTCTTCTAAAATTAACATTGTTGAAGAAGATGACGAGGAAGATGATACCATTTATCCTAAGATTAGTGACTACTGTTTTTCTATTGACGTTTCAGGCCTCCTACATGCTATGGACAACCTAGGTGGAAAGGCAAGATGGCCAAAGGCAGCTGATAAATCAGCATCATGGAAGGACAAATCAAAGTGGTGTGCCTACCATGAAGATTTTGGGCATACTACTGATAACTGCATCGCCTTGAGGAAAGAGATTAGCTACTTACTATCGAAAGGACTCCTCAAAGATTTGTTAGAAAAAAGGAAAGGACGGGCTGAAACAAAGGAAACCATCGCTGAAGCTCCATCTTCACCTCCTCCTGCCACTAAGGTGATCAACTTCATTACAGGAGGGTCAGGCATTTGTGGCACCACGTATTCTGCAGCCAAACGTCATGCTAAGGATTCTAAGGAAGACAAGACGGAATTGCAAACTAGACGTCCGGATCACTCCCTTGAAGAGCAAATCATTTTTGATGACGACGATAGAGAAGGCATTTCCGACCCGCATCATGACGGTCTGGTCATCACCTTGCAAATTGCCAATTGCAAGGTGAAACGCATCCTGATCGACAATGGCAGCTCTGTCAATCTGATCATGAAGAGCACCTTGGAAGAAATGATGATTCCCTTGTCAGAAGTCGTAAGAAATTCCTCCGTCTTGGTAGGCTTCAGCGGGGAAACCAAGCAGACCATTGGAGAAATTAAGTTACCCATCTATGTAGAAGGAATGAACTCTATGGGAAGGGTGTGCATGATTGATTGCCCATCCTCCTATAACCTCATCTTAGGCCAGCCATGGATCCATTATATGAGGGCGGTTCCTTCTACGTATCATCAATGTGTTAAGATGCCAACGCCTTGGGGAGTCATCACGGTGAAGGGTGATCAACAAGCCGCAAAGGAGTGTTATAGAACAGATATGAAGGCGTGCTCTACTCATTATACACGACCAGTAACTCTAAATATGCTTCGAGGTCCATGACGACAAAAGTGGTGAACTATAACAGCTAGCTAGCTGGACGTGACTGGGGCAAGCTGTCATTTTCCGATATGACGCCATGAGCTACGCCTTGAGTAGTATTGCGTGTAAGTTAAAATTCATTGCAATTTTAACACCAAGGTACGAACTTCTTCTTAAAATTTAATTTTTAATGCCTTTCAAACCATTTATCTTTTCATTAAAATCTCTACTAACTTAAGCATCGGAGGGGTGTTAGTTAAGCTAACACCAAACTCCTAATATATTCTTGTGATGCAAGATTAGACACTCATGGACCGTGGATAGAGAGCTTTACAAAATCACATGGGGAGCTGCTCGAAAGAACCAACGTTTCTTGGTAAATCTAAGGTACATGATTCCCCATACTTCTACGCATCTTTGTAACGTATTTATAAGATAATAACCATAACCGCCTGGGCGCACGATTTTCACACTCGACTTAGAATAGCAAATACAATTCGCCTTGTCAAGGGAATCACATTTGATATCCTAAAATTCGAAGATGTGAACTAAGGATTGTAACATTAACATGTTACCTAAGGACTCTGAAAAGTGACATTTCTACATGTCACCTATCACTTGGTTATAACATTGTTGCATGTTATCTTCGCCAATTGGTTACAACACTTGTACGTGTTGTCTTCCGTACCTAAAACAGAAAAGTACTCAAAGGTATAAAGCACCACTGCAGTTTAAGAATACCAAAAAACCCAAGGCGTTGGACCAACGAAACACCATAAAAAACTAAGCTGTTTGGACTCTTATGAGCCACTTACAAAAATTCCAAAAGTATAATTGTCTTGGGGGCCAACCCCCTACTTTTAAAACCCAAATTAATGTGCCAACAGAGGCACGAACAAACAAAACGCAAATATTGTTTAAAACACAAATATTAAATTGTTTTATGTTGCAGGGGCATCACTTTCCTTACCCTCATTTTCCTTAGCAGATGGTCCGACTTCGATCTTCTCCTCCTCCCTTCTTGCTTCATCTCTTCCCGGCACCTTGATTTCATTCGAATTCACCTCGCCTACATCAACCTCTTCACATAAAAATGCATCCAACATTGCGACCTCTTCATCAATCTTCCAAGCCTCATGCTTTCCAGCCTCGTATTCTCTCATCATGGTGATTCTACTTTCCATTACTGATTTAGTAGCATCTACCATGAATTGCTCTTTCGCTTCCACCATCTCCTTGATATGTTCCATTTCCACCCTCAACATCCTTGTAGTAAGGTCCGTCAGCTCCTTCTCTACTTGTTCATTTTTTTTGCTTTCTCTTGTGCAACCTTCTCCTCTCCCATCTTCACCTTCTGCGTTAGGATCCTGATACGATCCTCCTTCAATTCTATTTCCTTCGCCAAAGACCCCATAAACTTCAATACCTATAAAGCAGACCAAGCAAAGTAAACATCTAAAATATCCCATGTAATTCAAAAAGAAGATTTTTTACCTTCTCCTTCAAACTCTCCTCTTCCACCATAATCACCGTGTCGTCAGCTTTCCTTTTCTTGCCAGCCCTGGTTATGCTATCTCCCTTGGGAAGAGGAGGTTTACCTCCCTCTAGTTTCACCCCAACCTTAGCTCTCAAATTGGCCATGATATCAGATACACCAAAACTTGCCTTTGAACGAGTTACTGTTTCATTAAAACAACAAGAGTCAGAGGGATATTGAAGTCAAGCGTCATTTTTATGAAGAAAGATTTTACCAGAAGACATCTTGACTGGACCAACACTGATGAAAACTCTTTCCTCCCTGAAATCCTCGCCAACAAACTCAACAGGGCTAGGTTTATACTTTCGTAATGAGTCAGGAGATAAATTCAAGATTGATTCAACATTGGCAGCAGTTCCCTCAGTAGGCGGGAACAATTCTTCTAACGATGCAACTACGCAAAAAAGAGAAATAAACAGATGGTTACAACAACAAGTCTAGCAAGACGTAAAAAGCTAAGCCAAGCAATAAAACAACATCTACCTTGGCGGATCCAAGCAGATGTCAACTCCTTGCCTCCTCCCTCCAAACTAGCTTGTTCACATAGAAAAACTTGTGTTTCCACCCTCTATCAGCAGCATCTAACCCTAAAACCAAAGGATCCCTACCTGGCCTAATCCTAAAGTTAAACCTACCATTCCCAAAAGCCCTAATGTCATACGAAAAAGCCAACTCTTCTAGACAGGCAACCAACCCCTGTTCCGATGAAATCCTATCTAATGTGTGCAAAGTACGCCAGCCAATGGGCATCAGTTGACAATAAGAAAGCTTCGTGGCCTTAAAAAAGCGGGTAATCGTGGGAGAAAAGGGAAATTTTAAACCTATTGTAAAGGGATACTCATAGAAACCTACCCAATCAACTAAAAAACAGTCGGCACTCCCAGCTTTGCCTGGTACCAGAAACTCTGCGCTTGGGGGGAACGCATTGTTCCTCTTCAATGCATCAACATGGGATGCGCTGAAGTTGCACCGCTCGTCATCCTTCTTTTTTATAAATCCTAAGCACTTAAAACCCTTGGGGGGAGTGGCCTCAACGTCAATAACTGCCTTTCCCTTACCCATAAGCAATTTACAGAAAATAAACAGAGAAACGAAAGGGAGAATACTCACCGGAGACAAAGCAGAGACAATGACGCCGGCGAAAGAGGAGCAGTTTGGCGAAATATGGTTCCCTTTTTGAAAACTCAAAATGAATTTGACAAGACCATTATAAAGCCCATAATGAGCCCTAAAATCCTCGGGCATCGTGTGGGCCAACCACCTCATCACCTTATTTTCAAGCCTGAAGCGACACTTGGCAAAATATTAAAGCCCTCCGTATTTAACATAGAACGCTTCAATATTTTGGGGGCAATTATTACGTTCTAAAAAATCCACTCAACATGTTCTGCATCTTGGACATCCATCTTGAGGTAACGTCTTGGTTTACATCTTGGACTAACGCCTTGAAATTATTTGTTGTGTTTATCCTATTTTTCAGGAACATAATTATAAATAAATAATTCACCCATGTGTCCGTTTGGACCTAGTCAAAGAGCAACACAACGGATTCAAACTATCAACCAAAGGATAACGGTTGGACTCCATCAAACAAGAAGCGAGATTCTAGGCGCAAGATCAGCAGAACATTCAAGTTGATATTTTCAGTTACAATAACGCCTATATATTGCTCTTAGGAAGCACTCTTGTTCACGTTACACAGTTTTGCTTACTCTATTCTGCACTTGTACTAAAAAACTCTCAAATACTTAATAAAATTTGTTTGGTTTAGGCAGGCTTAACAAAAGCCTCCCGAGGTTTTTCTCTTAGACGATTGCTCTAAGGGTTTCCTCGTTACATCCTTGTGTTCATCTTGCTTTGAGGATCATATTCCATTTGTGCCCAAACCTCCTTGAGAAGACAAATTCACATGTCGAAATTTGTCCAAAACATTATCAATTCCTCTCCTCCTTCCAACGAATCTTTTCTCACATAGAAGAATCTGTTCTTCCAACCCCTATCTTGAGCTTCAAAACCTAACACTAAACACCCAGTTGCGGATTTAGCCCTAAAGTTGTACCTGAAAGGACCGTGGGACCTAATTTCAGAAGTTAGAGCCAACTCCTCCAATCCAATGGTTAACCCAGTTTCTTGAGCAAGTATATCTAATGTAAGAAGTATCCTCCACTCTACAGGCATCCGTTGATGATATGCAAGTTTTGAAGTTTTAAAGAAGCGGTTTATCAAAGGCGAGAAGGGAAACTTGAGACAATGGTGAATGGGTACTCAAGAAATCCAATCCAGTTTTCAGAGACGCAATCAACTGTAAAAGCCTTATCAGGGATCAAGAAATTGGTACCCTCTGGGAAAGCTTTGTTCCTAATCAGAGTGTCTAGGTTAGATTGCTTAATCGAACTCCTCTCGGAATTAGGTTTGAGAAGTTCTAAGTACGTAAAATCTTCAGGAAGAATAGAAATCACAACCTTCTTACCCATGACAGAGATTCAAAAGAAATTAAACAAGATTAAGAGGGGTGAAAATAACCTAAAATGACGACAATGGAATATCTCTGCTTCTCTCTCTTGGAATATTAATCGCCAACTTGAAGAAGCCGGTTATTTAAGGAGAATATTTCGATAATTATAGACCCCTATTACTACTCAAATAACCGCTACTACCCTAAACCGTCCACTCAGAAGTCACGTCAATTAAGTGATTAGCAGTTAAAGGCCTTTTTGAAATTTCTGACTCTTTGGCTCCAAGATTCAAAAATTTGGGGGCAATTGTTTGGGGTAGAATTTTTACTCAAGACTGCACTGACATCTTGGATAGTATAATTCTTCAACATCTTAACTCTTCATCATCTTTAACATGACATCCTATTTTTGACAACTTGAAGATGCAGGTACAACTGTTCCTATTTTTCAAGAGATAAACACTACGCAAAGATCAACGACCAAGTCTAACCCATTTCAAACACATTTCTAATGGAAGATCAAGTCATGGCAACGGCTCCTATCTTTAGCAACATGCCCCGGATTTTTAGGAATTTTCGGTTACAAGTTAATTTCTTTATTATTTTTTGGAGTATAAAAAGAGAGCTAGGGATAGGCGTCAATGACGGCAATTTTGTAACTCTCTCTATACTTTCACTTCGTACTCACTCAAGAAATATTATAAACATTTTTTATTTTATGTAGGTTTCCTAAAACCTCCCGAGGTTTTATGTCGGAGATCAATTGATCAAGGGTTTCTCTTGTTACATCTTGGTGTCACTTCTTGAATTTTCTCATTTTTATATTTCATTTGTGCCCATAATCATTCCACTAAAAGTTCAAGTTCAGTTTGAAAGCTTATACAAGAAATTTATCAAAACAAAAAGTAAGTCTGGCTTCTTGGAAATTTCTAATAACTTGGCAGGTTTGCATTGCTTATTATTACTCTTAAATACTAGTTACAAATTTATTTATTTTAGTGAGACAAGCATATAGAATGCAAATGTACTCATAACTCATAAGTTCAACTCAATTGCTAAACTTGCAATTCCTGGAAATTGGTGATTAAATAATTGTGCTGCCTTGAATCCCAATTGCATTTAAGTTGAGGTAAACCTTTGTTCTTAAATTCCTTGTCCTCCTTTCGTAAATTCTTGGCTCCGCCACTGTCTCCGGCCCTCCCCATAAACACCGCCCTCCCTCTCCTTCTCCAGCCACCACCTTCTCTCTTCCTCTCACGTCCCCCAGTCTCCGCCCCACCATTATCACCCTCAAATTTGGGCGGCGAAGTTTGAAATTTGTGTGCGATTTTATGGAAACAAATTGATGAATTGTGTGCTCTTGCTGGTACATTCGTAGCGGCCGTCGCCGCCGCCTCCTCCTCCTCCGTCGCAACCCTTATTCCAATTGGTGCTGCTGGAGTCGTCGCAGGTACCGTCGAAGGTTGATCGGCGAAGGCCTCATTGGTGGGGATTTGTAATTGATATTAGGGGTCTGGATTTAGGGACGGAGGAGATGGCGTGAGAATGGGGATGGGTTTTAAAGGAAAGGTGGGGAGGGGAGGGGAGGAACATGGCGGCGACGGTGCAGATTTCCTTGAATTTTATTGGAACATACTTGTTTTGGTCAAATTTCGACAAGTGATTGTAAATAATCAAATATTTCAAGGAAAGAATTGGGTGCAATGGAATATAGATTTGTGTGTGTAATCAAAATGAAAATGACAAAGGATTTTGACGAGGAAAGCCCTTGAACAAATTGTTCGCCGACATAAAACCTCGGGAGGTTTTGGAAGACCTACCTTGACCAAAAAGCTTACTAAGATTCGTAGGTAGCTTACAAAAATAATGAGCATATGAGAGGGAGAGTGAGACTCGTGAAGACCGTGTGTGAATTACATGTGCTGATCTCCCTTTTATACCTCTACAAAGGCTAAATACAAGATAAGATCAATCCCTAAGATTTCGGTAAGGTTGTTGTTTGTTGAGAGAAACTCGGCAGTTGGTGGAGAGTCGTGGTTGAACCGGTATGCGCATATGGATCCTAAAAATAGCAACCGCAAAATCGCTCCCAAGTTGGTCCGGCTTCAAGATGTTGATGAAGACGTCGAGCCAAGATGTCGGTCCAAGATATGAACTCAACATGTAAAGTCAACATGTAAAAAGTCAACTTGTGGACCAAGTTGTAGACCAAGTTGTGGAGGTCAAGTTGTAGAGGTCAAGTTGTAGAGATCAGGATACTGAGGCGTCTTGACATGTTGACCTGCTTAAGATGCCAACCATATACATATAGTGAAAAATCCGTCCCCAACAATTGCTCCCAAAATTTCTTGAATCGGAGAAAACTTGGAGATTCAAGGAATTTTAAAACTGCTACTCTCCCCATCGACATTAAGGAAGCGGTTGATTACGCCAAAGGGTTGTCGAACGCCTTGAATGATGCTTCTAAGTCCTTGATAGAAACCAAGATAAAGCTTTAAGAAACATTAGTTTAAGGTGTTCGAAATTTGGAATGTTAGATGAGGGTTGGTCCTCAAAATTTTTAAATTTGATTTGGCATGTCTTTGAGAGACACTTTGTTTGTTCTTTAGACAACATGTAAATGTTATAAACCGTAGGTAACATGAAAATGTTACAACCAATAGTTCACAACTTGAATAAGTGTGAAAACGTGCGCCCAGGCGAAGGTGTCGGAACCTTAATTCGTTTGGTAACATGTTAATGTAACAACCAATAGTTCACAACTTGAATAAGTGTGAAAACGTGCGCCCAGGCGAAGGTGTCGAAACCTTAATTCGTTTGAAGAAATAGAACAAGTATCAGCCGTCCTGGCGTGTCAACATGTTCTATCCCTCTCCACTAAAGTTTCAACATGTATCGGCCCGTCTTGGCGTGTCAACATGTTGAAATTCTTCTTCGAGTCCAAACATGTATCGGCCCGTCCCGGCGTGTCAACATGTTTGACCTGCTCAGGCTTTAGGTCTCAACATGTATCGGCCACTTGGGCGTGTCAACATGTTGAGCACAGCTCCAGCTTAGGTCTCAACATGTATCGCCCGCATCGGCGTGTCAACATGTTGAGCCTTTCTTCAGGTTCAAACATGTATCGGCCGTATCGGCGTGTCAACATGTTTGACTGCTCCAGCCTTAGGTCTCAACATGTATCACCCGTGCTTGGCGTGTCAACATGTTTGACTCGCTCCAGCTTAGGTCTCAACATGTATCACCGTGCATCGGCGATTCAACATGTTGAGCCTTTCTTCCCAGGTTCAAACATGTATCGCCCGCACCGGCGTGTCAACATGTTTGACTGCTCCAGCCTTAGGTCTCAACATGTATCGCCCGTACCGGCGTGTCAACATGTTTGACTCCGCTCCAGCTTAGGTCTCAACATGTATCGCCCGTACCGGCGTGTCAACATGTTGAGCCTTTCTTCCCCAGGTTCAAACATGTATCAGCCGTACTGGCGTGTCAACATGTTTGACCTGCTCCAGCTCAGGTCCAAACATGTATCAACCGTCCTGGCGTGTCAACATGTTTGACCTGCTCCAGCTTAGGTCTCAACATGTATCAGCCGTCCTGACGTGTCAACATGTTTGACCTGCTCCAGCTTAGGTCTCAACATGTATCAGCCGTACTGGCGTGTCAACATGTTGAGCCTAAGCTGTTTGTTCAAGTTGTATACCTTGCAAAACAAATTCATGTTAGGATTGGGTGTTAGCTTTACCCCTCCGATGCTTAAGTCAGTAAGAATTTTTAGCATAACATAAGAATTGACAAACATAAATAAATGACTTGGCAAAATTTAAAACATACCTGTTTTTGGAGTTTGCTTTTATGAAAAAATGACTACTTACATGGAATACAACTTGAGGTACTGTTTTGCTAACATTTTGACATGTTGAAGATAGGTGGTCATCTTTTCTCATTTTGTCAGCCTCATTGTGGTTATTTTAGGACTATGAGCTTATCTTCTTCCAGTCTGATGAATTTAACAGCTCTCGTCCTGACATCTTCAAGTCTCTTGCATGGAGTCATAACCAATTCATCATAATAAGGTGATCCCTTCTTCAAGCCCAATCTGAATGCCTCGGTGGTCTGGACATGTTCAAGTTGGGGATAGTCATCGCCTCTTTGTTGAACTCCGTTCAAATAGTCTTTCAAGCTTTCGTCGGGTTGTTGCACCACCCTGTAGAGGTCACTAGTTAGTTTCTCAAAAGATCTATTACATGAAAATTGATTCACAAACATATTGACTAATTAAGAATAAGATGATATAGAGTTTAGGGATAGGCCGGTTAGCCATTTCAAAGCTGGTCCAGACAAGGTGGAACCAAAGCCCCTACAAAGACAGGCTTCTTTGAAGATTGAAGGAATGCGATAATGTCCATTAATTCTTGGTATAGCAACACATGCTCCATCGGATCCGTGCTCCCGTCGTACTTCTTCATGTGGGGCACCGCAAATCTCTTCGGGATCTCCATGTTGGCTATCGCTGGAACAAAGCGAGACTCATTATAACAAGTTGGAGAAGCTTGATGATAAGGCAAGGTAACTCCGTGCACATTCCTAATCACCTCTTTGATCCGCCGCAACTCTCTAGCAACTTGACTTTCTCGCAAAAGTGTTAGCATAAAATTGAGAAGAAGAGTGATCAAATGCATTATAAAAACTCCCCGTTTGTCCTAAAGACGGAGTGGCATAAGTATAGCAAGATGTTGGCACAGGTTGGCCGAATGCGAAGGTGTGACCATGTTGGGCAACTTGACTAGTTGTCACATTTGTACTATCGTCCAGATCGCACTCGCCATGGGGATGTCTCCAAGATTGCCCCCGCACTGCACCAAAAAGAGTTCTAGGAAATAAAGGTGATAATGGAGTTACAACTTGAGGCTCAACTTGATTCCCTTTTCGCAGACTCTCCATTGCATTGAAAATCATAGTATTGGTATCCCCGCCGAGCATCCATTCGCTTATTCAGTTCATTCAACATTGTTGCCATATTAGTCACGAAACCAAAATTGATTTCGACGCGGTCGTCTCTCGAGGTGCATCTGCCGCCCCCGCCGCCTTGCCCCCTACCGCGGAGGTTACCGAGGTTACCCGACCGGAAGTTGGATTGGCCATTTTGATGTTCTAAACAAATCTAAAAAATCAAAGTTCCCACTGACGGCGCCAAATTGTTTTGGTCAAATTTCGACAAGTGATTGTAAATAACCAAATATTTCAAGGAAAGAATTGGGTGCAATGGAATATAGATTTGTGTGTGTAATCAAAATGAAAATGACAAAGGATTTTGACGAGGAAAGCCCTTGAACAAATTGTTCGCCGACATAAAACCTCGGGAGGTTTTGGAAGACCTACCTTGACCAAAAAGCTTACTAAGATTCGTAGGTAGCTTACAAAAATAATGAGCATATGAGAGGGAGAGTGAGACTCGTGAAGACCGTGTGTGAATTACATGTGCTGATCTCCCTTTTATACCTCTACAAAGGCTAAATACAAGATAAGATCAATCCCTAAGATTTCGGTAAGGTTGTTGTTTGTTGAGAGAAACTCGGCAGTTGGTGGAGAGTCGTGGTTGAACTGGTATGCGCATATGGATCCTAAAAAATAGCAACCGCAAAACTGCTCCCAAGTTGGTCCGGCTTCAAGATGTTGATGAAGACGTCGAGCCAAGATGTCGGTCCAAGATATGAACTCAACATGTAAAGTCAACATGTAAAAAGTCAACTTGTGGACCAAGTTGTAGACCAAGTTGTGGAGGTCAAGTTGTAGAGGTCAAGTTGTAGAGATCAGGATACTGAGGCGTCTTGACATGTTGACCTGCTTAAGATGCCAACCATATACATATAGTGAAAAATCCGTCCCCAACAATACTCCCTCCGTCCCATGATAATCTGAAAAATTATCCCTTTTGAACGTTCCATAATAATTTACACTTTCCTAAAATGAAAATGAGATTCACTTCTCTCTACTCACAACCATTACCTACTTACTCCACTTTCTCTTCCCTACCAAACCATCTATACTCACAACACATCAACTTTTTCATTTTTCTCCTTATTTCCCGCACCCTCCCAAAAACCCTCAAAAAAAAAAAAAAATTGCATATATTTGTAGGACGGAGGGAGTATTGTTTTCCTTGAATAAAAATTATATTCAATTGGATGCCATTTAAATTATTACTCAATTATTTTTTCAAATTTGTTCTTAATTGATCTAGAGATGGAGGGAGTATTTCATTCATTTGTTGTATATTATATTAAGTGTTGTAGTTGATAATACGAAAATATTTTTAAAAAGTTTGTGCTGCTTGTTTAAATTTATAACAATCATTAAAACACAAAACCATATCCCTCAGCTCAAAGTCCATGTTCAAAATAAAATAATAATAAATAAATCCACAGGTACATGAAGGGTGAGATGGTGACCAATAAAATAACCATGGTGGCGAAAATGGTGCATTCACATGCACAGTTTATTGATCCCAAATATAAGAAAAAAATCCCAAAAGCATGACCAATATAATACAAACCTACTCTCCAACCAAATAATATCCACCCTCCTTATATCTCTCTCAATTCCTCACTACTTTCTACTCTCATGCTCTCTCTCTCTCTCTCTTCAATCCTAATTCCTAAATAATATTATTATGGAGAAAATCAAGACAAGAATGCTTCAAGATGAAGTTGGGTGGTTTCAACATCCATCTGTTATTCTCTTTGTCATGGCATTCGGCTTTATAATCCTCGATCCGTTTGGTATGGGCCCCGTTGGAGGCCTTGATTTTAGGCCCGTTAAGAATGATATCGCCCCGTATCATCAAGTCATGGCCAACTGGAAAGGCGACAACCGGAGTCGCCTTGGATTTGGGAACTTGGAGTTTGTTGATGAGGTTTTTGGGCCCGAGTCTTTGGAGTTTGACCTCTTGGGTCGTGGCCCTTACACCGGTATAGCCGATGGCCGAATTGTTAGGTGGATGGGTGAAGATGTTGGATGGGAAACATTTGCACTCGTCACACGAAACTGGTAAATAAAATTCTTCCCACTCCCGACACTTTTTTTTTTTTGCGCGAAGTTCTAACAATGGTTGGTAATTTTAAGGTCTGAGAAGTTGTGTGAACAAGGAAAAGATTCATCGACGGCTAAGCAATGGAAAGTTGAGGCACAATGTGGTCGGCCTCTTGGGCTAAGGTTTGACCAAGAGACGGGCGATTTATACATAGCAGATGCATATTATGGACTCATGGTGGTTGGCCGCGAAGGTGGCTTTGCTACTCCCTTAGCAACTCATGTTGAAGGAAAGCAAATCCTATTTGCTAATGACCTTGATCTTCACAAGAATGGTTCCATCTTCTTCACTGACACTAGCACTAAATACAATCGAGTGTACGTAAGAATAATCATTCCTAGCTACTTCATCACTCATTTTCTACGGTTTGTGACAGTTTTGGATCCATTGATCGTGAAACCTGGGATTCAGATGTTAAATCTATCTAAAGTACAACTTTTTACTTGAAAAAGGATAGAATAAAATTGTTTAGAGCTCATTGTTTACTGACCATAAAATGTGTATTTTACTTACTACAGGAACCATTTCTTCATAATGTTGGAAGGAGAAGCCAGTGGTAGGCTGCTAAGGTATGATCCTCCAACACAAACAACTCATGTTGTCTTGGATGGCTTGGCTTTCCCCAATGGAGTACAATTATCCAAAGATCACTCTTTTCTACTATTCACAGAAACCACCAATTGCAGGTAAGTAAAATCTTTAAGTCAAATTCTCATCCAAAAAACGGGTTTAAATTGATGTTTGTTGGCACTGCATTGCATTATGCAGGCTTATGAAATATTGGCTCGAGGGTCCGAAAAGAGGGATGGTGGATGTAGTTGCAAACTTGCCCGGGTTCCCTGATAATATAAGGATAAACGAAGAAGGCAACTTTTGGATTGCGATAGACTGTTGCAGGACACGACCACAAGAGGTTCTTATACACAACCCATGGATAAGGAGTATATACTTTAAGCTACCCGTTAGGATGCATTACTTGGCTAGGTTGATGGGGATGAAAATGTACTCGGTCATATCCCTCTACAATGGTGAAGGAGAGGTTTTGGATGTTCTTGAAGATAATAAGGGTGTTGTTATGAAGTTAGTGAGTGAAGTTAGGGAGGCTAAAGGCAAGTTGTGGATTGGAACTGTGGCTCATAACCATATTGCAACATTGCCTTATCCTTGATAGGGTTTATTGTTCTTGTTTTAGAATTTGCTTCATTCCAATTTGTGGGGGTGTTTGTTTCTTGGTTTATGATTATGTAGCTGATTATGAGTGTGGACTTTTATTGATCCTATTCTTATTATTTTCTCTGTTTTATTATTTGTGGATTGAACTCCAGAACAAACTATCATTCTCTTCATAGATTCCAACCAGTTTATTTGTTTTTAGTTTTTATTATTCTGTCAAAGACTACCCTTAGTTTAGCAAAATCCACTCCAAAGTTTTTCTTCGGGGAATAATCGTATCACCCTCTGAAATGTTGTTGTAAGTGTTGGATGGGCTCAAGCGAGAGATTCCCTAAGAATTTTTCTTCAACTAAACCCGTTTATAACCAGCAGGTGGCAGAAGCTTAAGCATCTGAATTAGTACCAACTTTGGCCTCCAGAAGCATTAAAAACAGCCAAGGCTTGAAACAAGTACATAATATACTGACTCTCAACCTTATAAACCATTTGAGTTTTTTCTGATTAGATTAATTTCCTAATTGGTGTGTAAATTGCAAACATTCCTTACGAATGCATGAACATTTATTTCTTCATTGTGATGTTGCTTGTTACCTTTGGAATCGGTTTTTTAAGGTGTCTAGGGAAAAGTGGGTGTGTCCTAGACTCCTAGCTCTTGATCACCTCTTTGCATATCCATTTCCGAGGCTTTGGGAGGGACAAGGATGTAGCTCAGTTACGGGATTGTGGAGTTTCAGCTATTTTTTGGTGTTTATGGATGGAGAGATATAACAGGATTTTCCATAATCAACATCTTTTGAACAATTTGTTGTGGGAGCAAGCTATAGCTTCTCTTTGGGCATCAACTAAGAGGTGCTTTTCAGGAATTGTCGATTTCAGATTTGAAGCTGGACTAACCTACTATTGTTAAGTTCTTGTTTGTTATTATTTTTGTTCTCTCTCTTCTTTTTTCTTTCTTTTTTTGTGTGTTTTAATGGACTTCTTGTCTGTCGCTTGTATATTCTTCCTTTTTATCTACTTCTTTTCTTATAAAGAAAATTAGTTTCCTAATTCAAGTTTGATCACAGTATTATTCTGAACTCTCGTAATTTCAACTCCTCTAAACTTAATAGGCCACGAGGTATCCTAGTCGATTATTTCGTACAATAATTAGGATTTAAAAATTGCTAAATGATATTTCTTCCCTTGGGTATTAAGGAAAATGTAAAAGATTATTTCCTATGCACCCTCATTGAAAGATAAGCATCATGATATACAGACTAGAATATCCCTTCATGTTAGTTAATTTTCAGATAACAAAAGTATTATAGTTTCATGTTTCAAGGTCAGGTATCCAAACCAACCCTACAAGTATCAATAAGCTTGAACCACAGAAAAAAAAGGAAAATTAATTTGATGTTCTCTCAAATCTTTTCTGAGGAGAAAAGTAAGCAGAATATACGATCTATACATTATTAAGAAAATAAATTAAAGTCCCAAGTAAAGTGATTGAAAAAGTTCGAGAAGTTCGAGTATAGGCACTAAAAAGGTAAACCAAGATCCCAAAAAGGGGCCCCGAATACATAGCGAAGTTCTCGTTCAATGTCAGCAGAGTACACAGATAAACACACACAGAGATTGCTGTCCAAACTTGTCAGATTCCAAGGATCTATGTGATAACAAAATTACTTCTCAAGCACAATTGTGCAATAAAAAACTCAAAGTAAATCGATTTGGAATTAGCTTCTAAGCACAAAATGTGAAACTGCATAACATTCTAGTATTAATATATCTGAAGTTCAAAGTACAAGGTAACTATACCATGAGCTACACAAGTTCAGCACCAGCATCTGGTAATGTGCTCATCTGCAATGTTCTTCCATTTCCTAGAAACCTTACAGAAGGCAGGGAAGGATCCGTAACGGATTCAATCTCAAGAAAACTCAAATCAGATATACCAGATCGCTTCAAACTGACGACAAACACAAGCAAAATCCATCCCAGCATAGAAACAGCCCAATAATTGGTCATCCCGTGAATTAAACCCCACGCAATAGAGTACCCAACGATGATTCCAGACAAATGCCCAAGAAAGCTCGCTTGTGGAACTATAATAGAGGTAAAAACAAGCGACTCGAATGGCGCAAAACTGATGGGGAGCGAAAGAACCCCAAAAAGGTTTAACTTAGATGATGGTTGCTTCACAGAAAGAATAGTCATCCATCCAAACACCACACAAGAATACCCAACAGCCGTCACTCTCCGGAAATACTCAATCTTGAATCTATTTATCAGAACATGGTAGGCTGCTAAAACTAGGACACCCGATAAAACCACTAAAATAAGCGTATAATGGAGATAAAATGCCATACCGAGACCCATGTGACCTAGCTGCTCTACCACTCCAAGGCTCCAAAGTGCACTCATGTTGAAAACAAGATGAATAACACTTATATGGGAAAATGCAGACGTGATAATCCTCCAATGATGACCTTCAATCGCAGTTTCGTAACTCAAACCAACATGAGAATACCCAATATTTTTCTTTTGAATATAGAACCAAATTGCAGAGCATAAACCTATTATACAACTAGTAGCAGGTTTCTCCCATATCTCATACAACAATGGCTTCCCCATTTCGAAACGCTTTCAATTAATCCCTATAATCCTTCAATTTATGAGCTCAATAGGTGTCTATTCAACAGGAAATTCTCAATACCATGATGAATCAACAAGGCAATAGCTTGACAAATTTTATGTCCAAATCCCAGTATATGAAAACACCAACACCCTATATTTTTCAAGAGCCAACAGAATCAGATCTGAATATCAAGAGAATAATAAGAAAGTGCGAAATCCCCGATGATCAAATTGAAATGAAAATGAAGCTTGACGATCAATAAAGAACAACTTCAGGATTTCGTTTACAACATAGATCAGTGTCGGTGATGACAGAGTTGAGAGAAGGGTTTCGAGGTTTTTTATTAGCAGTGAACTACAGATTGGGGTTCAAAAATTTCAGGAAATATTAAGAGAAATTTGGGGGGTTGAGAGAGAAAATTCGCACCTTTCTTTGGAATAATCGGAATTGGGGTTCTCGTTGATGTAGAACGTATTTTCTACTTCATTCCAGAAGATTAAAAATCAAACAGTTTAGCTTTACGAGGCATTTACCAAATAATCCCTCTGTCTCTGTCTGTGTCTGTGTCTGTAGAAATAAAACTACTTCCTAATAACTATTAGGACTTGATCTGGCCAGAGCAGAGCATTGAGACACCAACATGGTGATTCTGGATTCGACTTCCCCCAGTGGTTAGAGTGGATGATTATCCCTCCCTAGTTAATATTAGGCGCCTCTGGAGGAATTTTAAGAGAATTTCAGAGATTTGAGGGACTTGTTAGTAAAAATTGACTAACACAAAAAAAGGAAATTGACTCGAGATGGGCAAGCCTCAATTTAAAAAAAAAAAAAAAAAAAAACTACTTCCTAATATAATTTTTAATTTGCTTAACCATTTAGTCCCTGTGAGTTAAATTACATACGCGTCCATGCATTTTCGATCATATTACAATTTTGTCATTGTATAAATGACAGGCACGTGTAAGCGACGTGTTCAAATATTAAAACATTTTTAAACGCCAAAATGGCAAAACCCCAAAAAGGCGTCTTCTAGAGCTTCTCTCTCTACGACTCTCTCTCTCTCTCTAGAAACCGCCATTGTTGAAGCTTAGGAAGTCCGTATTTTCGTCAATTTTTTTAGCACATTCATCATCAACCTAAAGATAATGCATAAACTCTCAATAATTTTAAGTTCTCTGTTTTTTTTTTTGGTCCAGATTTCCTAATATTCTTAGTTTTATTTTGATTATTAAGTAGATAATATGAAATATTACTTATTCTAAACTGTTGAAAGTATATTATTTAGGTTTCGAGTGATTTTTTTGTGAATAAATTTGCAAATATGAGTGAGAAATGATTAGACCTAGTTTATTCTCAGTTATTTTGTTTTAAAATACATTTTCGTCATAAATATAACGAGTACATGTTTAATATTGTGTATGAGTTCTCAAATGTTTTCAGATTTTTTCTCAGTTATTTATTGTTAAAATAATTATCTGCTTTTGTAGTTATAAGTTCTCAGAAATGAATAGACCTAGTTTATTCTCAGTTATTTTGTTTTAAAATACATTTTCATCATAAATGTAAGAGTATTTGTTTAATATTTTGTATGAGTTCTCAAATGTTTTCAGATTATTTTTCATTAATTTGTTGTTAAAATCATTATCTGCTTTTGTAGTTATATGTTCTCAGTTGTTGTGTTCTATTTGTAAGATCTCAGTTGTTTTCTCAATTTTTTTTGAGTAAAAGTATGTTTTCCTCATAAAAAATTATGAGAACTAGTAAGTTCTCAACAGTTTTTATGAATTAATCAATATTTTCATAAGTTCTCATTTGTTTTTGCTGTTTTTATGAGTTCTCAATTATATTATGTTAAATTCACTTATTAAGTGAAAGTTCTCAATTATATTCAGTTATTGTTGCATAAGTTATCAATTTTTATACATAAGTTCTCAATTTTTTTCTCAATTTTTTGAGAAAAATTCAGGTTTCCTCCTAAAAACAATTGAGATCCTGTAAGTTCTCAATTTTTTTTTAATTTTGTTGTATGTTAGTGGCTTTTATGCATAAATTTTCAATATTTTTATAAGTTCTCAATTATTTTTTAGTATTTATGAGTAAAATTGAGAAGTATTAAGTTCTCAATTTTTTTTTAATTCTCTATTGTTTTCATTAGTAAAACCTTATTTTGGTGTTTTTTGTGATTTTGTTTTATATTATTGTTTTTTATTCATAAGTTCTCAATTGTTTCTCAATTTTTATGAGAAAAAGTCTGGTTTCATCATATACTTCTGAGAATGATGATGTTGAAGCTGATACTATTCCCGTTGAGACTTCAAAAAAATACAAATATGAAATCAGGGAACTTAAAAATGAAAAGGAAAAATTGGTTGCTAAGATGGAAGAAATTTTTACTTCGAAGGTTGAACTTGAGAGAAAATGGTCCAATATTTTAAAGGAAAAGAAAGAAGAGTTTGAGAAAATAATTGCAGATTTGAATGAAGAGCTGAAACTTCTGAAGGATTTGAGAAGGAGAATGAAGATTTGAAATGTGAACTTAAAAAAATGATGAATGTTGGTGTGTCTGTGGAGAAAGAAGCTGCAAAAGACAGTGTTCCTTCTCGAATTCTAAGAGTAAAAACAAGGAAGAGAACAGCAAAGGAGGTGGATGAAAACTTTGAGTTTGGGGATGTGAGAAAAAAATAAGAAAAAAGGTGAGGAAAAAATGAACAAGCAGAAAAGAAAAAGAAAATTGTTGCGGAGAAGAAAAAAATTGTTGAGAAGAAAAAACAAACTGAAATGAAAGTCGATGAAGATGATGATTTTCAGGTTGACAAACCTGCAATCCCAAGTGATGTTTTTGATGTGAATCACAGCTTAACAACAAAAACAATCAATGAAGCAAGTTCTCAGCTTTTTGTGCGACTTGTTGGAGTTAAAGAGTTAAGGTAAGTAATTACAAGTATAAGTTCTCAATTATATTCTGTTATTAGGATGTTCTCTTATTATTTGGATGTTCTCTGTTATTTTTAGTTATTGTTGTGTATTCTGTGAAGCATCTCATTTATTTATTTATTTATTTGTAAGTTCTCAATTACATTTTAAAATATGTTGCGGGGGAGCACAAATATGATTCACATGGATCTTAAACAGTTGAAAGAAATAGCTTATGATATGAAAATAGAGGATTCTGTAAGTTCTCATATATGTACTCCCTCCGTCCCAGCGAAAGATGCACAAAATTAGCCGGGCACGCAAAATAAGAAATGTGATGTAGGAAAGAGAAAAAGTTTAAATGTTGTGAGTATGAAAAATTAAATAGGAGAGAGAATGAGTGGGAGGTGATGTAAGAAAGAGAATGTTGTGAGTGTAAAAGTAAAGTAGGAGAGAGAATGAGTGGAGAAAATAGTGATTTAAGGTTTCCTTTTTGGGAAAGTGCCTTTTTAAATGGGACGCCCAAAAAGGAAATTTGTGGCTTTTTCGTTGGGACGGAGGGAGTATATATTTTGGTATTGTTCTAAAAGTTCCAAGATATTTTCAGTTGATAATGTTCTATTAATTTTGTTTTAATAGGTAATGAATGGTTATTTGGATATACCGGAGAGAAAATACAAAAACAACAATTCTGAGTTGACCTTCGAAATAATTACGGCAAATGGAAGGTATGAAACATAATAATTGTTAGCTATAAAATTTGTTAATAACAATTTATATGCACTATCTGAATACTTTAATTGAGATCTTATTAAACTATGAAGGAATATTTGACCAACCCAGTTTTTAATGAAGAATACAGAAAAGTCCAAATCGCAGATTCCTTCTTGAAGTTAATAGGTGAAGGAACAAAATTTATCATTTTCCACATTCATTCACAATTAACTGGTAAAACTGTTGGACATTGGACTCATCTTGTGTTGGACACAGAAGAAGGAAAATACCGATATTACAATTCCTTGCGTATCAACAGAAAAAATGCAAAAGACAAATATGCTGTTGATGCAAGAAAAATGGTACATATTTAAATGCATTACAGTTAATTTTATTTTAAATATTATTTCAAATTTATAGATTTCTAATTTTTATTTTATTTTTTTCAGTTTGAATTTACAAAGAACTTGATTCCAGAATCTTTGTCTCCGTCTGTTGAACCATTGGAATTTGTTGAAGTAAAGAATGCACCACAACAGCGAAAGGGAAGTGATGATTGTGGAATAATAGTGTTGAAGGAAGTGGAGGAACTTCTTCTAACTGGACACATCAGTAAAAAATATGACACAAATGATGGCTATCTCTATAGAGCTAAGATATTTGAAGATTTTCTAAGATATTTGAAGATTTTCTAAAAGACAAGTTTACTATGTTGTGATTGTGTTTATTTGAAATTTGTAAGCAGGTACAAATTATGGTTCTTTTGGTTAAAACTTCGTGGTAAAGTTGAACATTTTAATTTGTAAGAAGGTACAAATTATGGTTCTTTTGATACAGTTAATGCCTTTGGTTTAACATTTTAATGTTTTTGGTTTACAATTGTAACTGATCTTCATGAATGCAAGTGGTCCTCGAAAAGGTGGTAGTTCAAAATATGCCGTATTTAATTTTGTTAACTAAATTAGAATTTGAGCAGTTTCTTATACATTACATTAAAAGGCATGTCCTAGAATTTCCTGACAATTGAAAAATAATATTATTAACTGTGTATAACATGCAATTGATCATGATTATGTGTCATTTATGACAACTGATGTCTTAAGTTATCAATTATAATAACAAAAAACAGTAATAAGTATTTTTAAAACAATTGAGAACTTATTTTATCAAGTATTCAAAAAAATCTAATAATTGTTCACATCTTCAAACTGTAAAAACCAAAACTTATGACACAGTGCTGTTATGATTTCCTACTCGTAAACATGAAATAAAAAAAAATTATTCCAAAGAAACCTTGCACGTCTTCCTGTTATGATTTCCTACTCTATCGCAACGACCACATTTCATTTTTCTTTTAAAAACTACCTCTCCTCTTGAAGCTATGCAATTCTTTTTTGGTCTTCCCGGTTGTCGCTTGGATAATAGAGGAAGTATGACCGCCTCTTCATCTGCTGCAACAATTGACAAGTCACCTCCAAATGAAACATGAGGCTGTATTGGAAGTTCATAGCAACTTTGATAGCTACTAGTGTGAAAGTATTTATCAATAAATTCAAAAGAGTCTTTGTTGCATTTAGACAACACAGCAGTTGCATGGACACACGGGAAACCTTCATGCTGCCACTTTCCACAAGTGCATGTAAATTCATCTATGTTAACAACCATTGATGGACTCGAATGAACTTCAAAGACATATTCAGAAGAGGAGTGAATAATCCATGATCTGCCCTTTTCTACATTATTTCTGTACCTTTTCTCTTGTGTTGGACAGAAGGAAGATGACCAATTCAATGACTCTGCTCCACGACTAGACATCTGCCCCATCAACTTCAAGCGAATTTGATCAATTAATTCACAAAAATGAAGTGAGCGAGCATCTTTAAACTGAGAATTAAAAGATTCTGTCGCATTTGAAGTCATCTCGCTATATCTCTTTCCTTTAAAATATGCATTCGCATAATTCTCGTGAGGAAGGTTATCTAGAAAAGCCGATAATTTATCCCCACCTTTATACTTCATTTCATCCAAAAGAGTATGGAAAATTTCTTTTGTTGGAGCAGATGCACATTGACAATGTTTAAAAATCATTTTTCGCCGAAGGTCTGCAGTAAATCCCTTCATTTTATCCCTCAAATTGTTTCTCAAATGACATAAGCAGAACGAATGAAAGCCGTGAGGCATAATACTCGTCACTGCTGATATAATGCCTGGATGTCGGTCTGATATAAACGTAATTCTGCGTTGTCCTATAAAAGGCTTCAATTGTTCAAGGAACCAGGTCCAATTTTCTATATCCTCAGAAGAAACAACAGCATGAGCAATGTTAAAGAGACTTATAAATAATAATAAAAAAAAAATATAAGTCTTATTACAAGAAATATTCATTATAGTAGAGATATATACTGATATTCACAACTTTATGAAAAAAACTGAGAACTTTTATAAAATATATAAAAATTAGTAAGTTCTCAATTGTTTTTATGAGGAAAAGTTGGGATTCCTCATAAAAAAATGAGAACTAAAAAGTTCTCAATTGTTTTTATGAGGAAAAGTTGGGATTCCTCATAAAAACAATTGAGAACTAATAAGTTCTCAATTGTTTGATTCAGCAAACACAATAGACAAACATATTCCAAATATGCTAAAAGTACTAAAAACAAAGAGATCAATTGAATTACCATTGTTCCCATCTTTAGCTGTTGCAGCCAATAACACACCTTTATACTTTCCCCGCAAATGCGCCCCATCAAGAAATAACAGAGGACGACAAGATTGAAAACCAAATAGACAAGCCCCAAACGAAACAAAACACATCTTAAAGTGATGAGTTACCGAGTCATAATCAAGAACAAAATGACTACTTGGGTCCAATTGCCTCATCTTATCAAAGTAAGATCTCAGCTTATCATAAGCTAACTCTGCTTCACCAAAAACCACACCCCTTGCTTTCTCAACGGCAGTCCAAGCAACCCTGTAAGTAACAGAAACACCATAATCTGCCTTGAGAAAACGCAAAACTTCACCGGCGCCTGTGGATGGCTTAGAGCGAACTGCTTCAAGAATAATACTAGAAATAACCTCAGAACTCAGCTTTTTTCTAATTCCATTCACGTAAACATTACCACAACTACGATTCTTTTCATAGGTCCTTATATACGCGAAGCCATTGGCATTTTCAACTGAAGCATGAATTCTCCAACGACAACCTCTAGTTTCACTGTGTACACACTTGGCAGTAAGACGCACTTTGTCATTTTTCACATATACAAAATCAAAACCAACAGCTGTGGCATATTTGCACAAAACAATTCGAAACTCACTAATTCCACCTTCAAAAACCTGCCCAACACCTTGAATATCAGTAGCCCACTTTGCACTTTTCAACTGCTTATCTTGATGACGAAAAAAACTAATAGGCAAATCAACACTAGAGCATGTACTACGTTCAATATCAGATGACAATCCACTAACAATGGTTGATGAAGACGAATCAACAACATCCAAACTACCACACTGTTTTACATCAATCTCAATAAGCTGAATTGAAAATCTCCGTACCATAAAACCCATATTCACATAATCATCTTCATTCATTAGTAGACAATTAGAATTACCAGGAAAAGAGTATGATAAACTAACACGATCTCTTTGCAGGCACGACCACCTCTTACATGCAAAGTCAACTAAGGATTCAAAAGATGAAAATGTAGTAATTTTATAAACTGCACTGCCTCCACCAAACTTAAACAAAGCCATCATAGCATCATCCATATTACTACTATAATTGACAATGAATCTGCAAATAAAAACAAACAACAAGGATCAGCAATCATTTAGCTGAGGCATACAACTGATTCCTTAAGTTCTAAATTGTTCAACAATAAAAATAAAATAAAAAATTAAATCAAGTTTGAAACCACAGATCATGATAATCAAAAATAAAACAAACATAAAACAGAGATAATCATGAACAAGCAGCATAATCACTTTGAAAACACAGATCAAAAACCAATGACAATGATTCAATTAAAAATAAAAAACAACAACAATGGTGAAACGAAACTCACCTCAAAACATATGAATAATGAGTTTCAATCGATTAAAAATCAATGAATCTTGAATCAAATTGATTCAATTTAAAGAATTGCTGAAAATCGAAGTTGTGAAATCTGATTTTGAATCGGATTTACGTCGCAAGTCCAAATCGCTTTCGCTGCCTCTCCCGAAAAAACCTAGAAACAACGGTGAATAGTGAAGAAAAACGGAATATCGAGCTATTTATATGAGGGCATATTCGGTATTTCATAATTGTTAAATTAAGCGAGGGATTATATGGTAGAAGAAAATATTTTTTAAGATTAGGATGTAAATTAAGAAATAAGCTGGTTTAGGATGTAGATTAGATATTATTGAGAAACTATGGCGTAATTTTCTCTAGTTTTATTTCTATTTTTTTGGAAGATTAAATGTGAAACGAATGTGTATTTAGTGTTCACATCACCACATCACCTATTACTATTAGCCGTAAACGACTCGAATCTTTTTTTATTTGATTCAATATTCGAATTCGATATTTGATATTCGTATAAATTTGAATTCGTATTCAAATTTTTATTTTGACTCGATAAGTATTCGAATTCGAATAATATCTCACGATATTCGATTCGAGTATTTGCGAATATTATTCGAATAATATATATATTAATATATATATATTTAATATATATATTATATATATATTAAATATAGATTTTTTTCTCAAATAATACATTTTTAAAATTTTATATATATATATATTAATATATATATATATTTAATATATATATTATATATATATTATATATATATTATATATATATATATATATATATATATATATATATATATATATATATATATTAATATAGATTTTTTTCTCAAATAATACATTTTTAAAATTTTATTTCCCAAAGTAATTAACTGTTCAAACTATTTTCCTAAATGTCCCATTTTTTTAAACTCGTTACACCGTGTAGCGAGTTTGAATATGACCGGTCAAACTCGCTACACGGTGTAGCGAGTTCCAAGTAATTAGCTTTGCCGATTTGTAATTAATGTTGGTAATTAAGTGAAGACAAACTCGCTACACCGTGTAGCGAGTTTCCCTTTTTTTTTTAGTAGATAAGGTTTTCCAGATTCATTTATCCTCCTATCCCTCATTCATTCATTCTCGTATCCTCCTCGCAACTCTCAATCTTCTCTTTCATTCTTTCTCATATCCTCCTCGCAACCCTCAATCTTCTCAATCCAAATTCGATTAGACACAAAAAATGGATCCATCTAAGCTCCGTTTTTTTTATCGCCATCCCAATTCCTCCGGTAAATCCTCCACCCCTCAATCTTCTCAATCCTCCTCTTCATCGCGTGTTATTCCTGGTCCCGCCGGTGCCGTACAGTCCGCCATGCGCCAGAAAATTCTCGACCGTCAGAGCTTATCTTTCCAAGAAACCCCGATCGCAACACAAGAGTATATACGGAGAGCGATTGAAGATCCGGTGAAGGATGAAGCTTTCCAAGATAGTCCTTGGCTCTCTGCAATGGAATATCTCACTGAAGCCGGTACATATTATTCGTTGAGCTCTATTAAGAAGAAATGCTATAATATTGACAGGGTGGATCAGATATAATATCAAGATTAATTATAGTTAAATGTGTGTAAAGATAATTAATTTTTTACTATGTTCTATTAGGTTGTTGCTGTTATCAAGTCCTGCACACCAAATGGTCTTGGTGATCTCTGGGTGACTTTAAAGGTTAGGATATGAGCTTAGTATACTTTCTACCATGGGTGAAATGTGTTTTGAGTTACTAACTGGGATAAAATTATTAGGATCCTACGGATACCATATATGCTTCCATTCATCGGAAAGTGTTAACTGAGAGTGAATTTGCAAATGATATAGCCGTCGGTTCTGTTCTGATACTTCAGAAGATATGATATACTCCCTCCGTCCCACTATACTAGACACCCAAGGGGTGGGTTCAAAAACCAAGAAAAAAGAATAAAATAAAAAAATGTGTGGTGGAAAATGAAGAGAGAGAATGAGTGGGGTAAATAGTAGTGTTGGTTGAATAAATGTGTGGTAGAAAATGAAGAGAGAGAATAAGTGGTGGGGTAGAGTGAATATAAAAATATAAAAACTTGGTTATTTTTGGAAGGTGTCAAGTATAGTGGGACGGCCCAAAATGGAAAGAAGTGTCAAGTATAGTGGGACGGAGGGAGTATTAAATAGTGGAAGTCAGTACACTTTGGAATCATCATTAATACTTCCATCTAATTATTTGTTTTGAAATATTAAGGTTGTTGTTTTTTCCCCCACACGAGCAGCATGTTATCTTAACATCACACTCAACAATGTCTTCATGGTACAATTTTTTTTAATCTAGCTGAATTGTTGAAATCATATAGTAAATGATGTGAAGCTCATTTATTTTGCAGGTATTTCTTAAGAATAATGAAGTTAAGTGAATGCTAAGCTCATTTGGTTTACATGAATTTTCTAAATATTTGAATTAATTAATGTAAGATTTTCTAAGTGACCGGGATGTGGTCACTAACTTGATTATATTTATTTTGATGTTATTTTTAAACAAAAACATAATTCAGCAACACATGTAAAACAAAAAAAAGTTTGTAAACAAAAATATAATAATTCATGAAGAAGGGTTGACGTTGAATATATTACTACCTCCGTCCCACTTCAAGGGTCCTATCTTTTTTGATGTTAGTAGGCCGGAGCGTATCTCTCTGTATAAGGCTGCCACACAACCCGATCATCGGTTAGTTTGGCCAGCTGATCACGATATCCTCACAGGTTATGTGCAGTAACCTCCTTCAGATACAATGATGAATGGGTCCACCTGAAATTTTATAAACATAATAATAAAAAGTTTTTTTTAAAAAAAATACAATAACGACGAGAAAATAACGTATCATATATGTATACCTGCATCCGAGGGGCATGAGCACGTATTCCGAATCTCTGTTTCAGCTACGAATTTGCGGTTGCACACATAGCAACCGCTCCCAAGCCCAAATCTATATCAATTAAATATATATCAAATACTATAAATAATGCCGCTAATTTGAAACAACATAATGAACATTAAAATGAGATAAACATACCTGTAGAACGTTGAGAAATCCTCTGCACTGTTTCGTCATAGGCTTAGTCGCACTACACAACTCTCGATATATAAAAGCGAGCAACGCACTTCCCCAACTGTACTGGCAGACCCTGGAAACATCCCCAAGCAGAGAGAGATAACACAACTTAACCTTGTTGTTCGCACGTGTTGGTGTAATGCCCTAGGCTTTAGTTATGTTTAACCGAAAAACCGTTATGTATCATCTTTATAGTTTATGTTTATTATTTGATTATTATATAGTTTGCATATTTATTGTAATAATCTCCGTCCCTAATTATTAAGAGAATAATTAGTATAATTGTCAATGGATAATCATGTGATGATTATATGCATAAGAGATGCACATTGAAATTATGGGTACTTGTTAGAGAACAAGTGACTGGACATGACCCGCATGAGATTTATGTCATAGTCAAATGTCATACTTAAATCTCATACGGTTACTTCATTTATTTCCTAGACCTAAGATTATCGTAACCTTACATATGATGAAAGTCATGTTTGATTTTAGTCAAACGATATCTTAACACGATATCTATAAAGACTATCATTGGCATGATCGGATTCATGATGGGAAGGATGATAAGTCAAGAAGGAATTTGTCCCTCGGAAGAGAGATGTTATGCTTGGGCCCCTCGATGAGTGATAATGATGAAAGTGTATGGCCATACCCCAATATGATTGGAATTATCATTATACTCAAGAATCGAGAAAGCATTGAACAATAACAAGTTGACAAGGACCATGACTTGTGTTCAATATAACATCGTGAGACAAAGGGATAAATGGAAGTACACCATTGGAAACGTGAACTCTTACGTTACATTATTTGGGTAGACATAATGGCTTGCTAGAGTCCGCTTATGTCTTATGAGGTTCGATATGATCGAACTCATTGCCAACATAATGTAATCCTATTGGGTCACACACAACTAGAATGAATTGGTTAAACCGGAGGAAGAATAGTTGAGACTTTACGTATCCGGCTATATATACCGCGCGACATATTAAGCCAATGGCTTAATATACCGCGCGACATAATAGGCCGCACGCGGTTTGATTGTCTCTCCTAATACGATTAGGAGAGGTATTCCTACTATTGTAGTATAAATACAAGGGTTCCGTCGACCTAAAAGGTCACCGAAATTTTTCAATCAAAATTCACAACAAAATACTCTCAATATTCTTCAAGGTTTTAGATCTAGCAATCATCAAGAAGTTGTTCTTGAATTCATTCAAAGGTGTGGATACCAAAAGAGGGTCTTCGCTCGTTCATCGATCAAGGCCTAGAGTTTAAGCAAGTTGAAGAACGAAGTTTGTGATTCGATATCACATAATCAAATCGTTCGATAGCTCAAGAACGGAAAGCGTTCGAGGTTGGTTTAATTCTATCTCATAGGAATTTAAATTAATTGTATAGAACGGATCCTAGGGCTTCATGGGTTTTATGTTTTAATGCTTAATTCCGCTGCGCATGGACCCGTAAAACCCAACAGTGGTATCGAGCCCCGTTCGTATGGTTAAGTTTGAATTAACATGCTAGATTTAAGATATAAATTGTTTATATGCTTATTGCATGTTTTGTATGCGATAGAATTTTTAATTGTTTATGTGAAACAATGTGAAAATCGTTTTCGGAATATGCTGAATTAAATCTGTAAAAGGGATGTTTTACGTGATTTAATTACATGTAATCGTATTGGTTCGAACCGGAAATCCTGTTACTTGGCTTCTTATGTCGCGCGACATGTTGAGCCATGTGGAGTTCATGTTAATCGGCTGTTAGGTCGCGCGACATATCAAGCCTCCGGCCGATGTTGTCACGCGACATAATAAGCCAAAACCGGCGTAATCCGCCTTGTTCAATTTTTTCGCTATTCTCGTGATTGTGTTTACAATCTGATATGTTCATATGAAAATCTGGATGTTATAAAATTGAGTTTATAAGTCCGCGATAGATTGATTCATTGATATACATGATTAATTGATTAAAATGTGATTTTAATAATTATTGCAATGTATATGAAAATCTGGATGTTATAAAATTGAGTTTATAAGTCCATGCTAGATTGATTCATTGATATGCATGATTAATTGATTAAAATATGATTTTAATAATTATCGCGATGCATGAATTATTTGTTCTTAAGTGTTAAGAATTTTATTAGATGTTTAGTTGAAACATTGAATTGTGATTTCCTAAAATGTTTAGTTGAAACATTGCATTATAGTTTAGATTTAGACATTGTAAATTTTGGATTTTATGATTGTTTATGGAAACAAGTCATAATTACGCGAAATTTTAAAAGGAAACTAATTGTTTATAAAAGGTAGTGATTATGTTGCCAAATCAGAGTTGATTTCTAATTGTGCATGACTAGGAGAGTTCTGTCTAAGGAAGAGTTGGTACTTAAGTAGTTCTTGTGGCTCACCTATCTTCCTGGGAACTTACCCGGTGCATGATTATGACTATCTTTGCTGATATGCTTATAATCTACCTTAAAGAACCTTCATTTAACTTTTAAGTTCTTTATGCCAATCCATGATTTAAACACTTGAGACCACTCGGATAGTTTTGGGTGGGCTTGCCATAGCAAGGTGCTTTGATTCTATTCCGTTTGCGAGCAAGATGAGGAAATGGTGGTTCCTATACGTTTAAAATGGATGAACTTAATTGGGTTATCAAAATGGTTTTGGACCCAAGGCATAAGATGAGATTAAAATATGCTTAGACATATGATGTCTTAAATAAATCTCATAAAAGATCCTAAGAGTCATATATGATATGATTGATGTTTTCTACCTAATTAGTTTGATCTTGAGCGGTGCGCCATAGCGTACTTGAGATCAAATTAAAGATGGATCTTAGTCCTAAGAGTCATATACGATATGATTGATGTTTTTCTACCTAATTAGTTTAATCTTGAGCGGTGCGCCATAGCGTACTTGAGATTAAATTAAAGTTGGATCTTAGCCCATTAAATGCATATTATGCTTAATAGCATTGGAAGGTGTATGATTTAGTGGGAGTATTTGTAAAATACATTATTTGCTCTTAAATGATAAATGTGTTGATATTGATATGTGTTCATATAATTTGTATATTTTGTTGTAGAAGTAGCATTACATAATGATAATTGCGATTCGTCCTTATGAAGGACAAAATTCGAAAAAAAAAAGAACGGTACAAGTTATTCTGATTTGATCAGACGCTCAAGAATTGTTCTTAGGCAAATGTGTATGTTCTTGACGAATCCGTTCCTACTAAACCCATTGCAAATGTTGCAAAGGGCAAATAAGGAAGCAACATTAGAAACATATTGATGATTCTGACAATATTGCTTGCCTTGAATTTGCCACCATGGTTAAAGGCTCTTATGAAGAACCTTGAGCACATGATAACTATTCTTTTTGTTATAGCATAACGCAAAAAGGAAATGTTCCAAGTGCAAGCTAGGCAAAAGATATATGTTGTGGTGAAAGCTCTTAATTCATATGATGAAAGAAGGAGCAATCCGCAAATTGTGTTAATGGTTAACACAAGAAAGGGTTCACAAAGGAAGGAAAAGTAGGTAAAGCAAAAGTTGCTAAACCTAGGACAAAAGTTGTCAAAGCCGAAGAGGCTAAACCCAAATTGTCTCAAAAGGATGCAGTTTGCTACCAATGCAATAAGATTGGTCATTAGAAGCAAAGTTGCAAGGCTTATTAGGAAGGCCTAAAAAGGTGAAGAAGGGCAATATGATTGCTACTACTTCAAGTATCTATATGATAGATATTTTCCTTTCGACTTCTTGTTCTTGGGTATATGATACCGGATTGGATCTCACATTTGTTTAAATGTGCAAGGAACAAAGAATAGAAAGCTACTCAAATAAGGTAAATTAAACCTAAGCATGGGAATGGAGCAAGAGTTGCAACATTAGCCATAAGGGACTTATGAAGTCACTTTGCCTTGTGAAGTAGTACTTGTTTTGAACAAGTATGACTACGTTCCGGATTTGAGTAGGAGTATTATTTATGTTTCTTAAATGGATGATGAAGGATATAATTTTCTTATTTTCAATAAGAAGTTTTATATTTATTTAATAATATGCCTTATTGTAATGCATATGTCATTAAATAGTCTTCATATCCTTGAAGATGAGAAACAAAATAACATTGAAGATATCTATAATATAAATGGGAAATCTAAACCGAACAATATGAACAACGCGTTCATATGGCATTGCCGGCTTGATCAAATAAATAAGAAACATATATCTAAACTCCATTAACATGGACTTTTAGACTCATATGACCATGAATCATTTGAGGATTTTGGATCTTATTTATTGGGATTATCGACCAAACCACCCTACACTAAAGTAGTGGGAGGGCTAGTGACTTATTAGTCATTATACATAAGATGTATGTGAACTATTAAGCAGCATTGCTAGGGGAGGATTTTGGTATTTCATCATATTTCACTAAAGACTTATCTAGATATGATTATGTCTATCTGATGAAGTCCAAAGGTGAATCGTTTGAGATGTTTCGAACGTTTCAAGATGAAGTGCAAAACAACTTGGCAAAACTATTAAGTACTTCGATTGGATCGAGGTAATGAATATTTGAGCCAAGAGTTTGACAATCATCTCAAAACTATGAAATCGTTTCAAAGTTGACTCCAACCGGAACACCACATTGTATGGTGTGTCTGAAAGGAGGAATTGAACCTTGTAGGACATGGTTCGTTCGATGATGTGTCAATCAGACTTTCCTATTTCCTATTTCCTTTTGAGGATATGCATTAGAAATAATGCGGTTACACTGAATCGAGTCCCTACTAAATCGGTTCCTAAGGCCCCACATGAGATGTGGCATGGAAGAAAACTTAGTTTGTCTTTCATGAAGATTTGGGGTTGCGAATCTTATGTAAAGAGACTTGTCTCTTATAAGTTAGCACCAAATCTGACAAAGGTTATTTTCGGAAATTAATCTTACAACCGCAAAGAGAACAAAATGTTTGTTGCTCTATACGATTCGTTTCTTGAGAAATAGTTTTTCAATAAAGAATCTAGTGGGAGTAAAATTAATCTTGAAAATAGTTCAAGAACCTGAAAATGACATGGATCCAAGAGTAGAGACGGAACCAAGTTCACAAAGGAGTTGTGGAACCGGTTCAAGATGCCTGGAAGTCCATCGTAGATTGGATAGGTTACGATCCGAACTCAAGAAATAGTGATTTCTCGTTGCGGAAAGTGATGAAGTGGAAGTCATTAAGAATGACGATCCTACTTGCTATCAAGAAGCGATGTCCTCTCCTAATTTGGATAAATGGTTAGGAACCATGGAATCCAAATTACAATCCATGTTTAACAATCAAGTTTGGAACTTGATTGGGCTACCTAAAAGTGTAAAAACTAAAGGGTGCAAGTAGGTCTTCAAAGACCAACATGGATGTGAAGGTGTATACTTTCATGACTAAGGATTGTAACAAAGGGATTTAGGCAAATTCATAGTATTGACTATGTTAAAACCTTTTTCGCGATTACAATGTCGAAGTCATTAGAATTTCAATTGCCATTATCACATATTGTGACTATGTGATATGACAAATGGATGTCAAACGACTTTCTTTAAATGGAAAGATTATTAAGGATGTGTATAGTACACAACCCTAATAGTTTGACGATCCAAGAAACTCTAATAGAGTATGCATGTTGCAAAGATCCATGAGATGGGTTGAAGCAAGCTTAAAGGAATTGGAATCTTCGTTTTGATGAATTGGTCAAAGAGTTTGACTTTATCAAGTACGAAGATGAACCTTGTGTATGCATGAAATTCGGTGGGAGCATGGTATTATTTCTATTGTTTATTACAATGATATCTTACTCATTGGAAAAATAAGTTCCGACACTTAAAACTGTTAAGTCTTGGTCAAGGAAAGGTTTCTCAATGAAAGATATGGGTGAAGCCGCTTACATCCTTGGCATCAAGATCTATAAAGATGGATCTAGAAGGATAAATTGGTTTAAGTCAAAGTGTTCACATTGACAAGATTCTTAGAAGAGTCTAAGAAGAGTAGCTTGTCAATGGATCATGGTACTTCTCTTAGCAATACTCATTGTCTTATGACAGCGATGAGCAAAAGGAAAATGAATGAAGTTCCATATGCTTCGGCATTTGGATGCATGTATGCCATGATTTGTACTAGACCCGACGTCTCATATGCTCTAAGCATGATGAGTCGATACCAATCTAATCCTGATATAAACCATTGGATGGGAGTCAAGATGATCCTTAAGTACTTAAGAAGAACTAAGGATACGTTCTTGGGATTTGAAAGATTGGGAGTTAATCTTGTTGTAAGGGTTACAAAGATGCTAGCTTCCAAGCGGCAAAGTTATTTTAAAATCGCAATTAGGATTTGTGTTTGTGCTTATTAGAGGTGCAATTTTGATTGGAAGAGTTCCAAGCGAAATTGTAGCCGATTCTACTACTAAGGCCATATTTTAGCAACATATGATGTAGCTGAAAGAGGCAGTTTGGATCAAAAGTTCATTTAGTGTTTTGGAAACACTTCAAGTGTTTTTCCAAGTATCACTAATCCGTGGAACTTTGTTGTGATAATTATGGTGTCATTTATGCAAACAATGGAACCAAAATCACAATGGTGATCCAAACACTCACTTAGACGTTCTTCGAGGAATTCATAAAGAATGAGAAGACGTTAAAATATACAAAGTATCAACCGATGATGACATAAGGGACTCACTTACAAAGACACTCGCATAGGCAGAAGCATGATGGGCATGTTAGATCCATGAGTATTCGATACATAAATGGAGCCTAGTGCAAGTGGGAGACTGTTGGTGTAATGCCCTAGGCTTTAGTTATGTTTAACTGAAAAACCGTTATGTATCATCTTTATAGTTTATGTTTATTATTTGATTATTATATAGTTTACATATTTATTGTAATAATCTCCGTCCCTAATTATTAAGAGAATAATTAGTATAATTGTCAATGGATAATCATGTGATGATTATATGCATAAGAGATGCACATTGAAATTATGGGTACTTGTTAGAGAACAAGTGACTGGACATGACCCGCATGAGATTTATGTCATAGTCAAATGTCATACTTAAATCTCATACGGTTACTTCATTTATTTCCTAGACCTAAGATTATCGTAACCTTACATATGATGAAAGTCATGTTTGATTTTAGTCAAACGATATCTTAACACGATATCTATAAAGACTATCATTGGCATGATCGGATTCATGATGGGAAGGATGATAAGTCAAGAAGGAATTTGTCCCTCGGAAGAGAGATGTTATGCTTGGGCCCCTCGATGAGTGATAATGATGAAAGTGTATGGCCATACCCCAATATGATTGGAATTATCATTATACTCAAGAATCGAGAAAGCATTGAACAATAACAAGTTGACAAGGACCATGACTTGTGTTCAATATAACATCGTGAGACAAAGGGATAAATGGAAGTACACCATTGGAAACGTGAACTCTTACGTTACATTATTTGGGTAGACATAATGGCTTGCTAGAGTCCGCTTATGTCTTATGAGGTTCGATATGATCGAACTCATTGCCAACATAATGTAATCCTATTGGGTCACACACAACTAGAATGAATTGGTTAAACCGGAGGAAGAATAGTTGAGAGTTTTACGTATCCGGCTATATATACGCGCGACATATTAAGCCAATGGCTTAATATACCGCGCGACATAATAGGCCGATGCAGCGGTTTGACTGACCTCTCCTAATACGATTAGGGAGAGGTATTCCTACTATTGTAGTATAAATACAAGGGTTCTGTCAGACCTAAAAGGTCAGCCGAAATTTTTCAATCAAAATTCACAACAAAATACTCTCAATATTCTTCAAGGTTTTAGATCTAGCAATCATCAAGAAGTTGTTCTTGAATTCATTCAAAGGTGTGGATACCAAAAGAGGGTCTTCGCTCGTTCATCGATCAAGGCCTAGAGTTTAAGCAAGTTGAAGAACGAAGTTTGTGATTCGATATCATATAATCAAATCGTTCGATAGCTCAAGAACGGAAAGCGTTCGAGGTTGGTTTAATTCTATCTCATAGGAATTTAAATTAATTGTATAGAACGGATCCTAGGGCTTCATGGGTTTTATGTTTTAATGCTTAATTCCGCTGCGCATGGACCCGTAAAACCCAACAGTACGATCAGGCATCAACGTAGAACCCAAGGCGAGCATGATATATGCCCGTACGTACATATCCACAATGTCTAGAGCAGTATTATCAGCGAGGTCATGGAAGTGTGGAAAATGGCTTGTAATCCACCTGAGCTTCAGACTACTCCCATCTATATCTCCGGGATTAGGGACAACCCCTAAAATTTGCTGACAGACAGCCCGCCAGTCTACATGTGTTGGGATGCCAGCATCAGTAATAGCATCCCCATCAATCGGCAACCCGAAAATCATGTCGATATCCTCTAGGGTGATCGTCATCTCACCAATCGGGAGGTGGAATGTATGGGGATCCGGACGCCATCTCTCGATCAAAGCCTCCAGCAACCCATAATCGTACTGAACTCTCCCTATGTAGTGAACTCCACTAAAGCCGCACTCGGCTAATCTGGACAATATCCTAGGAGCTAATAAGTCCGACAAGGAGGCACCACGATGAAATGACAGGGGACTAGCAACCTCCACATCGGCCCAAATATATCGAGCTCTATGGTTCTCATGTTTGGTCAGAACAGAGTTATCGATAGGCCCGGGATCAATGAAGGAATCCATCTGTTTATTTCAATATCAAATTAATACTAATTCAACATTTGCTATCCATCTAGGTGGTTGTAACATATGACCTTAGGTTAAGAGGTATGACAATAAGCTAAAACATACTAGCAAAGTATTGCAAAGAATGATGATATACTAAGTGATAACGGGATGATAGCATATTGCCATGCATGATTGAATATCTTGTACACGTATTTTTAGAAACCAAAGAACTGAGCTCAAACGATCCAAACTCAGCTTGACTCGAACTGGTTTACAGCCTAAATTATCTAATTCATGGTTCACTTTTGCAAAGCCAAATCAATGGCAAAAATCAGTAATCCAAGTAAACTTAAATCGTTAAAACACCACCATTCAACTGAAAAATCAGTTGATTAATCAAAGCAATACACATGAACTAAGATAATTCCAAAATAGCAAAAATCACACTTAATTATTTAAAATCAATAACATATTAGTCCAAAGCAAGATAAAATCAGTAATAACTCAAGCAACTGATTATCAACTTTCACTTCATTGAGTTCAAAATATATCAAAAATTGATTTAAATAAACCTAAATTGTAAGTAAACAAATAATCAAATTAAAGCTAAATCAACACAAAATGAAGTAAAATACAGGAATGTAAACTTACAATAGTAAAATTTTGATGATAAAAAGCTTGAATTTGAATGGCAAAATCCTTCTTCTCTGTTTCTTCTTCTTCTTCCTTGGCCGGCGGCTGTGCAAACTTAGGTTTTTTTTGAATGAAGACTGTAAGTCGGAATTGGGGAAAGGGGTTTTGAATAACTCGCTACACGGTGTAGCGAGTTTGACTGTGACAGGTCAAACTCGTTACACGGTGTAGCGAGTTTGTCTTCACTTAATTATCAACATTAATTACAAACCAGCAAAGTTAATTACTTGGATCTCGCTACAACGTGTAGCGAGTTTGACCGGTCAGAGTCAAACTCGCTACACGGTGTAACGAGTTTAAAAAAGTGGGACATTTAGGGAAATACTTTGAACAGTTAGTTACTTTGGTAAATAAAATTTTAAAAATGTATTATTTGAGAAAAAAATCTATATATATATATATATATATATATATATATATATATATATATATATATATATATATATATATATATATATATATATATATATATATATATATATATATTAATACGAATCGAATACCGAATCGAATAATTCGAATATCAATTTCGAATCGAATACGAATCAATTTTTATATTCGAATACAAACGAATACGAATATTCGAATATTTTCACGAATACAAATCGAATACGATGATATTCAATTCGATTTGTTTACACCCCTACCTATTACTACAGAGTTTTTTCTTTTTCCCTTTAAAATTAAATGACCTATTACTTCAAGCTATTTTAAGTAGTATTACTTCGAGAATTGTTATTTACCCCCGCAAGTTTACTTAATACCCCCACATTACTAAGTTTACTTCTAAAAATTAAAACTACACTCCCATTATTACTATTATACCCTCTAAAACCCTTCAATAAACACCCCCTAAACTATCAAAACAACAAGACTTCCCATCGCCAACACCGCTCTCTGCCATTGTCGACCTCCGCCACTGTCAACCTCCACCATTACCAACCTCCGCCACCATCACAATCTCTCTCTCTTGATCTTCTTCTCCTTTTCAATGTTTTCCCCACTTCACAAACCTTCACGCTATGGCCAGCGTCTCTTTAGATCTACACGCCGTCGTCCATCCACCACCTTCGACGACCTCCGACCTCTGACGTCCCTTGACTTTCTAGGTCGTATCTTACTCCGTCCCTTCTCTCTTTCTCTCTTTTATGTAGTGTGTGTATGTGTGAGTCTTTGTGTTTGAATGGAAGATCTGTGTGTTTTGAGTTTAGATCTAGAAACTATGGTCTAAATCGAGGGTTAGTTGTGCGATTTTGTGCAGATTTGTGTTTAGTTTATGCAGATCTGGGTGTGTTTGTGTGTGAGGGTGAGTTTGTTCAGATCTATCTGTGTCAATGTGCTTGTGTGTGGGTAAAAATCTGGGTGTGTTTGAAGGTAATCTTCATTTCTTCCAACATAGTTTTTTGTTTTGTAACTGAGGTGGAGATGATGGTGGTAGGGAAATGGTGACAACAGGGAGAGGGTGGGAGTACAGATCTGGGTGTGAGAAAATTTGGGTTTAAAAATCTGCGAGTATAGACGGTGGTGACAGTAGAGACGATGGCAATGATGGGTGGTGGAGGTGGATGGTTGCGGGAGCGGGTGGTGAGGAGCAGTGGTGGGAAACATATTAGTGAGGGTAATAAAGTCATTTCAATTAATGATATTTTTTTGAAAATAGTAATGCGGGGGTATTAAGTAAACTTGCGGGGGTGAATAACTATTCTCTATTACTTCGGGTTAAATACTTAAAAAAGTGGAGTTGTTATAAAACTAAAGAACTAAGATTATAACAACTGAAAAACTAAGAGCAGAATCATAAAATTATTTTATTTCAAAACTATTATAGAAAAATTAGTGCTACACCCGTGCGTTAAACGCACGAAAAAAAAACTATTTCAAAGAAAGTTAGAAATAATAGGAGTAGTTGCTCTCCATAGAGCACGTCACACATCTATACCTTTTATTTTTCCCCTTTTTCTTTATAGCAAGTCACTATCTTACAAATGCGAAATGACAAAATCGACCAAGTTTTCAATTTCAAAACTGCCTGTGAGCTGGAAACAAAAACAGAAAGCTTTCTTGAGAAATTAAAGAGCAATGAAAAGTCTTAGTTAAGGAGCCATTTTGCGGTGATTAGGCGCATTAGGCTTGACCTTGGCGCCTTAGGCGTGACCTAGGCGTGCCCAACGCCAAGAAAGCTGGTGTTCACAAAGGAGCCAAAGGCCCCAAAATTTATACTATTTCATTTCATAGCACTATGTTAAGGCCTCTCTGTTAGTGTTATGCCCTAGGCCTATGATTGATAGACTTATGTGTTGACATTATTTATTATTATATGAGATATTTATCATTTGATTATTATATATGTTTTGTATATTTGTTTATAATAATCTCCGTCCCTAATTATTAAGAGAATAATTAGTATAATTGTCAATGGATAATCATACGATGATTATATTCATAGAGATGCACATTGAAATTATGGGTACTTGTTAGAGAACAAGTGACTGGACTTGACCCGCATGAGATTTATGTCATGGTCAAATGTCATAATTAAATCTCATAAGGTTACTTCATTTAGTCCCTAGACCTGAGATTATCATGACCTTACATATGATGAAAGTCATGTTTGATTTTAGTCAAACGATATCTTAACACGATATTTATAAAGGCTAATTTTGGCATGATCAGATTCATGATGGAAAGGATGATAAGTCAAGATGGAATTTGTCCCTCGAAAGAGAGATGTTTTGCTTGGGCCCTTCGATGAGTGATAATGATGAAAGTGTATGGTCGTACCCCAAAATGATTGGAATTATCATTATACTCAAGAATTGAGAAAGCATTGAACAAAGGCAAGTTGACGAGGACCATGACTTGTGTTCAATATAACATCGTGAGACAAAGGGAGAAATGGAAGTGTACCATTGGAAACGTGAACTCTTACGTTACATTATTTGGGTAGACATAATGGCTTGCTAGAGTCCGCTTATGTCTTATGAGGGTCGATATGATCGAACTCATTGCCAACAAAATGTAATCCTATTGGGTCACACACAACTAGAATAGATTGGTTAAACCATGGGAAGAATGATTAAGAAAAACCTGTGGTGACTCATTGTATCGCGCGACAGAACAAGTCCACGTGACTCGTCTGGTCGTGCGACACTATAAGTCCACAGAGTTAATTTTGGACTGGTTTTCTAATTCGATTAGGAAACACATATTGATACTAAAGTAGTATAAATATGACAGTCCGTCAGCCCTAAGAAGCTAGCCGAAATTCTCATAAGAAATTCACAAACATATTCTCAATATTATTCCAAGGTTTATAGGATCTAGCAATCTTCAAGAAATTGTTCTTGAATCCATTCGAAGGTGTGGATACCGAAAGAGGGTCTTCGCTCGTTCATCGATCAAGGCCTAGAGTTCAAGCAAGTTGAAGAACGAAGTTTGTGATTTGAAATCACATAATAAAATCGTTTGATAGCTTAAGGACGGAAAGCGTTCAAGGTTGGTTATATCTATCTCATAGTTTTTCAAGTTAATTATATAGAACGCATCCTAGGGCTTCTTGGGTTTTATGTTATTTGATGCTTAATTCCGCTGCGCATGGACCCATAAAACCCAACACTCTCAATATATACTACTCCATTTTCTAGCATTTCAATTCCTAGACGATGTGAGATTAATATCCCATTTGGTTTTCAAATGCTAAGGCCTCTCAATATATACTACTCCATTTCCTAGCATTTCAATTCCTAGACGATGTGGGATTAATGTCCAATTTGGTTTTCAAATGCTAAGGCCTCTCAATATATACTACTCTATTTCCTAGCATTTCAATTCCTATACGATGTGGAATTAATATCCCATTTGGTTTTCAAATGCTAAGGCCTCTCAATATATATTAAATGGAAAGCTTTCTTGAGAAATTAAGGAGCTAGGAAAAGTCTTAGTTAAGGAGTCATTTGGCGGTGATTAGGCGCCCTAGGCGTGACTTAGGCGCACAACACCAAGAAGGCTGGTGTTCACTAAGGAGCCCCAAAATTTATACTATTCCATTTCCTAGCACTTCAATTCCTAGACGATGTGGGATTAATATACTATTTCATTTTCAAATGCTAAGGCCTCTCAATATATACTACTCCATTTCCTAGCAATTCAATTCCTAGACGATGTGAGATTAATATTCTATTTGGTTTTCAAATGCTAAGACCTCTCAATATATACTACTCCATTTCTAGCATTTCAATTCCTAGACAATGTGGGATTAATATCCCATTTGGTTTTTAAATACTAAGGCCTCTTAATATATACTATTCCATTTCCTAGACGACGTAGGATTAATATCTCATTTGATTTTCAAATGCTAATGCCTCTCAATAAATGGAAAGCTTTCTTGAGAAATGAAGGAGCTATGAAAAGTTTTAGTTAAGGAGCATTTTGGCGGTGATTAGGCGCCCTAGGCGTGACCTAGGCGCGCCTAACACAAAGAAATCTGGTGTTCACTAAGGAGCCAAAGGCCTCAAAATTTATACTACACTATTTCCTAGCATTCCAATTCCTAGACGATGTGGGATTAATATCCCATTTGGTTTTCACATGCTAAAGCCTCTCAATATATATTACTCAATTTCCTAATATTTCAATTTCTAGACGATGTGGGATTAATATCCCATTTTTTTTTCAAATGCTAAGGCCTCTCAATATATACTAAATGTAAAGCTTTCTTGAGAAATTAAGGAGCTATGAAAAGTCTAAGTTAAGGAGCCATTTGGCGGTGATTAGGCGCCCTAGGCGTGACCTAGGTGTGCCCAACACCAATAAAGTTGGTGTTCACTAAGGAGCCAAAGGCCCCAAAATTTATACATCAAGAAAGCTGGTGTTCACTAAGGAGCCAGAGGCCACAAAATTTATACTACTCCATTTTCTAGCATTTTAATTCCTAGACGATGTGAGATTAATGTCCCAATTGATTTTCAAATGCTAAGGCCTCTCAATAAATACTACTCAATTTTCTAGCATTTCAATTCCTAGACAATGTGGGATTAATATCCCATTTGGTTTTCAAATTCTAAGCCCTCTTAATATATGCTATTCCATTTCCTAGACGACGTAGGATTAATATCTCATTTGATTTTCAAATGCTATGACCTCTCAATAAATGGAAAGCTTTCTTGAGAAATTAAGGAGCTATGAAAAGTCTTAGTTAAGGAGCCATTTGGCGGTTATTAGGCGCCTTAGGCATGACCTAGGCGCGCCCAACACAAAGAAAGTTGGTGTTCACTAAGGAGCAAAGGCCCCAAAATTTATACTACATCATTTCCTAGCATTTTAATTTCTAGACGATGTGGGATTAATATCCCATTTGGTTTTCAAATGCTAAGGCCTCTCAATAAATATATACTACTCTATTTCTTAATATTTCAATTCCTAGACGATGTGGAATTAATATTCCATTTGGTTTTCAAATGCTAAGGCCTCTCAATATATACTAAATATAAAGCTTTCTTGAGAAATTAAGGAGCTATGAAAAGTCTTAGTTAAGGAGCCATTTGGCGGTGATTAGGCGCCCTAGGCATGACCTAGGCGCGCCCAACATCAAGAAAGCTGGTGTTCACTAAGGAGCCAAAGGCCCCAAAATTTATACTACTCCATTTCCTAGCATTACAATTCCTTTACGATGTGAGATTAATATCCCAATTGATTTTCAAATGCTAAGGCCTCTCAATATATACTACATTTACTAGCATTTCAATTCCTAGACGATGTGGGATTAATTTCCCTCAGATTTTTCAAATTTTTTTTTCGAGTTATTAAATGGGGTGTGTTTAGTAAATGAGTAATGAACCTAGCCTCTATTTAGTCTCGATTTTAGTTTGAACGGAAAAATGGGAGGTGTGCTAAAGTGCTTTGCACTTCAGCCTTTATATAGTTATAGATTATATAATAGAGAAATAAGTCAATAACTTTTGAGTTACAATAAGATAAAAATTAGGGCCTACTATTTATATATGAAAATTGGCTCCCTCATAAGTTTTCATAAGGATAAATACTTGGGATGTCCAAATCGGAATCGCAATCGGCTCGAAACCGTGGAACCGTCTCGAACCGAAACATATCGGAACCGGAACCGCATCGAACCGGAATCGGTCGGAACCATAACCGGCAGTTTGGCAGTCCGATCCGGTTTCCACTTTTTAAAAATCGTGAACCGGCGATTTCGAATCGCCCGAACCGAAACCGAAACCGTCAGAAACCGTAATCGGAACCGTCAAAACCCGTTAGATTCGTCAGAATATAGCCTTTATACACCCGTTAGCTAACGGCTAGTTGATCAAAAATAGTCGCTTTTGACCTTTTTTAAACCAGATTTCAGTCCTAATTTTTTTTTTTGTAATCTTAATAAATTTTCTCAACTATAAATACCATCCCCCTCCCCTCACATTTTTTCCACACAAACTCTATTAACTTGTTTTTAATTTTCTCTAACGAATTTCGTTAAATTCTTTGATGATCATGCTCAAATCATAATCAACTTTCTTATTTTCATGTAATATCCATATTTCCATCCACCATCATTATGTCATCTTCATTTCATATATTTTCATATTTTACATTATGAATATTTTAAAAAACCTTACAAGCAAAAATGGTAGCAATGGTAGAGGGAATGGGGAATCTTCTTCTAAAGCACCACCACCATCACAACGATTTGTTGAAAATGAAGGTGGTTAATTTTATGATATGGGACTTTCGAGGCAAAATGAAAATGAGGTGGAAGATTGGAAAGATGATTCCCCTTATGTTATTTTTCCCAATGAAAATGAGGTGGAAGATTGGAAAGATGATTCCCCTTATGCTATTTTTTCCAATAATTAATAAAATTTAAAGGGTATCGTCCATTTTTCTTTTATTTAGTTTCATTTGTTTAGTTTTTTTCTATATTTTTTATATACATTTTTGTAAAAAAAATTACTAATAAAAAAAGTCTAAAATATTATTTCCTAGTCAATAAAAAATTAAAAGAAAATAAAAAATAAATATAGAGTAGTCCGTCCCTCTTTTCTTGTATATACTTTCATTTGTTTAGTTTTTTTACTATCTTTTTATATACATTTTTGTTAAAAAAAATCACTAATAAAAAAATTCTAAAATATTATTTCCTAGTCAATAAAAAATTAAAAGAAAATAAAAAATAAATATAGGGTAGTCCGTCTCTTTTTTGTTTTATATACTTTCATTTGTTTTCTATATTTTTATATACCTTTTTTGTAAAAAAAAATCACTAATAAAAAAAGTCTAAAATATTATTTACTTATCAATAAAAAAAAATAAAGGGTAGTCCGTGTTTGTCCCTCTTTTCTTTTATATACTTTCATTTGTTTAGTTTTTTTCTATCTTTTTTTATGTAACTTTTTGCAAAAAATTTCAGTAATAAAAAAATTCTAACAGTTTTTTCTATTAAAAAAAACAAAAACTGTTGAAAAGCCGGTTTCGAACCGTGAACCGCCGGTTCGAAATCGGAACCGTGAACCGTGAAACGACGGTTTGGTTTCGATTTCACCTTTTCCGAAACTGAAACCGTAAATGGCCATCCCTAATAAATACTATTCTTTTAGTAAGTCTTCGCTTGTAAGCTTCCTGAAAATATGTACAAAATTTCCTTCGTAAGTAAGCTTTCGTGAATATATTTATAAAGCTTCCCTAGTAAGCTTCATTGAATATATTTACAAAGTTTTTTTAGTAAGCTTCGCGAAATCTTATCATACAAATTAGCTTCTCTTATAAGCTTTCGATGCAAAGGATATCCACACAATAATATATTATAACACTACCCCTTGGATATCCATTGCTAAGTAACATATCTCGTTAAAATCGTAACAGAGAAAAACCCTGTGGGATAAGAACTCTAGTGCAGGAAAAATAGTACATGTCCTCTTAGCTTCATAATGCTCCTCCTGAACAATATATTACTCAAGATCTCTTAGTCGCCTCATTCCGATATCATGCACTAATTTCTCAAATCTTGGAGTTGGTAATGAATTCGTAAGCAAGTCCGCAAGATTCTCATTTGAACAAATTTGTTGAATATCAATTTCAATATTTTTCTGAAGATCATGAGTGAAGAAAAACTTTGGTGATATATGCTTGGTTCTGTCTTCTTTGATATATCAAATATTGAATTGAGTTATACATGTTGTATTTTCTTCAAATAATGTCGTTGAACTTTCTCATCTAAAGCCAATCTACACGTCTCTTGTATGTGTTTAATCATTGATCTTAACCAAACGCATCCGCAGCTTGCTTCGTGAATTGCTATAATTTTGGCATGATTTGAAGAAGTGGCAACTAGTGTCTATTTGGTGGAACACCATGATATAGCCGTAGAGCCAGTTGTAAATAAATAACCTGTTTGAGATCGAGCCTTATGCGATCAGATAAATAACATACTTCTGCATAGGCAACAATTTGTGATCCACAATTATATGAATAAAATAAGCCCATCTCACTAGTTCCTCGGAGATAACGAAATATGTGTTTAATTCCATTCCAATGTCTTCGGGTTGGATTGGAACTATATCTTGCTAATAAATTGACCGAGAATGCAATATCAGGTCTTGTATTATTAGTGAGGTACATTAGCACCAATTGCACTAAGATATGGTACTTCTGGACCATGGAATTCTTCATTATTCTCTCGAGGCCGAAACACGTCATTTTTCACATCAAGTGATCAAACAACCATTGGGGTACTTAATGGATGTTCTTTGTCCATATAGAAATGTTTCAGGACTTTTGATGTATATGTTGATTGATGAACAAGTATACCTTGTTTCAGGTACTCGATCTGTAAGGCGAGACAAAACTTTGTCTTTCCCAGATTTTTCATCTCAAATTATTTTTTTAAATAATTAAGAGCTATTGAAAGTTCTTATGGACTTGTAATAATATTGAGATTATCAACATTTACAGCAATTATAACAAATCCTAAATCAGACTTTCTAATTAAAATACATGGGCAAATAGGATCATTCTTGTATCCTTCTTTCACCTAGTATTTACTGAGACGGTTATACCACATCCGTCCAGACTGTTTTAAACCGTACAAATATCTTTGTAATTTAATAGAACAAATTTCCCGGGAATGAGAACTGCATGCATCATACATCTTGAATCCTTGTGGGATTCTCATATAAATATCACTGTCAAGTCTGCCATATAAATATGCAACATCCATTAAATGCATATAAAGCTTTTCATGTATTGCCAAACTAATGAGATAACGCAATGTAATTGCATCCACCACCGGAGAATATGTCTCCTCATAATCAATTTCAGGTCTTTGCGAAAATCCTTGTGCAACAAGACGTGCTTTATATCTTATTACCATACCTTTTTCATTTCGTTTTCGCATAAAGACACATTTATACCCTATTGGTTTTACACCTTCAGGTGTACAAACTACAAGTCCGAAAAATTTACGCTTCTCAAGTGAGTTTAGTTCTGCTTGAATTGCATCTTTCCATTTTGGCCAATCATTTCTATATCGACACTCATCGATACACCTAGGTTCAAGATTCTCATTATTTTTCATAACATTAAGCGCTATATTATATGCAAAAATATTGTTCGGTTCCATCTTTTTCCAGTAGTACTGACATAACTGATCGAGATTTCATCTTCTCAATTATTTCAGGTACCTGAAATTCGTCTGGAAGTATTTGATCAGATATGTCATGTATCTCTTCAGAAGATTCAGTTAACTCGATGGGACTTTTCTCATAATTTTATCCTTTTCTCTTTCGAGAATTTTTATCTTTGGAACCGATAGACCTTCCACGTTTCAAGCGTGGTTTAGATTAATTTACAGATTGTCCAATCGGGATATCAGTCCGTGTAGGGGCATTTATTGATGGAACATATGACTTTGTCACTCTTTTTAGGTTAGTAAATGCGTCTGACAATTGATTCACTATTTCTTGAGAGGTAAGTATATTTTGAACTTCTAGTTCACATTTCTTGTACGAGGATCAAGATGATATTGCAATGGATTTCACTTGATTTCATTTTCAAGCTTATTATTTTTCCCCCTAATGTTGGGAACATCAAAATGACAGTCGGAAAAATGTGCCGTAAATTGATCTCCTGTTAATGGTTTAAGATATCTTATAATAGAAGGAGAATCATACCCAACATATATTCCCAATCTATGTTGGGGTCCCATCTTGGTGCGTTGTGGTGGAGCAATTGGAACATATACCACACATCAAAAAATTCTTAGATGACAAATATTTGGCTTCTGACCATAAGCCAATTTTAATTGGGAGAACTTATGATAACTCGATGGCATGATTACTGCATGTAAAATATCATGTCCCCAATCTACGACGCTTCTCTCTCATAAGCAATGGTCTAGTTATTAACTGAATTAGTTTAATAAATGATTATGCTAAACCATTTTTGTATGAAAATAAGCAACATGATGTTTAACATCTATTTCAATAGATACACAATAGTTATTAAAAGTCTCAGATGTAAATTCAACAACATTATCAAGGCGAATTGTCTTGATCACAAAATCTGGAAATTGTGATCGTAATCGAATTATCTGAGCGAGAAATCTTGCATACACCAGGTTGCGAGTTGATAATAAATTTACGTGTGACCATCTAGTAGATGCATCTACTATAACCCTAAAATATCTGAATGATCCACAAAGTAGATCAATCGGTCCACATATATCACCTTGATTTCGCTGTAAAATTTTTGGAGATTTAACTCCAACTTTTGCTGGTGATGGCTTAATTATCAATTTGCCTTGAGTGCAGGCAACAAATGAAAATTCATTAGATTGAAAAATCTTTCCTTTTTTTTAATAGATGCCCATGTGAACTTTCCACAATTCTCTGTATCATATTAGAACTGTATCATATTAGAACTTAGAACTGGGATACCCCAACCAGTCATGCCATATAGAAAAATCATTTCTATCAGTAAACTTCTGGTTTACTGTCATAAGTACTTTAATTGTGCTAATCTTTGTATAGTACAATCAAGAGGAAAATACATGTAACTTTTCTATCACACGTTTGTTACCTGATTCAGTCTTTGTAATGCATAAATATTCAATCTCTCCTTCATTAGCTGTCTCAGCATGATATCCATTTTCACGAATATCTTTAAAGTAGAGTAAATTTATTTGAAACTTAGGCTCCGTTTGTTTGGCCGTAAAACATTTTCCGGAAAACGTTTTCCGGAAAATAACTCGTTTTACGCCGTTTGGTTAGCCCCCGGAAAATGTTTTCCGGAAAATAACTCGTTTTCCGCTGTTTGGTTGCCTAAGTAAAACGTTTTTCGGAAAACATTTTACGCCATTCCAAAGTAAAACGACCTACTGACCTTGTCCTAATTACATTTTCCGGAAAATGGAGGCCTTAATGTATAACTCATATTACGCCCGGTACAACCAAACCCTGCCTACCCCACCCCCCCACCATTTTTTTTTGTAATCGCCCCACCCACCCCCTACCCCCCACCCCCCAATTTTTTATTTTTTTTTGTAATCGCCCCACCCACCCCCCACCCCCCCTCAATTTTTTTTAATCACCCCACCCACCCCCGCCTACCCACCCCCATCTCCCTCCCACCAATTTTTTTTTTTTTTTTTTTTTGTAATCGCCCACCCACCCCGCCTACCCCACCCCCTCCCCCAATTTTTTTTTGTAATCGCCCACCCACCCCCCCGCCTTCCCCACCCCCCCCAAATTTTTTTTTTTTTTTGTAATCGCCCCACCCACCCCCCGTCTACCCCCCCCAAATATTTTTTTTGTAATCGCCCACCCAACCCCCGCCTACCCACCCCACCCCCCCCAAATTTTTTTTTTGTAATCGCCCCACCCACCACCCCCCCCCCCCCAAAAAAAAATTTTTTTTTTTTTTTGGGGGGTAGTGGGGTAAGGCGGGCAGTGGATGGCAATTTGTCCGAACCCGATCCGTATCCGGGACGATCCGCACCGTAGCGGGGCGGGTTTGGTAGCATTTTTTGAAAACCCGGCGGGTCACGGGGCGGGTTCGGTTTCACCCCTCAACCCGCGGGGCCCCGCCCCGCCCCGCATACTATTATATATATATAATTACTATAATACCCCTCACCCATTTTAATTATTACCCTTACCCCCAGACTCCCAGTCCCCTATTCTATGCGTATTACCCGCGGCTTCACTCTCTCTCTCATCATCTCAAATCGATTTCTAGGGTTAGAGGATGCGGCGCTAGATAGATACCCAACCCACGCCGACTTCTCTCTCAGGCGACTTCCTCCGGCGTAGATCCCGTTCCCGTCGTTCCCCGTCTGTATAAATACCATTGCCCAATTTTTCTCCCTCGAAAAATCTCATAATTCCAATTATATCCCCACCCTCCTTGTCCTTGCACACATTCTTGGCCGTAAACAATGGCATCTATAAAGGCCGTTCATGTCTCCGACGTCCCTAATCTCGATCAAGTCCCTCAAAACGCCTCATTGTCTCTCTACTCCAACCGCCTCCCCATGGGTAATTAATCTCATCATTTATTTATTTGTTTATCAAAACGAATCAATTTCTTGTTGATAATGTATTATTAATTTGAGTATTTGAATTGGCAGGGGTAGAGGTGGGAAAATCTGGGTTTAAGATACCGAAATTCGTGTTGACGTTCAGGTATTCTCTGTTCTATTTTCCGACGTACCTGTTTTCTTATTTATTTATTTGATTTACTTTCCGGCGTTTTTTGACCGGAAACGTCGTCTATTCATGTGGTGCGGGGCGGGGCGGGGCGGATGCGGGTTCTCTAGTTGGCGGGGCGGGGCGGGTTCGGTACTAGGGGGTTTCTTTGAGGGGCGGGTACGGTTTTGGTCAAACCCGCCCCGTATCCGCCCCGTTGCCATCCCTAGGCGGGGGTGGGTGGGGCGATTACAAAAAAAAATTTTTTTTTTGGGGGGTGGGCGATTACAAAAAATTTTTTTTTTTTTTGGGGGTGGGGTGGGGGGGTGGGGGTGGGATAGGCAGGGGGTGGGTGGGGCGGTTACCAAAAAAAAATAAATTTTTTTTGGGGGGGTGGGGTAGGCAGGGGGTGGGTGGGGCGATTACAAAAAAAAAATTTTTTTTTTGGGGGGGGGGTGGGGGGTGGGGGGGGGGTAGGCAGGGGGTGGGTGGGGCGGTTACAAAAAAAAAATTGGGGGGGGGGTGGGTGGGGGGTGGGGGGTGGAGTAGGCCACCTTGTGAAATATGAGTCATTTTACCAAACACCCGAAAACATTTTACACCCTTCCTCCGTAAAACATTTTACGCTCTACCTCCGTAAAACATTTTACAGGAAAACATTTTCCAGAAAACGTTTTCCGTAAAATGTTTTACGTCGAAACAAACGGAGCCTTAGTTGAGAGTAATGCATTTTTTATACTGATTTTGGTTCCTCTTGATAGTAATATGTTAGCTCTTTCGGAGCCATCAATTATCTTTGTACTACCACATATTGTACTAACATTAGCATCATTTACTATCACATGAGAGAAGTACTTTTTATTTTTGAGTATAGTATGTGTTGATGCACTGTCTGCAATACACACATCATTATCTCTGCTAGCCATTTACTCTTCAAGAAAAATAAAAGGAATAAAATATAAGAAAATACATATATTTACATGCAAAAATTAACTATGATATAACACACACAGAAATAAAACACACTAAATTAAAATATTACAAGCTAGATACTTTAATTATCATGGGTTTCTCCATCATCAAGCATGTAATCATCCCCCTCTGGATTGAGAAAATCTGATATATCCAGATGTGTACTTTTAGATGGATCTTGATTCGCAAGATCATTTTCGTTGACAAAATTTGTTTCAACATTTTTCCCTTTATTTAGCATTAATGATTGATATAGTTTAACAAGAGGTTTAGGCGTACGGCAGGTATGGACCCAATGGCTTTTCACTCCGCACCGATAACATAAAATATCAACTTTTATTGGATGCTCATTTTGTCTATCTGATAATTTTTCTTTATTAATTTCTCTACTCCAGTTCAGGTGGCGAGAGATATTTCAATCATTATTGGGGTGATTATCATTATGATATTGATTATGAAATCTACCCTTACCACGGCCGCGACCACCTCCACGACCACGTCTCGGCCTTGTCCAGTATTACCATATATACTCACGTTCACTTCAGGGAATAGAGTGGATCCAGTGGGGCGGGCTTCATGGTTTTTCAATAAGATCTCATTAATTTGCTCAGACACTAGAATATATAAGATCAATTCAGAATACCTTTTAAAACCTTTTCCTCTTAATAGCTGCTGCATGAACATATTCAAGGCATGAAAAGTGGAGAAAGTTTTCATGTATTGCCAAACTAATGAGATAACGAAATGTAATTGCACGTCTTATGGGATTCTCATATAAATATCACTGTCAAGTCTGCCATATAAATATGCAACATCCATTAAATGCATATAAAGCTTTTCATGTATTGCCAAACTAATGAGATAACGAAATGTAATTGCATCCACCACCGGAGAATATGTCTCCTCATAATCAATTTCAGGTCTTTGCGAAAATCCTTGTGCAACAAGACGTGCTTTATATCTTATTACCATACCTTTTTCATTTCGTTTTCGCATAAAGACACATTTATACCCTATTGGTTTTACACCTTCAGGTGTACAAACTACAAGTCCGAAAAATTTACGCTTCTCAAGTGAGTTTAGTTCTGCTTGAATTGCAACTTTCCATTTTGGCCAATCATTTCTATATCTACACTCATCGATACACCTAGGTTCAAGATTCTCATTATTTTCCATAACATTAAGCGCTATATTATATGCAAAAATATTGTTCGGTTCCATCTTTTTCCAGTAGTACTGACATAACTGATCGAGATTTCATCTTCTCAATTATTTCAGGTACCTGAAATTCGTTTGGAAGTATTTGATCGGATATGTCATGTATCTCTTCAGAAGATTCAGTTAACTCGATGGGACTTTTCTCATAATTTTATCCTTTTCTCTTTCGAAAATTTTTATCTTTGGAACCGATAGACCTTCAACGTTTCAAGCGTGGTTTAGATTAATTTACAGATTGTCCAATCGGGATATCAGTCCGTGTAGGGGCATTTATTGATGGAACATATGACTTTGTCACTCTTTTTAGGTTAGTAAATGCGTCTGACAATTGATTCACTATTTCTTGAGAGGTAAGTATATTTTGAACTTCTAGTTCACATTTCTTGTACGAGGATCAAGATGATATTGCAATGGATTTCACTTGATTTCATTTTCAAGCTTATAATTTTTCCCCCTAATGTTGGGAACATCAAAATGACAGTCGGCAAAACGTGCCGTAAATTTATCTCCTGTTAATGGTTTAAGATATCTTATAATAGAAGGAGAATCATACTCAACATATATTCCCAATCTATGTTGGGGTCCCATCTTGGTGCGTTGTGGTGGAGCAATTGGAACATATACCACACATCAAAAAATTCTTAGATGACAAATATTTGGCTTCTGACCATAAGCCAATTTTAATTGGGAGAACTTATGATAACTCGATGGCATGATTACTGCATGTAAAATATCATGTCCCCAATCTACGACGCTTCTCTCTCATAAGCAATGGTCTAGTTATTAACTGAATTAGTTTAATAAATGATTATGCTAAACCATTTTTGTATGAAAATAAGCAACATGATGTTTAACATCTATTTCAATAGATACACAATAGTTATTAAAAGTCTCAGATGTAAATTCAACAACATTATCAAGGCGAATTGTCTTGATCACAAAATCTGGAAATTGTGATCGTAATCGAATTATCTGAGCGAGAAATCTTGCATACACCGGGTTGCGAGTTGATAATAAATTTACGTGTGACCATCTAGTAGATGCATCTACTATAACCCTAAAATATCTGAATGATCCACAAAGTAGATCAATCGGTCCACATATATCACCTTGATTTCGCTGTAAAATTTTTGGAGATTTAACTCCAACTTTTGCTGGTGATGGCTTAATTATCAATTTGCCTTGAGTGCAGGCAACAAATGAAAATTCATTAGATTGAAAAATCTTTCCTTTTTTTTAATAGATGCCCATGTGAACTTTCCACAATTCTCCGTATCATATTAGAACTGTATCATATTAGAACTTAGAACTGGGATACCCCAACCAGTCATGCCATATAGAAAAATCATTTCTATCAGTAAACTTCTGGTTTACTGTCATATGCACTTTAATTGTGCTAATCTTTGTATAGTACAATCAAGAGGAAAATACATGTAACTTTTCTATCACACGTTTGTTACCTGATTCAGTCTTTGTAATGCATAAATATTCAATCTCTCCTTCATTAGCTGTCTCAGCATGGTATCCATTTTCACGAATATCTTTAAAGTAGAGTAAATTTATTTGAAACTTTAGTTGAGAGTTATGCATTTTTTATACTGATTTTGGTTCCTCTTGATAGTAATATGTTAGCTCTTTCGGAGCCATCAATTATCTTTGTACTACCACATATTGTACTAACATTAGCATCATTTACTATCACATGAGTGAAGTACTTTTTATTTTTGAGTATAGTATGTGTTGATGCACTGTCTGCAATACACACATCATTATCTCTGCTAGCCATTTACTCTTCAAGAAAAATAAAAGGAATAAAATATAAGAAAATACATATATTTACATGCAAAAATTAACTATGATATAACACACACAGAAATAAAACACACTAAATTAAAATATTACAAGCTAGATACTTTAATTATCATGGGTTTCTCCATCATCAAGCATGTAATCATCCCCCTCTGGATTGAGAAAATCTGATATATCCAGATGTGTACTTTTAGATGGATCTTGATTCGCAAGATCATTTTCGTTGACAAAATTTGTTTCAACATTTTCCCTTTATTTAGCATTAATGATTGATATAGTTTAACAAGATGTTTAGGCGTACGGCAGGTATGGGCCCAATGGCCTTTCACTCCGCACCGATAACATAAAATATCAACTTTTATTGGATGCTCATTTTGTCTATCTGATAATTTTTCTTTATTAATTTCTCTACTCCAGTTCAGGTGGCGAGAGATATTTCAATCATTATTGGGGTGATTATCGTTATGATATTGATTATGAAATCTACCCTTACCACGGCCGCGACCACCTCCACGACCACGTCTCGGCCTTGTCCAGTATTACCATATATACTCACGTTCACTTCAGGGAATAGAGTGGATCCAGTGGGGCGGGCTTCGTGGTTTTTCAATAAGATCTCATTAATTTGCTCAGACACTAGAAGATATAAGATCAATTCAGAATACCTTTTAAAACCTTTTCCTCTTGATAGCTGCTGCATGAGCATATTCAAGGCATGAAAAGTGGAGAAAGTTTTCTCTAGCATATCATTATTAGTAATTCTTTTCCCACATAATTTTAACTGTGATGTAATTTTAAACATCGTAGAATTATATTCACTTATGGTTTTAAAATCCTGCAAGCGTAAATGAATTCACTCGTAGTGTGTTTTTGGGAGGACAACAAATCTTTGATGATCATACCTTTCTTTCAAACTGTCCCAAAATACAAGTGGATCTTTTACAGTGAGCTATTATGTTTTCAGTTCTTCGTGGACATGGTATCGGGGAAAAATCATTGCCTTAGCACGTTCTTTCATTGAGGCATTATTTCCTTTCTTGATGGTATCTCCCAGACCTATGTCGTCTAAATGAATTTATGCATCTAAAATCCATGAAAGTAGTTCTTACCCGTAATATTTGGACCTACAAATTCAAGTTTCGTAAGATTTGAAATTATAAAATTTTGAAATAACTTGAAAAGAGATTAGGTATATCTTACCGATACCATACCTATTTCTGTGACTATAACTCAGGATGTGGAAGTAGAACGAAGTCGTGCTAATAACGTGTTATAAAACTGAAGAACTAAAAGTAGAATTATATAATTATTTTATTTCAAGACTATTATAGAAGACATATACAAGAGAGAAATATAGAAGTCAAGAACTTATGAGGTACTATGAAATGAAAACTAGGGACTACTATTTTATAGATGAAAATTGGCTTCCACTATAAGCTTTCATAAGGATAATTACTATTCTTTTAGTAAGGCTTCCCTCGTAAGCTTCCTGAAGATATTTAAAAAACTTACTTCGTAAGCTTCCCTTAAGATATTTACAAAGCTTCCCTGTAATCTTCGCGAAGTTTATCTTCCAAATATTCTTTTGTAAGCTTTCGGTACAAAGGACATCCACATAATAATATATTATAACAGGAGTGGAATTTTATCAGGATTACCACCACCTAATCCTTTACCTAATCAAAACAATCATGAAGGACATGTATTTCAAAATTGACCATCTAATTCAATGCGAACAATTAATATTACAATTGGTTTAATAAAACAACGTTCTTTTCTAAACGATGAAACTATCCTGATAACCCCAAATGAAATCCCTCTCTTACCAATACCCACACACTCCCTATCTGTCTTCCCACCTCCGACGATCCTTCCCTCCCCAGTGTTCGTCATAGCCACTCCGGCGACTACGCCACCACCAGCTGGCAATCACTTCTGACATAACATCCGACAACCACTTTGACCACCATCCATCTACATCCGGTCACCACCTCCCACCGATAAACATTCAAGCATCCAACGACCACCTCCTTCAACTAACTCTAGCCACCTCCGCTCACCCACCAAGAGGGATTTTCCAAAGAATTACTACTGCTATCCCACTCCCTTTGATTATCATGTACAAAAAAGTCTCTTCCACTTTCCTACCAAATCTCTCTTTATTCTGGCACATAAATGAAGGAATCGAAGAGATTATGGCAGATCATGTTCACCAAGAAATGACTTAAAATTGGATCTTGGTTTATTTTAGATTGGACTCACATAATGTTCTGGAAAGAAGATGGAAAGACAATTCAAGAGAAAGGAGATGACCAGTGTTAAGTAAAGTGACTTTTTTGAATTTTTTTTGAGTTGAGGCTCATCGTTGCCCACAACTTGAGGGGAACCCAACTGGTTAAAGTTGATGAAATCCGTCAACTAACTTGAGCAGCCCCAACGAAGGGACAACCAATACTGTGACCCACCTCTTGTCACTATCCACCATTGTCGCCATTGCCACCACATCCGGTGACCACCCACTTCACCTCTAGTCACCACCACCCTTCCCCACTCCACCTTCGACATTCCACAAATTTTATGAAACTAAAACTAAAGTGATTTGGACTATGACTTGATTCACTCGGGAAAATATAGACTTACACCCCTATACTTAGGTCTAAGTCACAGATCTACCATTGTACAAGTTATTTGTCATCTTTTCCCTTATACTCGAGAAAAATGTGAGTATTGTTGACAACCGTTAACTTTCTATCCTAAAATTAACGAAAAAGATGACTAAGCAGCCTAGGTGGAATTTATGATGTAATACGTGAAAAAATTGCACACATGAAATTGGTGATAAGGATTGAAAGCGAATATTTTCATAAATCTCATAATACGAGGGCATATTTGCATAATTAATGAACAAAATGTTTATATTTCAAAACAAACATTGTCGTTGCCACTCACTCAGTCCCTCATCACTACCACCAACAATAAAACCCAACACCAATACTACAATCACGACTCACCATAACCATTATCACCACTTTATAACCACCACTGTCACATTCCACTAACACCAATATCACCACCAACACTGCCACTCAATACCACATCCATTATCACTATAACCATCGTCATCACCGCCACTCATCACTTCCATCACCAACACCACTAACATTACCATCACCACCATCACCACTACTATTTTTAGTTAGACTTTGATATTAGTGGTTATATTGATGTTTGTGGCACTTGCGGTAGCTTCGATGGTGGTGGAGGGTAAGTGGAAACAATGGTAGTAATGGTAGTGATGATGGTGGTTGAGTGTCGGTGATAGTGGTGGTGATAGTGGTGACATTGAAGTGGTGACGTCGATGGTGTTGGTCGTAGTAGTGAGTACTGAGGTGGCGGTAATGGTATTGAAGTTTTGGTGGTGGTGGTGAAGTGGTGGTATTTGTGGTTATGATCATGGTCAATGTTGGTGGCGAGAGGTAATGGTATTATTGGTGTAGTAGAGAGTAGCGATGATGATTGTTGTGGTTGTGAGTAGCGACAATGGTGGTGTAATGGTGGTGATGATGGCGGTGAGCAGTAGTGGTGGTGATGATGATTTTTTGAAATATAAACACTTTGTTGATTAATTTGCAAATATGACCTTGTACTATGGGACTTATGCAAATATTCCCTTGCAATCCTCATCACCAATTCCACGTGTGATATATTTTCCACTTGCTACTTTCTAAATTCCACATAGGCTGCTTAGTCAGCATTTTCGTTAATATTTGGACGGAAAGTTAACTGTGGTCAAATATACTCAGATTTTTCTTGAGTACAGGAAATGATGGAAAGGAACTTGTTTAAGGGTAAATATGCATCATAGACATGAGTACATGGGCATTACACATAAGAACTGGATAGTAGTTAGCCTTACAGCGCCGCCAGGAACAGATCTCCAGTTAGAAGGTCGGTGACACTTCTTCCGACCTAATCCTCTGTCCCCCTTCTACTTCCACCTATTAAACCTCTATTGCCTCTGATCGTAACCATCACTGTTGATCTCGTGATTATGATCGTGATCGAGAACACGATCATGATAGAGAATGATACCGTGATAGGGAATGTGACTTAGAACGTTGGAACAGGGACCAAGAGCGAGAGGAAGAGCATAAAGCCATGGAACATGCCTGCCTTGAGAAATAAGTTGAGTGAGAGCGTGAGAAAGAGCTCGAAGCCATAAAAGAACAATATTTGGGTTCCAAAAAACCTAAAAAGCGTGTTACTAAGCCCAGTGAGAAATTCCACTTCTCCTTCGTGATGCCACAACTTTTGGGTCACTTGAGGATAACTGCTTTGAGTGATCCGAACCTAAGAACACAACACAAACAAAGCACCGATAGAGACCAAGCCGGGTTTGATTCGGACTCAGGCCCTCGGGTGTGATAATGAGATCTCTAAGGAATATGATGAACTGAGAATAAGGCTTGGAATGTCTTAATGTGTGTTAGAGTTAAGGTTAAGTCACATACCTTTCCTAAGGGGGATAAAGGGGAGTATTTATAGTGTAGAGAGAGATCTACTTGGAGAGATCTTAGCTGTTGGCTATATTTGTCTTACTTATGACATGAGGCGGGCACTGGTAGGAACGTACGGTCAAAGGACACAACTACTGTAGTGAATGTTGTTGAAAGGACAAAATTCAAAGGAGCATGCGACATTTGGTTTCGGTGACATAACGCGCATGATAGGCATCTGGGTTCTATTAAATGTGATGAGGACATGTTTGCCAGAGATGTCAGTATAGTAAAGGTGAGCTTCTCGGGTGGATTAAGCCTCTTCGTAGGAGTTCGAACATTGTGAGCTCATAATGAACAGAGGAGGAGAAGACCCATAGAGAGCCTAGATTAGCCCGCTCCCCGAATTACTCCAATTTGGGCTGGTTTAATGATATAATCGAGATGGTTCGTATGCAACGATATTAGGCCCGATCTGAAAGGTTCGGGTTTATCAGTGACCCCTTGCTTCAAGCGCCAGATTATTTATGGTCGGGGCGAGGAGCAAACATCAGAGAGAAATATGGACTAAATATCTTTAAGGAAAGACTTTACTGAGATATGGCCCCGGGCTGCAAACAGCAAGAGGAAGTTGGTGGGGACAGTGCCACATACATGTCGAGCGTTAGTAGAAATTGGTGGAGTGTTTGGGAAGTTTTTTGGATAATACTGAGTGGGGCCCCATAAACTATTGAACCATCAGCTTGCGTTAGGTATGGAAGAGACGTGGGGCGAATATCAAGGGGGCCATAAATGACAACTGTCATAAATTTAAAATTCAAAGCTCAACCACTTCAATAATTGAGGAGATTTCGGTCGGGCGGCTAATAAATTCGGGTCAACCTGTTAGGATTTGGGGCCTTTAAATTGGACTATCTTTCTTCATTTAAAATTTTATCATCCTTGTTATTCCCCAATGAGTTGTAGAGAGAGTTTTTTTTTTATTTTCTCCAGAAATCTTCCTAAGTTTTTCAATTTTCTTCGATCCTTCTCCAGTTTTACCAAAGTTAGTGAATTTTAAACTAAAATTTCTTTTTTTTCTCTTCTCTTGATTTCATGTCAGAATTTCTGTACGACCAACTGTAAGTACCCCAATCTGGATCACCCTCTTCCAAGCACACGGAAAACACCGCAGACTCACACAAATGCAGTCTCGAATACCCGTAACCCTCAGAAACCACAAAACCACCAACCAAACCAAGGGAGGGACCTTTCTGGAACAAAAAGGGACAAAAGGACCTTTGAGGAATTATGTAAAAATGCAGAACTGGTCCGTACGGACCTCTTTGTTGCCATGATTACTGAATCCTCTTAAGGTCCAACTTATTCCCTCAAATCCCGAAAGCCATCGTTACTCAGCTCCATGGGAGGTCCGTACGGACCTTTATGCATGCAAGGAGGTCCGTACGGACCTTCTTGCTACCAGACACCATTATTGCTGAATCTTCTTAAAGTCCACTTATTCCCTCAAATCGAGGAAAACCAAAATCCTAGATTACATGGAAGGTCCGTACGGACCTTCTTGCACAAAATCCATGGCTATAAATAGAGGGCTCCCCCTCCCTCATTTCACACATCTCCCTCTTCTCTCCTCTCCCCCAGCCTTCAGGCACCCCTCTAAGACCCTTCGGGGCAATCTCGGCCCCTTTCGGATCCTTTCGAGGCCTTCCGAGCTCATTTGTGGTGCTCCGAAGCCTCTCCGAGCGCTCCCGCGATGCTCCCGCGCTGCCCCGAGGCACTCTCGAGGTACTCTGAGGCCCCTCGTGGTACTCCGAGGCCTTGCCTGGTCTTTCCCGAGGCGTCCCGGCTCTTTTCGAGTCAAACCGGCGATTCCGGCCCACGCCGAACCTCTGCCCGAGTGACCCCTGCCATCCCAACGCACGCCGAACCTCTGCCCAAGTGATCCCTGCGATCCCAATACACGCCGAAACTCTGCCCAAGTGCACACTTGACAATCCCGAGGCATGCCAAAGCTCTGTCCGCAGACAACCGGCACATCCCGAAGCAATCCCGGTCCGTCCCGGAACACTATTCCATCCTCAAACACTATTCCCCAGCGGAAGACAGACACGAACCAACATTGGTAAGGCTTCCTTCCTACACTATTTCAATACATTTCAATAAAGCAGTGTACAATGTAGACATCCGATATAGCATGCATTTTTAAAAGCACACACACACACACAACAGTTAAAGAATATAAGGGGTACCGATAGACTCGTTTTTACGAGGCGACTCGGGTGAGCTCTAATATTCTAATATTCTCTTCCCAAGGAGTCATCTGACCTCCGAACCTAAAATCTCATCACACAAAAATCAGTTTATTTTTAAACTGATGCCCTTTTTCAATGTTTTGGGCTTAATAAAAACGGCGTGGCGATTCTACAAAGCAAAAACACAGCGAGACACCTCCCTCCAAACGCAAACGGAATAGCCAGATGTCGAGGCGCGATCGCGCTGCCTCTCGGATCCGGGCGACTTTCCAAACGCGTGCATAAACGCGAGATGTCGGGGCCCCGCGCGCGCGAGCCGGATCCGGGTAATCTCAGTTGGCGACTCCACTGGGGAATTTTTGTTTTAAAAAAAAACTTTTAAACAAAACAAAAGATTTTTAAAACAATGATGAGGGTCAAACTTTCATCCCCCCCCCTTCTTTAACTGTTGTGTGTGTGTGCATGTGCTTTACTTTTTTATTTACAAAAAAAAATAAAAATACAAAAAAATGCATCAACATACATCTGTGTACATACATTTAAAATTCTTCAAAAACTTCTGTTTTACTCAGAAAAAGAATTTTAGAGACCGCACACTACTCGCACTGCTGCCTTGGTTACACCACACGCTACGCGCACTGCTACCTCGGTTACACTGCACACTACAACCCTTAACCCATAGTGGTCTCAGTTGCAGTCCGTTTGGTCTTCCTAGGCCTCTTGGATGCGCACAGGATCATTCCAAACATCCCATCCTAGCCAAGCGTCAACCCTGCACGTTTGAGTCTTGAGTCACACTCTGTCCAGACTCGATTGGTTTTTACCCAGTCCGTGTCATACAGCCTGGATACATATCCCATGCCGGCCATTTTCTGAGTCGAAGCTCGAAACTCAAGATCCCTTGCGCAAGCAAAGCGATGAAAGGTCATGCTAAAATCTTGATCTGATCTTGATTTTCGAAGCTACACCCAGACGATGTTCCGTCCCGGATATACATCCATGCTCACATGACACCATGTCATCAAGCCTTTAATACGTCAGCCATGAAAATATGACCCAGCCAACGCCTAACATCACAGATCCCTTGCGCAAGCAAGGTAAAGAGAGGTCATGCCGAACTCTTGACCCGATCTTGACTCAGTGGCCGGCTCGGTTCACTATTCACATGGCTAACGCATTAAAACGAACATGACAGGCTCGGTCCTTAGGTTCGAATTTTCTTTTAGGCCAGTGGAAACCGCTTGCTCTATAGGACCCTCGCTCGGGGCTGTCCACCCCGGGATGTCGAAATACAGGTGCAAAACGAGGGGCTTATAGCCGCACAAACGGTCTCCACTGACCTAGGATCTAGCATAGTTGCGAAAAAGAAGAGCAATCTTTTCCAACCTACCTAGGACTCTGAGAAAACACGTTTTAAGTAAATTAAAACAACAAAAAAAAAGACAAAAAGTGAAAACTGCATGTCACGTGAGCTTTCCCTCTTTTATCCCGAACGTCTTCCCGTGTCTAAACCTTACCCGTCACCCTCCTCCAGCGAACCGAGGGTGGTTGAGAATACCCGGGAGCTGCCTTTTCAGTATCGAGGTCACAAGGTCCGACAGCCCTTCCAGTTCAATGGTCCGCACCGTCCGCCACTCCCCCATGACGGGATCAACAGATAACAGTGAAGGAAACGGAACCCTTCCACTAAGGAACCTTCAGACAATGGAGGAGGTGCTGCGAGCCTTCGAAACTATCAAGAAGCGCCAAGAAGAGCAGCAAGCCTGGATCGTAGACACCCTGCGTCTTTGAGGAACCGTTGCAGTTCCCCAACCTGATGGAACCTTCGTTCTCATAGAAGACGAAGAAATACCGGCTCCCCCAGTTTCTCAAAGCTATTAGCAGGTCCCGCCTCCGCCAAGCTATGAGATCCCAGCAATGCAAAGCAGCTCTCGCTCAAAGCTCCACTCAGGCATCAGTCAAGCAGCTCCGACATGCCCGCCTCAGCACAGTCAGTTTCCCGGCTCTGCACCCCAAGCTCAGTATCAACAGCACACATACGTGCCTGCACCGCCAGATCCCAATGCATCTCGGTATTCCCCAGGATTCAATCCTATGCCTCTATACGAGCCTCTCGGCCATAACCAAAAATCCACATGCTTACCTGGGACAGGCATCCCAAGCGGATATCCCGACGTCTCAAACTTGCCACCCGCTGGTCTACCACTTGGGGCTCATGAAATATTTCCCCAATTCCCAAACACAACCCTTAGCATACCGGGTAATCACGCCCTTAACTTCAACACTCCAGGGTATGGGTTGGTATACACTCAACTACCTCCCCAAGACTCCCGAATGGAAATCCCATCATCCAATCCACCTCCATCTTCGGTTTCCATCCCCGAAAACTGCAACCCGCCTCAACCTGCCGTTCCCCACATGACTTGGTTGATCGAGCAAATGAAGGACATGCAAGGCAAACTAGCCAATTCTCGAAAGGACTCCCTCATGCCCACTGATCCAAACAAGGTGGTCCCGCTTCCTCCGAAATTCAGGATGCCGAAAATGGAAAAGTTTGACGGGACAGAATGCCCAAAAACCCACATCGACACTTATGTCTTGGGAATGAGTGCCAAAGGGGCAACCCCACAGCAAATGGTGGATCACTTCCAGCATTCCCTCAAATCCACGACATTAAGGTGGTTCCTCAACGTGAAAGCGGAAAATCGCTCCACCTGGGATCAAATCAGCGAGATCTTCCTGGAAAAATACCGCGCCAACCTTGAGTGGGAGACAAACTGCCATGATCTGCAAGCCACCGAACAAAGGGATGACGAACCCGTAGGCGAGTTCTACAAAAGGTGGAACTGGAAGCTAAGCGAGATAATGGATCCACTGTCCAAAGAAGAGCAAATGGACATCTTCCATTCCTGCCTCAAACCATCTCTGAGGACCTTGATCAGCCATCACTTCTATCCAGATCTCCGTGCCATGGTCAACGCTGGAACCAAGTTCGAAAAGACTCTGAGCCATCAGAAGACAACAGCAACCTCTGCTTCGTCTTACCGCTATCAGACAAACCTGTCAACTTCAGCACCTATCCCGAACAAAGGAAAAGAAGCAGCTGGAATGGTACACTACATCCAGAACGGAGCTCAAGTAAACTGCGATCAAGTAGCCCCGAGGAACAACAATCCCCCTCGCTTCCCACAATTCCAGCATTTCGATAATCTCGAAATGCCTATGGGCCAAGTATTCGAGGCATTGGTAAAGCGAAATCTCCTCAAGCCTCTCGAGAATTTCCAACCAAAGACTCTCAAGCCCAATATGGATATGAGCAAGCACTGTGCCTTCCACAACTACCCCGGCCATACCACCGACAATTGCTTCGTGCTAAAGAAAGTGGTCCAGAGGCTAATCGAAGAAGGAAAGTTGGAACGCCCCCGTGGCCCCAATACCATCGGAAATCCATTCCCCCGAAACGACAGGGTGAACACGATAGCCTTCGACGAAACTCCAGGCGAGAGCAAGCCCCCTGCAATCCCTGAAACCGTCAACATGCTATCCCGCTACGACTGGGAATGTGAAACCAAAGTCAAACGGTCCCGTGACCGGGAATCCAGACAAGAATGCCCAAGGGCAATTGTCTCCCTACAATCTCTGCCACGACCAAGGCACACCAATGGATGGATCGAACGCTCCCCAGAGGAGACTGAATCAAATGGCAGCACGGGAAGCGGTCTAGCCTTCACAGACGATGATTTGCCGATGTGTGAGAATCGAAACAATGAGGCCCTCCTCATCCTCATAAAGATAGAGATGTTCTTCCTCCCAAATATCTTGATCGATAACGGCTCCGCAGTCAACATCATTGCCTTGAGCACACTGAAATGCCTTCGCGTCGACCGCTCCCTAATGAGACCTTCGCCCCGGATAATCCGAGCTTACGACTCTACTCCATGCCCTGTCGTAGGAGTCATCAATCTGAGGATCCAATTCGACACACAACTGGAGTCGGTAGAGTTCCAAGTCGTGGAAATCAAGCCAACCTTCTCTGCCCTATTGGGACGACCTTGGATACATCAGATGAAAGCGGTATCATCTACTCTTCACCAATGCGTGAAATTCATCAACGCCAAGGGAATCCTTGAGGTAATTCGCGAAAGCAGCACAATGGCAAGCGCTTGGCCAGCAAGCTACGACCTAGAAGAAGGTCCCAACACGACCGAATACTCTTCTGCAGATGAGTCTCCAGTCCTGTCCCGTTACGAAGTGGATCCCTACATCCACGCTCTAAGCCGCGACGAGTTAGAGATTGAAGAGCTCATGGGTCAAGACGAAAACTCTGACATATGCAACTGCGAAGAACGCTTAAGAGAGGATCAAGAGATGGACGCCCAGATGGAGATTGACCGAGGAGTAGAAGACCCCTACTTTGCCAAAAACCCTCTTGCAAACTGGCTCATCACCGACCCACTGGTACAGGACAACCCTCTTGTCGATACACTCAGATCTCACGGGGACAACCATCACAGCATCGTCCAATTCAACATCTCGGTGTCTGACCTAGACGAACAGTGACGCAACCTCCTCCAAGGCCTAATCAGGGAAGGAGAGATAACATGCCCCCTCGAGTCAGACATTGTAAATGTCGTCCAAGCAAAGATCCCAGATAAAGAAGCAGATTCTATGAAAATGATCAACATCAGCAAGAATCAACTCCGAATCAGCGAATGCTTCGCCCTCCTGGAAGTAGCCCTCAATGACTTCTACTGTCCAGGACCCCCAAAATCTGGTAGCAACACCAATGGAGGGACATCATCAGGGGAGCAACCGAAAACCTCCGCGATCTGGTTTGAAGTCGAACCACATGCAAGCTATCCTCCGGGATCCGTGCCAACTGAAGATTGGCCATCAAAGCCATCGCCACTTCCTCTAGAGCTACAGCCCTGAAATTACCCAAACTTTCGCGCGCGGGGCGCGGAAAGGGCAGTTGTCTTTTGCGGGGGGTTGGTTTCTGAGACCTCGCTTCATGGGAAGGAAAAATGAGGAGTCGCCACGCGGTTTTTTGTATTTTGAGCCCAAACGTTGAGAAATGGCTTTTGAAAATGGTGTCATTTTTATTGGTAGCAAAAACTTAGGAAAAGGCTTTGAAAACAGGGGATCATTTTTATTGGTAGCAAAAACGAGTAAAAAGCTTTGAAAACAGGGGATCATTTTTATTGGTAGCAAAAACGAGTAAAAAGCTTTGAGTACCAGAGATTGTTAGGTTCGGAGGTCACGTTACGTTTCGGGAAGAGTATTACGAGATCACCCGAAACGCCTTGCATGACGAGTCTTTCTACCTTTCTCGAAAATGTGTGTGTGTGTGTGTGTTTTGAAATGGGGGCTTGAATGACAAGCTTAATCTTGGTTTGAATGTCAAACGTTGATTAGGTGACTTTGTTTGAAAAGACGAGCGTTTGAATGACAAACGTCGGTTTTGAGTTTGAAATGAGCGTTTGCGTGGCAAACGTCGATTTTGATCTTTTTAAAAGAGAGTTCGAAGGACGAACTCCGGTTTTGAACCGGGCGAGTCATTGTTAACGATTTTTACGGGAAAAACGTATTAAATGATTTTAAGTGTCAAATGGCAGCTTTTAGTTTGAAGATGAGCGTTTGGAGGCCAAACGTCATTTCGCGCGTTTTGAAAGAGAGTTCGAAGGACGAACTCCGGTTTTGAACCGGGCATTACATTGTTAACGATTTTTACGGGAAAAAGCGTATTAAATGACATGCAATCAACGAATCGGGTTGCGACTCGGACTTTGAAAAGTAAATACTATCACGATCCAAACGGGTCGGACTTTGTAAATGACAGTAATTAAAGCAGTATCAACGGAATCAAACGATCCGAAATCATAAATGACGATCAACGAGCCAAAACGGCTCGGAATTGTAAATGACGATCAACGAGCCAAAACGGCTCGGAATTGTAAATGACGATCAACGAGCCAAAATGGCTCGGAATTGTAAATGACGATCAACGAGCCAAAACGGGTCGGAATTGTAAATGACAGAAAGTAAGTGACGATCGACGGATCGATCGATCCGAAATGGTAAATGACATGAAAAAGTAAACGGAACGGGGTCGGAACGCCGTTTTAACCCGTGATTACTTCTCTTACGGGAAGAGAAGAGGATCGAGGGGCTAAAACGTATCGGACCCCGTTAGACGGAGGCGTCTACATTTCAATAACGTCGTTCGAAACGGTTGTAGCGACTGGCGCGTAAACCGAGACGAAATGAGAGATTTAGAGAGAGGGAGTTATACCTATGGCTAGGGTCGACTCCTTTGGCTCGGGGGTATGTACGGGACACGGAAAGTAGTTTGAAATGGTGTTTCAGAGTAGTGAGGGGCATATTTGATCGAAATATGGAAGTTTCACGCGAATCGAGACAAACGGGGGCTCGGGAGGGGGTGAAACTGCTTAGGGCCGAGGCTGTGGTGATTTTTTGGTGTAAAATTGTCCTCCTTTTGGCTTTGACAGCAACTTCTATTTATAGGTGAAAAATGCAGTAAAAGTTCGGACGGACTTAGACTGATTTCCAGGATTTTGTGGTATTTTGGAACTTTGAGGGGCTTGCTGGCAATTTCAGAAAGTTTGCACAGGGAGTCCGGCTGGACTTTGACTGAAATCCAGGGGTATTTTAGTCTTTTCCCTTTGATTTCTGATTGAAGGGTGACGTGAGGGCTGTCGCATGGCTGCCACGTGTCCCATGACTCACCAAATATATGGGAGTTCGTTCTCGGGTCCCGATTTTGTCCCTTTTTTAAAATAACAGTCCGAAAAATGTTCGAAACGCCCCCGGAAAGTGCTGGAAAGTGCGTTTTTCAGGGAAAGCCGTACTTTCACGTGCGATGACGTGTGTTAAGTACGTTTCGACGTCGGGATGCACGGGGCAGTCACGGGACGTCTTGTTGGCTTGGCAACGGGGAGTTTAACGAGTTCCGGTTAACCTGGAGCGGGCCAGTTAACGGATTTCGGTTAACTTTCTGACGGATTTTGACGATCCGGATTTGGGTACTTACAGTTAGCCCCTCAGCGACGTCTCCTCCGAAGGAGGTGGGGTCGTTGAAAAAGATAAGGATCCAAATCGGGATGCCTTACTTTGAAAGACCAGGGCGTTCATCTGGCTGGACCCTTAGCAAAAGGATTCCTACGTATTCCGAGCGAGAATCAAGCCGATCGTAGTTCTTAGGTACAAGGGCCGCGCGTGGGGACCTTGACCTGAGCAAGACTGTTGGGAGGCGTCTAAACTTGAATGAGACCATTGCGAATCTAGGAACACGAATGGAGACTATTGTGAGGCGTACGGACCTAGGATTCTGAAACCTTCGAGGCGTGTGGCGCCTCGAGGCCGAGGATTCTTGTCTAACGAGGGCGTGTGGCACCTCAAAGCCGGAGTTGCGTGCGACGAGGGCGTGTGGCGCCTCAAACCGGAGTTGCGAGATGCGTTTATCTGAGACGAAGGCGTTCGTAGGTCTGGGCTTACGATGACTGCCAGGTTTATCTTGCTGGGGATAGGGTAACAATGATGGGAACGGTTGTGTTAAACTGGCGTTATTAACAACTCGAAAGGATCAACGTTTCTTGTTTAGAATCCTGCTGGGGATGAGCATTCGGGCTTACCTTGATGGCCGAAGAGGGATTGTTGTGCGGACTTACCTTGACGGCCGCTGAGGTGGAACGATCGGGCTTACGACTGGCGGCCGGGGAAGTTAACGATGGTGAAAACCACTAGAAATTTTAATGTCAGAAGACGGAGGTGCAACTCGAATGTCCGGAGACATGATTGAGCATTTGAATGTCAAACGTCAAATGGGGATAAAATTTAACGTCTGGAGACGGAATTGTAACTGGAATGTCCGGAGACATGATTGAGCATTTGAATGTCAAACGTCAACGGAGGATAATATTTAACGTCTGGAGACGGAATTGAAACTGGAATGTCCGGAGACATGATTGAGCGTTTGAATGTCAAACGTCAACTGGGGATAAAATTTAACGTCTGGAGACGGAATTGTAACTGAATGTCCGGAGACATGATTGAGCGTTTGAATGTCAAACATCAACTGGGGATAAAATTTAACGTCTGGAGACGGAATTGTAACTGGAATGTCCGGAGACATGATTGAGCGTTTGAATGTCAAACATCAGGGAATTTAACGTGCGGAGACGGGCGTTAGTGAAAACTAGCGAGAATTTAACGTCTGGAGACGAGCGTTAGTTAAAACTAACGGGGAATTTAACGTCTGGAGACGAGCGTTAGTGAAAACTAACTGAGAATTTAACGTCTGGAGACGAGCGTTAGTGAAAACTAACGGGGAATTTAACGTCTGGAGACGAGCGTTAGTGAAAACTAACTGAGAATTTATCCTCGGGGGATAGGATGTTAGAAATGTCTAACTGAGGAGAAATTTTACACTTTTGGGGGCCAAAAGGGGTAAAATTGGAACTGCAAAAAATTGAGGGACTGAATTGTAAGGAATCTTTTTTATTGCAGCAAGAGTCCAGCCGGACTTGGACTGAATTTGACCAGGTTCAAATCAGCTCCAAGTCCGACGCAAACCATCCCTTTTCCCCCATTATTTTCGACGAGAGAGGAGAGAAAGGAGAGAAAATTTCCACCCCAAATTGCAAGATTTGCTCAGATTTGTGAAGTAAAATTGCTATGGAAGGTGATTGGGAACCAATGGCTCGTCATGGAAGGACCGATGATGAAAGAACGCGGTTGGTTCGGACCATTCGAACCATTGTTCATCCATTGAATCCGGCGGAGTTCTACCCGGCTAGGGAGAGACACAACTCCAAAGGAGGGATCGAGAGACAAGTAAGCTTCCTTCAAATTCCATTAATTTTAAGAATGTGCATTCTTTAAATGTTAGAAATTTGATTAGGAATGAGCTAGGGATTTTGGTGCCCGAATTGGGGCTTTTGACTTTGCTATGAACCTTTGTCGAAATTGACTATGATGTAGTTCAATTGACACTATGGGTAGATGACATAAAAATTTTGGTTGCAAAATTCCATGTCTAGATGCATTTTCCAAAATTAAAGTAGCTTTAATTCGGGACGGAGTAAATTTTTGAAATGTTCGAAAAGATTTGAAAGTTCCGGTTTCGACGGAGTTTTCGATAGATTTTGAGAGTTCCGGATTTGACGGAGTTTTCGAAATGTTTTGAAAGTTCCGGATTCGACGGAGTTTTCGAAAATTTTTGAAAGTTCCGGATTCGACGGAGTTTTCGAAATGATTTTGAAAGTTCCGGATTCGACGGAGTTTTCGAAAGATTTTGAAAGTTTCGGATTCGACGGAGTTTTCGAAAGATTTTGAAATCTTGGACCGTCAATACTCCAACCGGGATGGAAGTATTTTAGGAAAGGAATAAGAAATGCCATTGCATTGCATCATTCTGACATGCGTCGTGCATTCTGTTGATGTTGCCATTGTCTTGTTCACCTGCAGGGGCGAGGGACGGTTGATACCCACAACGAGAAGAGTCGGGGTGCCTTTGAGGCAGTGCGAGCGTTGTGGGAGGTCTTCTCGGACGTGGCTCGAGAGGGAGAGAGGAGTTCGCGGCAGCTGGTGCTTGACTCCGGGTTGGCTGGGTTTATCAGTGCGGTAGCTGCGACGCCGAGGGCCAGGTCCATGTATGTAGCTCTGAGCGAGTATTGGTGGGATACGACCCATACTTTCCATTTAAGGTGGGGGGAGGCGACGGTGACTCCCACAGACTTGCTGCTATCACTGGGTTGTCGACCTATGGCAACACGTTGGTGTGGATTGACGGTTACACCCCGGAGCAGTTGTCTGAGCTGCTGAGTTTTGATATTACCGATGCCAGGGGCTTAGGCATTCAGTACAGGCCGATGGAGAGGCATCTGGAGGCGGGTATCACCGATTATTTGGCTGGATCACTGAGGATGACCGCGGAGCGCCTGGCTCGAGGGTTCATTTGGTTCGCGTTGTCAGCGACTTTGTTCCCGACTTCGACACATCTGTCACTTCCCTACTGCTCGGGTCGTTGATAGACTTGGATGCCGTGAGGGGTTTGCATGGGGGAGGCTGGACTGGCGAGCTCTATCATTCCACAGACGGATTCTCACGAGGAGAGGAGAACTCCTTGAGGCGCTTCACACTTTGTCTTGGATGTAAGTTCACGTCCCTTTTTTTCTCTTCCTTGTCTCTTTTATGTACTCGTATGTATACGCTCTGTGGCGACATAACTTTCCATTTGCTTGGCGGTGCGGTGCTATGAGGTGTTGATCTGTGGTGTGGGACATCGGGGAGGCGTATCGACCCTGTTCCCTGCCATCTTTGGTTTGGCGAGAAGAGAGCGAAGAGGGCGGTATCGTCGAGAGTCGGCACTCGAGTGTCATACGAGGAGGTGTCCCGGGCCGAATCGAGAGTTCTCGAGAGGATCCGGTGACACAGTGGAGTCGGTTCCACATGGGCGTGGGTCGGGTTACTAGCGAGGTGACGCGGCGGAGGAAGCTCTGGTGGGACTTCATTGCGACGCTATGTATGCAGGAGAGCGGGTGACCCGTCGGCGTAGCCCGGGGTCCATTCCGTTGGTGCCGGTGGATCCTCCTATGCACATGCGGCATCCTCGGGAGATGCCGATGGAGGAGTTAGGGAGGTATAGACAGGGCGTGTTCTATACCGAGTACATCATAGCGGGGGCCGCCTATGATACTTTCTTGAGGATGAGGCTGAGGAGCCCACAGGTGCAGCATAGGGAGGGCGATGGCCTTGGATATCCCCGAGATCTCCCACATCCACGCGTTAGGCTGGCGTACGAGGGGCTGGACGGTTCGCGCAGGTGACTTGTGATCCCGCTCCCGGATGAGCCGAGACCACGATACAGGGTTGACCCCTATGCTTCGGTGAGCACTTTTTGATTTTCTCCATTTGATAGTAGTATTTTGCAAATGTTGCATCTGTACTTTCTGTTCGTCTTCTGATGACCTTCCTGGTTCGCAGGTGTCTGGCCGTACGTACAACGACGCTATGAGGCTGGTGGACGGGTGGTCCGCCTATGCTAGGAGGCCCATGGCGTTCATGTGGTGCAATTCCCGAAGGAGCATGGATTTCCGTGAGCCGAGGCCGTCTAGGCCGAGAGGTTCGCCTGCTCCCACGGCTGGTGGGGAGGACTTTGTACAGGGATTTGGCTAGTTCGCGGGTGGAACGGCTGGATTTGGAGCTCATCCTTCTTCGCACCAGGGGCACGAGAGGGGAGAGTCCTCGAGTTCGCATACGCCGAGGAGGCCTTTCGCGTATTCCCGCCTGGAGGAATTTGGCGACTTCTTGTTTCCGACGGATCCGACAGCTGCGGAGCAGTGCGTCGAGTGCTCGGATGACGAGCAGGACTCGGAGTAGTCCTTTTTTACTGCTTTCTTTCCCCTTTTTTTCTTGTATGTATCGTCTGGAACAATTTTATTTGAACTGTATTTGAATAGGCGCCCGTGGGGCGGAACCTGTATTTCGCACATTTATTCTGTGATCACCTTCTGTTATTTTCGGCAAATAAGGAAGTAGGTTAATCAAAAATAAATAAAATGAAACATGCATTAAAAATTGAACGGGTCAAAAATTAAGCCTATATGCACTGATTATTAATTATTTGCCTTTGTTGCACGAGCAGGGCGGAAAAGGTGTTGGCTTTGGTTAATTAAAACCGGGGAGCACGCGGGTTTTATAAAGGCATGAATAGGGAGTTGTTTGGAATTGTTTCCAATTCGGGAGCGGTAGGCTGCGAGTTGACCAAGTCAGCTGCAGAGGAGTCGGTAGGACTAGAAGTAAATTTCAGATTCTTTAAATTGCGGTTTCGGCTTTGCAAATTGTAAGAAAGCTGCGCATTGCTGATCAGTTTAGCTGAATTCTCTCAAATTTCTTAGGTGTCCTTCACTTTCTGTCATGGCTCCCTTTCCTAAACTATCGTCTCGGATGCAAGAGCGATACTTGGACAATTTTCAGTCGTGGGTATGGAACCACACTAGGCAAAACAAGGGGTTTTTCGAAGGTACATTACGGGATGAAATCTGTTTGGGCTTTGAAGGAGCTCATGCAGATTGGGATCTTTTGAGAGCCGCATCTCGCTTACAGGATGTACGGAGGAATGTGTACGGCTTTTCGTACAACGAAGTCACTCTTACGTTCGAAGATTTCCGGGCCGTGCAGGAGGACTGAGACGTAACAGCTAGTTCTTCTGTATGCTGGTGGCATGGCCACCGTTGAGAAGCTAGTGTCTTTGCTTGGTATCTCATTTGGAGAAGCATACGGGATGCGTCTTGGATGCTGATTATGTTGACATTTCGGGGCCCGAAAGATTTGCGGAGGCGAGGAGCGTCTTTGCGTGGGACGCGTTTGCTGCATGCGCGATCGCTACTCTGTTCACGTTCACGTCTCTAGGTGTATGCCATCACGGTGTCTTGGACTTGGTGAGCGTGTCGGAGCGGGGAGACATCGTGCCGTTGGTCTTGGGCGAGACGTTCACAGGCATAGGCGGATGGCGGCCGGTAGCCGTACATGTGGGGAGGGAGTCCGTATGCTTACCATGTGGTTGAGGAGAGGCTGCGAGATGATGCACGAGGTGCCAATGTCTTGTGACGCTTGGTCCTTCTCTCGGCGTCCTCTGGTGATAGGGGCAATCGAGTGAGTTGGAGCTACGGATGGCCGAGACTCGCACGCATCACTTGCGATGGTGGGTTCCCAGCTGGAGATTCTGAGACTTGTCGGACCGCTCGGGAGGGTCACTTGGTTGTCGAGTGTCGGGGTTGTCTCGAGACGTCTTTCTACATTCCATCGTTGGTTCTGCGACGATGCAGTGGAGCGAGGTGCCATTGACGGGTTTGAGTTGTCTTTGCTACCTTTGAGGTGGGATCTCTGGCGATGGAAGATCCTTCGACGCTATTGCTAGCTCACACGGTGGTGGCAATACACGTCCTTTCTGCCCGGGGTTCTCCTTCGCCGAAGAGGAGCCTTTGATACATCGGCGATATACGGCGAGTACGAAGAGTGTATAGGGGAGACACGAGATGTCAATCTTGTGGAGACGGAGTGGCTGTTGGGTGCGATCACACAGACGGCTCGACCTTGAGGAGGACTGAAGCGGGGGCTAACCCTCGGAATCAGACTGGGAATGCCATGGCTGACTATGAGGCCAATGCTTATTGGGAAGCCAATCAAAGCACGATCATGATGGCTCGAAGCGAGGCAGCTCGAGACAGAGCTAGAGAAAGGGCTGCGTTGACAGCTAAGGGCTTGACGGAGGCGTCGGGAAGGGTCCCTGAGCCAGGTAGAAGGACTACCGGAATATTTCCTATTAAGGTGAAGAACACTCGCCGTGGGAAGGGGAAGGGGAAGAAGGATGAAGGACCAAGTACGGGAAACTAGGTTGACCTTGCTGTCCAGAGTATCCACCCATTGTCATTTGCAGACACATTAATTGATTAATGTTTTATTGTAGTTTTGCTAGCGTGTAGCGAGTCAAGAGTTGACCGTGCTTGAACTCATCAAAGAATGTTTTAACCGTAGTGAATTTGTAGGTTAAATGAAAAGAGTTTTTCGAAACACAAGCAATTGATGCTTATTGTATTTTTTTTTAGACCGAACCAATGATGGCTGCCTACGTTCCCCTTTTACAATTGGACTAAGGGGCTCAGGTCACCGTAATTCGACACTTTAGGTGAATTTGAGAAAAGCAAAGCTAAAAGAAGTGCGACCCTGTTTTTTACCTGGATCATTAGCGGGAATGTATCCAGTTGGGTATTACTCTTTTAGCACTTTAATTTTACTGAGGGGACGGTGTATGGGGAAGGAGAGTTGACTCGTGCTCTTCCTCAAATGAAGTATCTGCGGAGCTTGCTTCTGTTCACGGGGTTAACGAAAGGGTTCCCGTCCAAATCTGCTAACTTCATGGCTCCTCCGGAGAAGATTCTTTGTACCACGAACGGTCCTATCCAGGTAGGCTCCCACTTTCCGAGGGGATTAGTCTGCATAGGAGGCTTTTCCTTTAGCACCAAGTCGCCTTCTCTGATGTCTCGGATCTTGACTTTCTTGTCGAATGCTCGGGCCATTCTGCTCTGGTAGGCTCGAGTGTGTTCCATGGCTTTCAATCTGCGCTCGTTGAGTAGAGCAAGTTCATCGTGACGGCTCTGTAGCCATTCAACTTCATTGATCCCGTTTTCCAAGAGGACTCAGAGGGATGGAATTTCCAATTCCACGGGCAACATCGCTTCCATTCTGTAGGTAAGCGCGAACGGAGTCTCCCCTGTAGCGGTTCGGCGATGTTCGGTATCCCCGGAGGGCTAAATGTAGCTTTTCGGGCCGATCCAGGCCTGCAGTGGTCATCTTTACGATTATCATGGCGAGAGTCTTGTTGGGTTTGCCTCTCTTGCACCATTGGTTTGTGGTGCGTAAGGAAGACTTGTGACGTGTGACTACGAGATTCGGTCGGTAGTTGGTCACAATCTCCTTGAAGTGAGTCCCATTGTCGGATATGATCTCGTTGGGCACTCCGTATCGGCACATGATGTTCTCTTGGATGAACTCGGCCACCTTCTTAGAATTCAGTACCTTGTACGATCTGGCTTCTACCCATTTGGTGAAGTAGTCGACTGCGACTAAAATGAACTCGTGACCATTGCTCCCTGGAGGAGTGATCTTGCCGATGACGTCGATTCCCCATGTGGCGAAAGGCCATGGCGTCGTCATGCAATAGAGTTCGTGTGGAGGAATGTGATTGAGGTTGGAGAACCGTTGACATTTGTCGCAGCTTCGGACGAGGCTGGATGCGATCTGTTTCCATTGATATCAGTAGTATCCCATACGGAGGATGATACGTGTCAATGCTCGGGCGTTCGTATGCGGACCGCAGGTTCCGTTGTGAACTTCGTTCATTAGCTCGCTGGCTTTTTCTTTGTTTACACATCGAAGGAGTGGCCCTTGGTGGCGCTTCTTGTACAACATACCCCCCAGAATGACGAAATGGGATGCCAGGCGTTTTAATGCCATCATGTTTTTGGCTTTGATCCCTTCTTTGTATTTTCCATCTTCATTTGTGAAGGAAGCTTCTCCGTTTTGGAGGTACTGGTAAATTTGATTGTACCAGGGTTCGTCGATCGTTTCCTTTTTTATTTCGATCTCACAGCAATAGGCGGGTGTTTCCCGTGCCTATTACGAGGGTTTTCTTGCTTTTCCATCGGGAATTTCGACAAGAGAGGCGAGGTTGCCGGGGCATCTGCGAGCGGTTTCTGTCTCTTGGCAAATAATGAAAAGAGATGTCCTTGAGGCGAGCAATGAGCTCCTCCATGTATGCGCGTGATACTTCGAAGGCAGAATCTACCGTCTTCCATTTGTTGGACACTTGATTGATGTCAATCTTTGAGTCTCCATATACATCCGGTTACGAGATGTTGCGCTCGAGGCGGCTTCCGGACCCTGCACGAGCTTCGTATTCTGCTTTGCATTGTTGGTTGTTTCAAAAATTCAACTTGATGGCTATGGGAGTGTGCTCGTCCTTGGGATTGACAAGGAGCATTCCAATACCATTCCCCTTCTTGTTGGCTGCCCCATCGAAGAAGAGTTGCCGGCGGTTTGTCTTTGTCGAGTGAAAAGATTCCGTCGTCCAGGAAATTGCGGATCGGGACCCTTGGGTTATTTGCTCGGGAAGTCGGCCGGTGATCTGCCATTACTACGCCCTTTGTTGATTTTCGACCATGTACTTGATGTCGAACTCGGCGGGAAGAATGACCACTTGGCTAGTCGCATTGAGCGGGGATGGCTTGTCAAAGAGATATCGGACGGGGTCCATTTTGGAGACCGGGAGCAGAATGTGGCTGCATGTAGTGTTTCGGTTTCCCGACTACCCATACAGGCGGTACAAGTTTTCTCACGTCTTTGAGTAAGTGAGTTCACTTCCTTGAAGCTTCCGGCTACGAAGTAGATTGCATGCTCAACCTTGGAATCTTTACTGTTCTTGTGCCGGCATTGCTCCGATTGACGTGTACATTACTTGTCGGATACGGGAGTAGTGGCTTGTCTTTAATGTGGCGGGCACAAAATTGGGGGATTCACAGTAGGTCTTGATTTTCTCGAAAGGCATGCGGCACTCGGAGTCCCATTTGATGTCGGCATTCTTTTTCATCGGTTTGAACATGGGCTCGCGAGAAGATGTCAAGCGGTTGATGAAGCGGCGATGTGCGAAGTCTTCCCATGAAGCTCTTCATACATTAATGTCGAGGCGGCTTCATGTCGATGATGGCCTTGATTTTCTTGGGATCGGCTTCGATACCCCTTTACGTGACCATGTACCCCGATTACCTTGCCGCGCTTGGCGCGAAGGTGCACTTCGCGAGGTTCAATCTCATGGAGTGTTTTACGAGTCTGTTGAAGAACTTCCTCGGATACGTCATGTCTTTGCATGTCGATCCACAGGAGTGGATGATCATGTCGTCGACATATACCGATTTCTTTGTGAATCATGTCATGGAAGAGAGGCATTGCGGCCGGTAAGTAGCCCCGGCGTTCTTCGGACCGAACGGCATGACCGTGTAACAGTATGTCCCCACGGAGTAGTGAAGCGATCTTGGCTTGATCCTCCTCGGACATTTTGATACGGTTGTATCCGGCGAACCCGTCCACGAAGGACTTTACTTCGAAATTTGCCGTGGTGTCGACCGGCATGTCGATATTAGGCGGTGGGAAATCATCTTTAGGGTGGCCTTGTTGAGATCCCGGAAATCCACACGACATCGACCTTTCCATTGGCCTTGGTGACCGTCACGATGTTGGAGAGCCAAGTCGGGTACTCAATCACTCGATGAAACCAACTCGGAGCATTTTCTCAATTTCTTCTTTAACTTGCAAGGACCACTCTGGCTTGATCTTGCGCGGCTTACATTTTGACGAGGCTTGGATTCGGGATCAGGGGAATTACGTGCTCCACGATCGAGGATCGAGTCTGGCATGTCTGGTATGACCGGGCGAACACGTCAACGTACTCCCGGAGGAGGCTTATCGGGGCTTCTTTTACGCATCGGCGAAAAGCGCCGCTTGCGTCTCTTTAGGCTCTTGCGGCGACCCCGGAGTTCACTTTGGTCATAACCTCTTCGGCGGCTTGGGCCCGGTTGTCCTCTTGGTCAACTACACGCTCGAGAACTTCTCTAATGTATTGTTCATTTAATGTGTACGCTTCTTTATCAATTGAATTATTAACGTCTTTTAAGTTGTTTGTTAACTTATCGGTTGTTAAAGTGGCAATGAGGATACTCAGAAAGGTCGAGACTTTTCATTAAGCAAGAACGGAAATACATGGTTGGCTACATTATCATGGTCCTCGGCGTAAGGCCGTTGGATGACTCGGAAGGGCTGGACTACGACAAGGGCCGGCTCGGAGGGTTTGAGGCCGGGTTTAGGGAGATGTGGGTGCGAGCCCGGCTTGTCTTCCATTTTGCTGGCTTGCCCTTGGTCGGTGAAGGTTACCCAATTCTTCGATGGCATTCTTTGGATGCTTGATGAGGGTTCGGGGATCGAGAGGCTTGGCCTGCTGTCCCGACCATGGCAATCATGCTTTGTTTCGGAGCCCAGTCAATCGGGTTTGGCACCTCCATGACTTCTTGAAAAAAGACTACGTAGGCGGTCAGCTTTGAGAGCGTCTTCTATGAATTGGTTCCTTACGCTTTGGATTCTTGTCTCGAATGTGGCCTCGGCGGCTGATCCGAACAATCATTTCCCGTGAAGAGTACCTTGAGTTGCTCTTCCGCATGCAGGATTCCACTTGAATGTGTACTCGTCTTTGGGTGTGGTGGCGGTTGGTCCAGGTAGAGCGTGATGTCGAGGAACGCTCCCCTTATCGGATTAGCTTTGAGTCCTGCGAAACGCTTGAGGTCCCGTGCTATTTGTTCCATCCTTTACGTAGTCTCGGTGCGACTATCCTGCTTCTTTCTCATCTTCGCCAGTTCCTTTGTCGGTCCCCTCGGTTCTGCTTTGTCGGTTCAGCTTGTCGGTCCCCTCGGTTCTGTCGGTTCCCTTGTTGGTCCCCTCGGTTACGCATCGGTTCCCTTGTCGGTCCCCTCGGTTCTTTGTCGGTTCCCTTGGTGAAGTAATGAGCAAGGTCGAAGCTGTAAGGTCGGAGGTTGGGTGTGCCGTCGGAGGTTCCCCTTTTGCGGGCTGCTTTGCCTTGGTGCGGGCGAGCCTTTTGTTCTCTACGATGTCGGCGGTGTTGGCACGTAGCGAAGCCCACTGGACCGTGGTGTGGTCCTTGACTTCAATGACTTGGTGTTGGCCTTGTAACCTTTTGCCGAGCCCGAGTCTGGGATGAAGTTCATGAGTTTCATCATCTTCATGGCGGGAGGGATCTTGTCGTGAGGCAGTGGAAGGTCCACGTTGCATATTTGGATCTTGGAGGTCTCAGAGTGAATCCAGTTAATGCCGTATCGTCACTATGCTTGATTTCTAACCTTTGGAATGTCGTTGGTCTTTGGTCCCCTCGGTGGTGACTATCGCCGTAGGCGTGGTTAGCTCGTTGCCTTGCATGAACTTGAGGCCGATGAAGGGTGGATGCCACGCCATTGATTTGATGCGGCGGGGACGCCCCGGGATGGTGTGAAAGTGATTGGAATGTCCCGACACTTGGAATTCGGTGGGAATCATCCGCTTGCCGAACCAAATATTAAGAGTAGCAACCAGAGAACGTACGGGAAGTAGAGTCATAGGCCTTGACGGTGTGGGTGAAGGCTTCGGTCTGTGGGCTTGATGTCAAGCGAGTCCATCATCTTGGCGGGCAAGACATTCATTCGGAACCTCCGTCTACCAACACGCGGGGAAGGCGGCGCTCGTCCGGTGGGCTGTGATGTAGAGCGGCTCATTGTGATCGGCCCCAAATTTTGGAAGGTCCAAATGCGTGAAGGTGATAATGTTGCCATAGTGGATGTTGCCGATCATCGAATGACTTCGTGCAGGGTTGCGTCCACGGGGACCATGGTACGGGCCGGGCTTTCCTCTAGCTTGAGCTTGTGAGGATATGAAGAGGTGAGCGAGAGACGAGGAAATGTTCGCACAGAGTGCCTTGGTAGTGAGGATCGGGTCCTCTTTCACGGAACTTGTGTCCTCGGGCGAGGCGGGTTGCGGTTACGGCTCCGTCGGCTTTTTGGTGGCCTTAGGTGGTAATGCATGGATTTGACCCGATCGGGTTAGAACAGCGACATCGGGTTTGGTCCCTTACGAGCAGGCCGCTACGAGTTGAGCCATAGTTAGAGGAGGATTCCTCGTAGCGTAGGGCCATATGTCTTCCCTCAACTCATTGGCTGTAGATGTATTCCGGGAGCTTCGGCGGCTTGGCGGATTACGTCCCGGGATGCGCTTAGAGTGCCTCTGCGGGGAGGTAGTTTACGGATTGCCGCAGTTTGTTCGAACGTCGATGCCTGGAGTGGTTACTGGCGAAGCGTGCGTTGCGACCCTCAGGGGAGGTTGGAGAGTTCTCGGCTCAAGCGAACGGTCTCCTTGATCTCTTCGCGGTATATCGCGTTCCTTTCCTTCTTCTTGAGCATACTCGAGGCATTACGGAGTTGGGTGCAGCGATATTCATGGTTTGCCGGTTTTCCTCCGCTCTTGACCCAGATCAACTTTCTTGCGGCGGAGCTGCGTCGAAGTTAGCGCTGCGTTTCTTCCCACGTGAGAATAGCCGGTGCTTCTTTGAGCTGCGTGCGGCGGTCTAGGTAAACCTCCATCGGGGAGAGTTTTCTCCTCTGTTTTATACGAGTGGCGGGTATGTCGGAAGGTGAGTACACGGCTTCTAGAACATCTGCCCATGTAGTGGTTCTTTGTCCCAGTTGATCGTTTACGTAAGCGAATGCCGTGGTCTGTGGAATTTCCCTGAGTATTTGCTCGAGACGAATTTCCATCTTCCTCTTGTTTTTAAATAGACCTTCCTCTCTAAGTTGGCCTTTCAATTTGAGTGCGGAAATGATCCGTCCCCATCCTCCCAGGACCCTTGGGAGTCGGTTTTGTTGACTTCATGCCGGCTTGGAAGAGAATGGTTTCATCGTCTTCGTCGTCGCTTTCACAGAGAACTTGCTTTCCTCGGGGAGGTAAGCGCTGGGATTCGTTCTGCTGTGTCGTTCCATCTCCTAGGTCATCGGGACCGTTGACCACCCTCGTGTGGCAGAGGGGGTTAGATGAGAACAGACGGTAGTCGAGGAAGTTGCCGTGAGCAAAACCCCTGAGGTCGAGCTGGTCTAGAGTGGCCTCTAGCTTTACGTACGAAGTGCTGTGACACTTTAAGGGCTCGGTCCCTGTCGGTCTTTTGAGCTTGGTTTTCGTCCCAGAGACGGCTTTCTTGAGCGGCTAGTTCCATGAGGGCTTTCCTTGCGAGAGCTAAACAGTCTCCGTAGGTGCGCGCCGTCTGACTAGTGTCCAGAACCGTGATCACATTCAAATCGCCGAATGGCGGAAACACTTGGATTACGTTGACGAAGGAAGTCGGACTGGGACATTCCATGCGGCCTTCCTTGATCTCGATTACCAAGAAATTTGCCCATATACGCTTGATTGACCCCGGGGAGTGTTGAATTACTGCAATGTTGACGGTCTCGTGATCTCGCTCGATCGCGAAGTCTATCGAGCTAGCGAGTCTGGCGGGATGCGAATCCGGGGCCGTGGCACGATTGGGAGCGAATCGAAGCTGGAGCATGTTGATCTTTGAGGTGGTCATTTCCTATGTCGGAAGGCGGCTACTGCCTTGCGGGAAAACCTTCACGAGATGTTTTCGGGGTGGCTGCCGGAAGCGTTCCCGAGGTTGATACGACTCGTAGCGGGGTGAGGAGCTTTGTCTCCTTTTGTTGCCCTTGGCCTTGGCGGCGCTTGAGGGTATAAGCTTGGCGACGGCACGGGCCGGTTGCAGCTGGGTGGTACTCGGAAGTAATGATGAGCTACGAGCTCGCTTGGCCGGGAGCCTCGTTTACCATGAGCGGGCGATCGTCGAGGTGACTTTGGCATTGCGAGAATCGACGATAAGGACCGGATCCTTGGCATCATCGGGATACTGGAATAGATGATGTTGACGAAGTCGTCGTCGATCACTTGATCGAGAGGATTCTTTGTCGTGTGAACCGGTTGCTTCCAATTGTCGGATAAGGCTGTCTTGGACGTTGAGCTTGACAATTTCCATGGTATTGGAGCCTTGGTCATAGGTGACACGATCGGAAGCAGGTGCCGTCCTCGGCGAGGCATGTGAATGCGAGAGATGCGCCGCGGAGTGCACCGCATCCTCGACTCGGAGAGTCACGATTCGTCGTCATCGACGGCTCGGCCCAAACGTAGGGACGTATCGCGTCGGGTGCGTTCTTTGGAGCTTCTAGAAAAACATCATGCCCTTCATTGGAGAAGAGGGGTGCAGCTGGTAGTTCCTCGTGGAGGACATCCTATACGACTTCCATGCATTCATCACGAGAATGACGGTGCTTGTTGACCTTTATCCCGAAGATCTCTTCGCCTGGCGGGAGCCGAGAGAGTTGGTTTGAAGAATGCGCGAATCTTCGATTGGAGGCGGGGTTTACGTGCCGCATCATGGCGATGCTCGGTGTTTCTTTCCAATGCGCCTCCCGAAATGTTGGAAACGACAGTTGAACTTGATGTATCGGGCTTGCCGAGTGCACTTTGCTCAGTACGTTTACATAGTTAGCATCTCAGGACTACGAGGATTCGATGAGATTTGCCCCGATAGTCCCTTGGTTGATTTGAAGGAGGTAGCCCGGTGCACAGGTGCGGGCACGCTTGGCTATTGTCTCGGCTTCGTTTCCTATGAGGAAGCTGTCCCCTCGGATGACTTCAAGATCTCCTGCGGTTAATGAACTTAACGCATTGATGGAGAGTGGAGGCTATGGCTTTCATGTGATGCGACGAGGGCGTCCCAATGAGCGTGAATTCGGATGGAATGTCCATTACGTGGAATTTCTTTGGCACCATTTGGGTTTCGAACGAGTTCGAGTCACCGTCCCGGGATGGGGCGAGGCGTCTTGTCGTAGGCCTTGATAGTCGGGTTGACGGAATCGGGTGGCTTTCGTTGATGCGGAGGGCTCGCGTCATGCTTGAGAGGAGAACGTTAACAGTGACCCGTTGTCTACCAATACTCCGGGAGTGTTATGGTGTTGAGCTTGAGAGTGATGTCTGAGCTTCGTTGTGCCTGAGGCATCTCTCGGTAAGTCTTCGTCACGAGAAAGTGATCATCTTGCCATACGATCGGGAATCGTAGATCGATCTCTATCAGGAGAAGGAGAGTCATCCGGCCATCCGTTTCTGTCTTCCTCTTGCGAGGTAAAGCCTTTCTTTGGAGCCTCGGGATTGCGTTGAAAATTTGTTTGTGGCGGTTGCCGCCCTTGGTTAGCACGTTGATCGAGTGCGAGTGCCAAGGCGACTTTGATCTTCCTTTGCCGGTCCGAGCTCGGAAGGCTGGACAAATTGAATCTTGGCGATCCGCGGGGTTAGGCTTCGGCGCGATAAGATTACCAAGATGCGAGGTATTCCGGTGTCCCAGTGCAGAGCTCTATTGTCGGCGGGACTTTTCGGCTTTCCCTTTGCTTGCTCTAAAGGCTGCATGGCTGGAGGAAGAGAGGAGGTGGAGTACGATGCGTAGTAGTCGAACCTCCGGAAGGCTCTCAGAGTGTACCCACCTTTGGTGTCTCCGGCTTCGTATCTTTCTCTCGATTCTTGTTGAGAGGACTTCTTCTTTTGTTTCTCGGAGGATCGCTCGGACCATGTCTTAGGACTCGTACTCGAGCGAGCGGAGCGATCACAAACATCGTAGGCGATGTGGACATTTGATGAGGACCCGGCTGGAAGAGGCGGAGGGAGCGCTCTGTGGCAATCTTCTTGGGCACCCGCTCAATGGAATTCACATTGTTATTGTTCGGAAAAGGGTTTTTGTATTGGGCCAGGGCGCTCCAACTTGCCTTCTTCTATCAAGTTACGGATTTCGTATCGTAACCCCACGCGGTTGTCGGTGGTATGGCCGTGATGCGATGGAAGGCGCAGTACTTGCTCTTGTCGGCGTTGACTACGGGATTCTTGGGTTTGTAATTGGCAACGGGTTTAAGGAGACCTTCCTTGATTAACCCTTCGGCATCTTGCTCAGTGGCATATCAACTTGTCGAAGTGCACGGTAGGCTGCCGAGTGGAGTTGTTGCTTTGTGGGGCCCAGGTTTACATTGCCCGGCTATTGTCCACGATGGATGTAGTTGACAGACGTATCTTTCCCTTTGCAGGGGCCGGTGCGGGATTGAATGCAGCTAGAGGCGGTATACGTATGGGTGTACGGTAGCCAACTTCTCCTTGAGATCCTTCTCGAGCGTGAGCCGGCATTGACCATGGCCGGAGATGCAGGAAGAAATGGTGATGATGAGGATTACGATGGACGGTCTTAAGCGAGGACTTGAAGATCCGCATCTGTTCATCCTTGGAGAGGGGCTCCATGATCTCGGAGAGTTTCAGCTCCACCTTTTGTAGAATTCTCCGACGCTTTCGTCCGCTTTACGCTCGGTGGTGATTAAGTCCTCACGACTTGTTTCCCACTCTAAGTTGGATCGGTACCGTTCCGGGAAGATGTTACTAATCGATCCCAGGTGTGGCGATCCGCGAGCTTGACCCTCGAAACCATCGTAACGCTGAACTCTTGAGCGTATCTTGGAAGTGGTCGGCCATTTCTTGGAGGGTTGCTCCTTTCGCTCTCATGCGAGAACGTAGGTGTCGACGTGCGTTTGAGGACATTCGGTTCCGTCGAATCGGTCCATCTCGGCATTACGAACTTGGCGGGGAGAGGCGTGACCATTCCGGATCCGTGGACTTGAGCGTTTCTGCTTTGTTGCTCATGGTGGCTTTAGTCTTTCATACATTCGACCATCCGAGGCGAAGGTTGGGTCCGGTGGTGGGTTTGTGAGGCTCGGCGCGGGTGCTACCACGTGAGCGGTAGTGATTGGAGGTGGAAGGCTTGATATATGTGGATATATGGGGGCCTTTTACAGGCTGTATCGGGGTTTGTCCCGGTGTTTTAGGATTCGTGTATAGGCAACGGGACGAACAGGGAGGGTATTGAAGGATATTGGCATCTGAGATGGTCAGTGATGCGGCTGAGTGGTATTGAGTGATAGGAGTAGCAGCGGCACGGCCAAATATGACGGGGTTGCCACAGGAGGTGGCAATGTGAAGCCTAGGTCATTGTTTCCTTGGTTAGAAGTCATCCAGAAGTAAGTTGGCGGGGGAGGAACTGGTTGAAGGTTTGGTGAGCTGGTTTCGGGGAATCGTCATCCTCGACCGGGACAAAAATGTACCGTCGGCGGGGATAGGCTGCTATACCACGCTCATTCGAGAAGGCTGTACCACGAAATTCTGCGATCTTCTTTACGCCTCTTGTGAACCTCACAAGCCGGATGGCTTCTTCCAAAGTCATATACATTGCCGGTGGCGGGGTCCTTCCCGTCACGATTTCTCGGTGAGCTAGACATGTCGGAAATTTTGGTGAGGAGCGAGGAGCAGAAGAAGCGTACAGGCTAGCAGTAACGGTGATCTGGCAAGGCGGCGGCCGAAATCTGAACCACTTTACGCTCATTGCGAGGGAGCGAAAGGAAGGGTTTAGGCTTCGGAAAGGGAGGATTTGGATCAAGGTTTCGGGCTTGTGCAATGTGCGATTACCGATTAATGTTTACTTAAAGCGCGTTTTCTCGAGTCCTAATCGGTTGGAAAAGAGCGAGTCTTCTTTTCGCAACTAATCCTAGAGCTCTAATCGGTGGATCTCGTCACTACGCTTATAAGCCCCTCGTGTCCATTGTAGATCATCTTTCTCGGGACGGACTATCCCGAGCGAGGTCCTATAAGGCAAGCGAGTTCCACCAAACAAAGGAAAAAGTGAACTTAAGGCTAGGCGATCACGCAAACTTTCAACGTATGTGGCGCGGGCCACGATCGAAGTCAACGTCCTTAAGTTAAGGCGGGGATCGTGCCAAAATTTTGGCATGACCTCTCTGACTCGCTTGCGCGAGGACCTTAGCTTTGGCGTTGGCCAAGTTGTGGGCAGCACGGTGAATACGGGGAGGGGTTGGTGACACGACATGACATTGAACCTTCGGGTATATTTTTCGGTCTAGCTCCGCGTCAAAGTCAAGGCTGAAGAGCTCGAGACTTCGGGTCGGGAACGACCTTCGGTCTCAACCTCTCGAGCTTGACTCGGGCGGGGCCGCGTAAAAAACATACGCTTAGGCTTTATGACACGAGCTAAGCCAAAAAAGCCACGGGGTCTTGGACAAAGTGTGACACAAAGAGTGCATGGCTTACACGGGCTAGGATGGGATGTTTGGGACGACCCGTGCGCCCCGAAAGGCATACGCGAGGCCAATCGGGGTGCGGCGATAAGGCCATCCCGGGTTACGGGTTGTAGTGTGCGGTGTGCCGAGGCGGCAAGTGCACGTGAAGTGCGGTGTTAGGCGGCGAAGTGCGCGTAGTGTGCGGTCACTAAAATTCTTCTTTTACGAGTAAAACAGAGATTTTCGAGAATGTGTCTTAAAGCATTATGATGCGCGATTCAAAAAACTGACAATGAAAATCAAACATGAATGGGGATGCACAAACATGGTATGATTTTGAAAAGTTGACAATGTAATGCCTTTTGAAAAAAACCGTTCGAGGTTTAAAGGAACACACACACAGAAAACGAGGAAGGGTAAACGAAAGTTTGACCCACGGAAGGCTTTAGAAAACAACGGTAGTTTTGAAAAAAGTATCCACTCTCCCAGTGGAGTCGCCAGCGAAATTACCCGGACCTTTCGCGCGAGAGGCGCGAAAGGGCGGTTGTCTTTCGCGGGGGTTGGTGCTACGAGACCTCGCTTCATGGGAAGGAAAAATGAGGAGTCGCCACGCGGTTTTTGTATTTTGAGCCCAAACGTTGAGAAACGGCTATTGTGAAAATGGTGTCGTTTTTATTGGTAGCAAAAACTTAGGAAAAGGCTTTGAAAACGGGGATCATTTTTATTGGTAGCAAAAACGAGTAAAAAGCTTTGAGTACCGAGAGATTGTTAGGTTCGGAGAGTCACGTTACGTTTCGGGAAGAGTATTACGAGATCACAGAAACGCCTCGCATGGCGAGTCTTTCTACCTTTCTCGAAGCGTGTGTGTGTGTGTGTGTTTTGAAATGGGGGCTTGAATGACAAGCTTAATCTTGGTTTGAATGTCAAACGTTGATTAGGTGACTTTGTTTGAAAAGACGAGCGTTTGAATGACAAACGTCGGTTTTGAGTTTGAAATGAGCGTTTGCGTGGCAGCGTCGATTTTGATCTTTTGAAAGAGAGTTCGAAGGACGAACTCCGGTTTTGAAGCAGGGCGAGTCATTGTTAACGATTTTTACGGGAAAAACGTATTAAATGATTTTAAGTGTCAAATGGCGGCTTTTTAGTTTGAAGATGAGCGTTCTGATGCCAAACGTCATTTCGCGCGTTTTGAATGAGAGTTCGAAGGTCGAACTCCGGTTTTGAACCGGGCATTACATTGTTAACGATTTTTACGGGAAAAAGGGTATTAAATGATTTGCAATCAACGAATCAGGTTGAGACTCGGACTTTGAAAAGTAAATACTATCACGATCCAAACGGGTCGGACTTTGTAAATGGCAGTATTTAAATGTGGTATCAACGGAATCAAACGATCCGGAATCGTAAATGACGATCAGGCAAATGAGCCAAAAGCGGCTCGGAATTGTAAATGACGATCAACGAGCCAAAACGGCTCGGAATTAGTAAATGACGATCAACGAGCCAAAACGGCTCGGAAGTTGTAAATGACAGAAAGTAAGTGACGATCGACGGATCGATCGATCCGGAATGGTAAATGACATAAAAAGTAAACAGGCAGGGGTCGGAACGCCGTTTTAACCGTGATTACTTCTCTTACGGGAAGAGAAGAGGATCGAGGGCTAAAACGTATCGGACCCAGATTAGGCGGAAGCGTCTACATTTCAATAACGTTGTTGAAACGGTTGTAGCGGCGAGCGCGTAAGCAGAGGCAACGAGAGATTTAGAGAGAGGAGTTATACCTATGGCTAGGGTGGACTCCTTTGGCTCGGGGTGTGTACGGGACACGGAAAGTAGTTTGAAACGGTGTTTCGGAGTGGTGAGGGCGTATTTGATCAGAAATACGGAAGTTTCACGCGAATCGAGACAAGCGCGGGAGGCTCGGGAAGGGGAGTGAAAGCTGCTTAGGGCCGATGGGGTAGAGTGATTTTTGGTGTAAATTGTCCTCCTTTT